>VZSE01002030.1:596008-705413 GCA_013398275.1 Promerops cafer | reverse complement strand
GCACAGATACCGTGAGGGGCGGGGGGCACAGGTGCTATGAGGTGTGGGCGGGCGAGCACAGATACCGTGATGGGCAGGGGGCGCAGATGCCGAGCAGGTAAATCCCCGTGGTGGAATGGACCTGGGTAGTTTGGTTCAAGGTAAATGTTGGCGGCCCGAGGGTCTGGGGCTGCCTTGGAGGAGCATTCCCGCGGGGAGGTAAGCGGTCAGGCCCTGCTCTCTGCAGCTTGGCAGAGCCTCTCGAGTTACTGTATTTGAAGCGCGCAGGTTCAGATGTGCGCTTCATGCTTGCTGTGTGCAGTGATAGAAGCTGGGACCTGGGGCAGCCGGTGCTCAGCCCTCAGCTGGGGCTGTTTGTTTGTAGGATTCGTGTGACAGAGGTTGAAGCTGTTCGTGTGTGATCGGAGGAGTGGAGAGAGCAGAGCAGGGCTCTGCAGCGTCAGGTGAGCGCTCCAGCCCCCTTGGCCTGTGCCAACATGTGCTCAGCCAGAAGGTACCAAAGAGCACCGTGTGCTGTTATCTGGCACATCCCTAGCACACCTCCTGGTGTGTGTTTTATGGTGTTTTGTTAGTTTCTGCAATGACAGCAACATGCCTTTCTTTGTTCCATTGTGTGTTAAATAAGGTGCTCCTTCTTAATGCATCATCAACTGAGTCGTGTTCCTTTCATTTTCATTATCATTGCCTTCCTCATTACTCAAGATGCACCTTCTAAAGGATCCCTGATAGGAACATGTGGGTTAGTACTTTCTTGCATTTGTATGACTGCTGTTTTGTGCAGGCTTTCAGTATATTGCTGTTCCATCATGGAAAAACTGGGCTCCTTCCTTCCCTTTCTGCAATTTTCTACTTAGGAGCATTAATGCAGGGTTACAGTTATGCTAACATTAAGCGAATTGTTAAAAGGACTTTAAAAGTCCTTGTAATTGAGTGACAGATGCTTATGACTGAATCAATTTAAATATTCAATATAAGACTATCAGGATAAGATTACAGTATTTTGATCTTGATATTCTGATTCTTCCTTCAGTCAGTGCTGATTGACTGATAAGGCAGGTTGGCCTACAATGAGGAGAAGAATTAACAAGAAGTGAATTTTGCCTCTATAAGCCTTTGATATAGGCTGGGGATTTAAAGAAAATTAATTATTCATAAGCAGTAGGAGGGGTTTTTTTTTCCTCAATAATGAATTTGCAGAGCTGGAAAATAGTAATTCAATAATGTCATATAAAACAGTAGTGTGATATTGACTGGAGACCAAACAACATTGAATCCAAGTGACTTTAATATGTAATGTAGCATATGGTAATTAAAATATAATACATAAAGCATATGTACATTAGATATGACATATATGAAAAATAGTTAACAAAATAGGTTAAACAGCATATAAATGCATGTATCTTAGTTACATAATAAACCATGTTTGTAGTGAAATTTTATTAACCTGGTACTCAGATTTTCAAACAGTACCTGCTTCAGATTTCTTCCCTATTCTTGAACTTAAGTTTGCACAAATCCTTTTTTTAAGTGTGTGTATACACCCCTATTATTCTTACTATTTTTTATATATATATGTACCATGTATATACATTGTCGATCCAGGAGTTTTATTATTTTCCTTAAGTAGAAGTCCAGAATATTTAATATTGTTCTCTCTCAAATATTCCTCATTTTACCTGCAACTTTATTGTGCATCCTGTGCATTTGCTGTAAAGTGTCAGCATTTCCAATATCCTGCCACCAAATTCTCCAACTTAGAGCAATGGAATATTGTGAGTGAAGCAAAGTATTGCTCTGGGACTTGTGCCTAAGTTCCCATCCCTTACATCTGACTGGGATACCTGACTGCCATTTTAATACTTTGCTTTTGGAAGGAACATTTACCTGACAATTCATGTGGGCCTGGTATTTCTTCCTACATTTTTTAAAGATGTTTTTACCAGTATGAGATTATTTGCACTGCAGTACTTAAAGGAGAGAGTGCTATCTCTACTCATAGCAGTAAACATGGGTTATTAAGGGTACTCAGGTACCTGGTCTTTGTGCTGGGAGCTCCAAAAGTACCTCTGAAATTCTACAGAACTCTGCATTAAAAGAAGGAATGTCAAGAACTGATGTCTTGAGAAGAATATAATTTTTTAAAAATAATTTTTCCAGAACAATTTTTTTACATTTTAATGAACCAAAGATGAGGGGAGGGGGGAAACCCTTTTTTCCTTTTCGGAGATTGTCTTTAGCACAAAGGTATTGTTCTTTTAATTATTATTCTGATCTTTGTCTGGACACAACTGGTCACTGCTTCCAGTCTTGCAAAAACAGGACAGGAAAAAGGTGAACAGTTTCATACAAGCTGCTCTGGAGTTTTGTACCCACAAAATTCTGAAAAAGTTTTCATATTTTAACTTAATTTTCTGTTATATCCATTGAAAAGTTAAAAAAATCCATCTAACACCAAAGGGGAATGACAGTATTTTAGGCTGAATGCAAGTTGAAAAAAGCTGTTCTCACAGCTGCATACTGCATGAGAAATTGAATACTTACATGCTGTGAATATTTAAAATTCACATTAATTTCACTAGCCTGTCTTCATTTGTTAAAGAGATGTTGCTTGGGTAATATAACAAGTTTAATTTAAAGCTTCTTCTTTAAACTCATGTACAGACAGTCTTATATAAACACCTTATTCATTATGACCTTGAGGTGAGAAATTTTCTGTTGGTTCTTTAAATGGCTTAAGCCCCAAAGATTTTTGAGCTTTCCCCAACAGTGCATCAGCAGCCATACACCTCCCCAGGGACAGAACAGGCTACCCACAAGCATTTTTTCCATGGTGTGTAATGCAGACCCACAGTTATTCTTTTGGCAGTGTAGATTGAACCCAGGACCTTTGAGTGTCAGACTGCAAGTGTGAGGAAGCTGCACAGCAAGATCACTACCCTGGGCTTCAGGAGAGCAGACTCTGGCGTCTTAAGGGATCTGCTTGGTAGAATACCATGAAGTAAAGCCCTGGAGGGAAGAGGGGTCCAAGAAAGCTGGTTGACACTCAAGGATCATCTCCTCCAAGCTCAGGAGAAATGCAACCAACAAAAGAGGAAATGAGGTAAAAAAGCCAGGAAGCCTGCATGGATGAACAAGAAGCTCCTGAACAAACACAAAAAAAATAAGTCAATGAGGATGGAAGTGAGAACAGGTAGTCTGGTAGGAATACACAGAAATTGTCCTCACCAGCATTGTCCAAGCAGACAGGGATTAGTTGAGGAAAGCTAAAGCCCTGATAGAATTAAATCTGGTCAGGGCCATCAGGGGCACCAAGAATAGCTTCCATAGGTATGTCAGTAATAAAAGAAAGATTAGGGCAACTATGAGCCCTGTCTGGAAGGAAACATTAGACCTGGTTACTCGGGATACAGAGAAGGCTGAGTTACTCAGACTTTTCCATTCGTTTTCACCAACAAGTGCTCCAGCCACACTGGCTGAGTCACAGGAGGCAAAGGCAGGGACTGGGAAAATGAAGACCTGTGCACTGTAAGAGAAGATCAGGTTCAAGTACATCTAAGCAACCTGAAGGTGCAAAGGTCCATGGAACCTGATGAGATGCATTTGCGGGTCCTGAGGGAAGTAGTGGATGAAGTGCCTGAGCCACTATCAATCATATTTGAGAAGTCACAGCAGTCCAGTGAAGTTCCCAATGACTGTAAAAGGGGAAACATAACCCCCAACCTTAAAAAGGGAAAAAAGGAAGACCTGAAGAACTACAGACCAGTCAGTCTCACCTCTGTGCCCAGCAAGGTCATGGCACAGATCGTTGTAGAAGCTGTGCTAAGGCACATGGAAAACATTGGAAGTGATTGGGGCAGCCAACTTGGCTTCACTGAGGGCAAATCATGCCTGACAAATTTGGTGGTGTTACAGCACTAGCGGACAAGGGGAGAGCAAGTCACATCTACATGGACCTGTGCAGAGCATTTGACACTGTCCCACATGACATCCTTGGCTCTTAACTGCAAAGTGGAAGGACCACTCAGTGGATAAGGAAGTAGCTGGATGGTCACGCTCAAACTGTTGTGGTCAACAGCTCCATGTCCAATTGGAGAGCGACAAGTGACATTGCTCCAGAGTTGGCTTTGNAGTGATTGGGGCAGCCAACTTGGCTTCACTGAGGGCAAATCATGCCTGACAAATTTGGTGGTGTTACAGCACTAGCGGACAAGGGGAGAGCAAGTCACATCTACATGGACCTGTGCAGAGCATTTGACACTGTCCCACATGACATCCTTGGCTCTTAACTGCAAAGTGGAAGGACCACTCAGTGGATAAGGAAGTAGCTGGATGGTCACGCTCAAAGTGTTGTGGTCAACAGCTCCATGTCCAATTGGAGAGCGACAAGTGACATTGCTCCAGAGTTGGCTTTGGGACTGGCCCTGTTTGTCATGGACAGTGGGACCAAGTGCACCTCAGCAAGTTTGCCAGTGACACCAAGTATATGTGGAGCAGTCAACACGCTGGAGGGAAGGGATGCCATCCAGAGGGACCTGGACAGGCTGTTTATGTCAGTGCTGGACCTACGTAAGAGCAGTAAAAGCCCATCTGTCTTGTCTGCATCTGTTCCCTCTGGTTAGCAGACAGCAGCAGAGACTGGTTAGCTGTTACAGTTGAGCTGGGCTTAGAGGGAGAAGAGCAGCAGCAGCAGGAGGAGAAAGACACCAGTTTGGGAAGTAAATAAAGTTAGACAAATCATTTGTTGCTCTGTGCCTGTAGGGTGGGAGAAATAACAGTCTCCTTTGAAATACTGTCTCCTTTGCTGTGTGGAAGCAAGATGACTTTTTTCTTTCTGTTGCTGTTGTTTTCCCCCATGAAGTCGGTTACCCAACCTGAAATCCAGGGAAGAGATGTGCAGTGTGCTACAAGGATGAGAAATTGAGAAATTCTGCCTCTGCTCCTCAAGGTTCTGGGCTCTTCATTACAAGAGATGTTGGTGAGCTGTGGTAATTGCAAAAGGAAAGGGATCACTTGTGTGAGGAACAACTAGTTTTTGTACAGACTGTCTGTTGCTGGAATAATAAGCCCTATGTTTATGATTATTTGGTTAGCTCAATTCTAATGTGTCACTTAGTATTTTAGGGGAAAATGCCTGTAATGATGAACTCCGTGGCATTTCAGGCTTTTGTAGGTTAAATGGCAACTTCAAAGCAGTCTTCAGAAATACCTTTGTGTGCCGTGAAAGAGGGTCTCAGACATTTATAATCTATATTTTCAGGAGATACTTGTGGTAAAATGACTGCATCCTCACAGTTGATTTGTGCTGGCAGTCTTGGGGTGTTGGAGAGAGAAAAGCTCTCATCTTCGTCAGTGTCGAGTAATACTGAGAACACTCCATAGCTAGGGGATGTGATTTCACTTTATAGCTTCATAGTCCTGCTATATAATGCATTTTAGAACCCAGATTCTGCAAAATGCAGACATCTCTTCAATACTATGGTTATATATCCTTTACAATATTAATGATCATCGGTAGAAATTTACTTTTGACATCAAAATTCAGGCATCTAATCTCAGGTATTTTTCCCTTGCTGCAGCCCCAGCCTCATGTCCTTCTTCCACTTTTCCCCATGACAGCAAATCTCAGGGCAAAGATACTGCCCCTAAAACCTGTCCAAGGCAGGATACTAACGAGGAGGTTGTAAATATCTCTACAAACACACCATGGCCATGGAGGACCATTTAATAATCAGGTTTCATCTGCAAAGCATAGTTGGTTTTTTCAATTTATTCTCAAAATATAAGACAGCCAAGACCAGATTCAAACTGAGGTATGAAAATGACTGTTCTGTTAAACTAACTCCAAGAATGCCACAAAAAAATGAAAACTGGGTTAACAGTGTATCTTATCTAGTACTTTGAGAACAGTTTTTCAATTAGAAAAGGAAGACTTTGTGTAAGGTTAAGTGCAGCTGTTATCATGGATTTTAAAAACATGTTTTCTTTCATTTAAAATGGAATCAAATAATTTATCTTTTTGATGGTGATTTTCACATATAACTCATTATTCTATTCTCATTATCTGCTATGATAAACACATATCTTTGGGCAATATAGGGCGTACTCTATTCTGCTTCCTGATATTTCTGTTTGTTTAAAAAATACCTTTTCCTAGGCAGTAAATCTTGCCATACCAGTGTAATCTGCAGTCTAGAACCTTGTGGCTTGATTGCCATGAAATATATAAAGCTTTTCTCTAAAAGAAAAATTAGTACAACAGAAAACAATTTTACCTCTTCATAACAGCTTCCCAAATGAAAGCTCATTCTGCACATACCTGTGTTTTAAAAATATAGTGATATTTTCAAATGCTGTGTGGCATGATATGACAGAAATATGCTATCTTTTTTTTTCTTAAACCTTACCATGGCATGAATTTTTTCAAAATCCTACTGAACTTGGATTTGGTTTTGTTTTTAAAAAAGAGTATTAGTTACCAGCCATCTGCAGCTATGGCTTATGGGGTGTATGGTTGTCCAGAACTCCTAAATGTGCCTGTCATTCCAACAGACTGGCATGATTTTCTGCTGCAACACTTCTGGTGAGACCTCCAGAGAGAAATCCTTGTTGATTCTGGTCTTGGTGTAACGTCATGGAACTGTCATGCTATGCTGTGTTGGGGGTGAATCCATATCTACAAACAGATTCTTCAGTGTTGCACCTGCAATACAAGCAAAAACATCTTAAATGTTCACATAATTGTTTCAGGTTTTTATATAGAATATATTGGTGAGTGAATGAAGGAAAATAACTAAAACCAGAAATAAAAAGTAGCTACCACCAGAATGCAACCTGGGTCAGATTAGCTATGACATAAGAATTTCCTGTTGTTTAGACAAACTAGTCTAGAGTAACTTGTCAGCTGTGTACCATATGCCATCTGCATCTTCCTGCAAGTGTTTTTTTAGCAGGAGTTTTGTCATTAGGCTTCTGGATTTTCATGAGATAACTAAAGCAATCCCCAAAGCCCTCACTATTTCTAAAAATGTGGTTATAGTTTTTCATTATTCTTTCCAGTGATGCAGTGTGATGGTTTCCCAGTTTGCAGAGGAACCTCACTTAAAGAACCAAAGGTGGAAAGCTAAAATCAGTTCTGGTTTGCTTTAATACTCTCCTACCATCTGCAGCTTTCCCCTTGCCCCTCCTACCCAGCCCAGACCTCTCAGCTTTCCCTTTCTTTGTTGTTGTCCTGTTCCTTTCCTGTGACATCTGTCTCTGCTGCTGTCACAGGCAGCAGTGGCACTAAAACAGAGCAAACACATTTGGACAGATCAATCTGTTTCTAGTGTCATTTGTATCCTCTTGCAGGCAGAGTCCTTTTCTCAAGCTCATCTGAATTATTCTCTTCATGGATTGGAAGGCAGTAATATAAAGAAGTCCAGGTTGAATGAGGCAGTAGAGGAAAGAATATGCTTACTCCTCCCCTGGATGGTTCTTGTTAAGTACCTGCCTAAGGTACTCCTAAAAAATATTATCAGATCAGCTGAGACAGACCTCTCTGGTGTATTGGGACTAACAGGCTCTTGTGGATGCAATTCAGAGTATGGCTCTTGCTGCACTCTTGATTCCCTTGTGCCAGCTGCAACCTCTGCCCATTGTGAGGAGCAGGCACCAGAACTGTGACTGGGCAGGCAGTGGAGGGCAGCCTGCCTGATGTACAGGGGGGAACTTGGTCACCAAAGCCATCTCTGTGTCAGTGGGAGCTCGCTCTTACCCAATTCTCAGTGAAAGCTCTGAAGCATGTAAAATAGACCTTAGAAATTCAACTGATAAAAGTCACCCCAGAAACCAGAAAAATTGTAAAATGTGCTTAGAGGTGGCTTACTTAAGTAAAAAACAGCTATTCTCCCCTTACTATCTTTATATTTCATGTAACTGTAAATATAAATATAAGACATCTTTATACTCCTTCAATGCTCAAGGGGTTATTCTTACTCAGAAACTGATGCTTAGGGTCTCCTGTACACAATCAGCTTGTCAGTGGCACTGGGCAGTAGCAGAAATGACTCCCCAGTTTGTGCCCGTGCTCGAAGTGCTGGGAATAACTGCATTCCTGCCTTCTCTGCTGACCCAGGCAGGCTTCCCAAGCAAGGAGGAGGCCTAATCCTTAGAGAATCCCAAACACAAATACTGCAGTGGCATTTGGCAGGCCAGCACAGGAATTTGTGATATTCATAAGCTCGCTACAGTTTGTTTTCCTTGATCCGGAGGCTGTTTGTCCGCGGGTTAGACGGCACCGATGAACCAGTTTCCCCCTCTCGCGCTGCGCGGTGCCGGCGGGAGCTGCGGAGCGTATCCGCTCCCAGCGCGAGCGGATTTTCCCCGCGGAGCCCAAGCGCGGCGCTGCTGGTGGAGCACTGACCCCTCGCGGCTGAGCTCCGGCTCCAGGGCCTGGGCACAGCCCCTCTGTGCGGCTCTGCTGGAGCCGCCTCGGGCTGCTGGGTACGAGCTGCAGCATTTTTACATAGTAGATGTATTTTGTGATTGGGCTTTCCACGACAGGATTGATGAGGCCAGGTCGACTGCAGTGAGGAATTTATCAGGTTGACTCCCAAGCTGTACAATTTCTACAATTTTTTGCTTAGAGAAAAAGTTTCTTCGCCATGCCCATGTCATTCAGGATGCTTGCCAAAAGCGAAGGGTTTGGCATCTGAAAGTCCCCATGTAACCTTAATGTCGGCAGTTCCTGAAAAAATCAGAGAATATGAATATGCCTGGACAAATGATATGAAAATCTGCTAAATGCAAAGACCTTCTTCAGCTGTTTGGATTGCTGTGATTCTTTCTGTTTGAAGGTACTCTGCAAAGCTCCCAGTGTGTGCCCTGTCATCAGAAAGGTGTTTCTGCCAGTTTGTTAAAGCAATTTCATTTACAAATCTCTAAAGCCCCATCTGCTGTGAAAAATCATGCCAAAGCTCTGTCACCCTGGTGAAATAAATAAGTGTCATCCATTTTACAGTGAGGTAAGTAAAAAACACGAGGTGGTCATGTGGTTATTCAAAATACTACACGTCAGCATTAGAGTTGGTAAAGGACAGGGAATTTCTTAATGTGTGTTCCCTGCTCTGGGCCCTGGGACAGCCCAGAGGACAAGGACAGCAGACAGTACAATGGTTCTGGTGGCAATTGTGAGAAATGTCCACCGTGCAGATCTTACCTAACAATCTGAACTGCAATGAACTCAAAACTCTGCCTGTAATCACTGAAAGTCTGAAAGCATCCGTGAGCATCTCGGCCTTCACAAGAATACAGAAAGGATTTTGACAGTGCAGCATTCCGTGTTCACGTGTCCTGTTTACAGCTGTGTCAGTGGGCACAGGTGTACATTGCTCTGGTCTCACAAAGTCCAACATGAAGGACTTCTATGATGTGCAGGTGTCCTGTTCCATGCAGCAGTGTCAGCTGGCGAGCACGAGGTGGCACAGCAGAACAGCAGTAGGGGGAAGAGGAGAGGGCTGCAGCAGGGTCATGGGTAGGTCTGGTAGCTGAATTTTCGGGTCCTGAATGTGTCTGGCAATTGCAGCCTGTAACTTCCAATATCATCTCCCCTACTAAGTCCAGTTCTCTCACAGAAGGCCTGACTTTTTGGTATTTCCTAGGCAGCAGCACAGTCATTTCATCTGCAGATTCCCTAGAGTTTATGAGTGAATATCAGCTCAGTCCTTCCTGGCATTATTAAATGACTCAGTTCCTGAGCTGGTCCCCTTTTATGATGAAGTTTTCACAACATCTTCACTCTACCTGCACATCAAAACTGTGTGATAGACCCAGTGATGTTCTAATTCTCAGTTCCTTCCTCCAACAATCACATTTGATGGTTTTTCTCTTTTTTTCTGGTGTGACTTTTATCAGTTAAATTTATAAGCCTTGTTGTACAGACTTTGAACACTGGGCCTTTAAGGCCAGAAGGGATGTTTTAGGAGATCAATTGCTCGTATGCCTAAGGAAATCTGTTTAAAAAATATTTGATGTAGCGTTGTCTAGAGAGAAGAGTGTCTTGGGAGTTATTAATGTCAGGAGCAAGTTAGAATGTAGGGCCACTGTCCCCCTAAGGGCTTGGGATGCAGAATCTTGCACTGTAAGATTTCTCCTTCTCTCATCTGGGACAAAGATATGCCTGTTATGTCAGCCTGGGAATCGAGAGTGATTGGATGAGTGAAGTTGAACATGTATCTGATGGAAGATTGGACTAATATGGACTCTCCAAGCAGGAGAAAAGCCTGCTGATTGCAGTTGAAGAAGAACAGGAGAAGCTGATTCTAAATCAAGTCTGAACTGGAAGCTTAATAACAATATCAGTTAAGAGATGAATAGAGACTTCAGTGCCCCCCACCTCTGCCCCACCACCATTGCCACCCCCTCCCCCCCAAAAAAGAAAAGCTGATTAACTTAAGCAGACATTGGGAATGGGAAACTGAGGCAGGCCCTTTGCAAGAGCTGTTTTTACCATGAGGGAATGCCCTGAAGCATTCTTTGTCTAGCCTGGCCATTGAACTGCTGTAACCTTGATGCCAAGGTTATTTAATAGCTTTGCTATCATGGAGATCTAATTGCCCTGGCTGGTTGTGTAGATTGATAGTTAGCTGGGAATTTTATGATGGAATGATTTTCAGATGGGGAATATGCTGCTTTCCAAAAGTTTAAATATTATTTGTGAAAACTCTGTTTTACTAGATCAATAAAAAAATGCTTCCAGGAAAATAGGAAAAATGCCTCACTACCTAGAAGATTTTACAGTGGAACAGAATTGATCATAATCAGCATGCACAGAACAGGCAGATATTCTGTCTTAATGGTCTGCCGTGGAGATATGCAAAAACTCCCTTTCCATAAAAAAGTATTGTTTAAAAAAACTGTAATCATTAATTGGCCTGATTTTTTTTTAAATTGAGGGGTTTATTTTTCTAGTCACTTCAGTTTCAGGGCACATACCATTTCAGAATGGCACCTTGAGCACACTACTGCACACTAACAAAAATAAGTACTGTGATTTCTATTCAGAAAAACATTTTGTAGGAAATTCCCAATACTACTGTGTTGGATTTCAATCCTGCTGAAGACTGACCACCCACATAGAAGTACTGCAGCCGTGCTGGTGCCCTGTGAGCTCAGTGAATCTCTGTGCAAGGGCCAGAGGACCTTGATGCTGTAATATTATATCTCTGAACACTGTGCAGTTTTGTTTGCTTGTGGAACTCAAGTTCTCAGTCTGTGTCAGAATGAACTTTAGACAGGGAAAAAAAATCTGCTTCACATTCCCTGTCCTTTTCCAACCTTTATATGCCACTCCACAGGTCTTTAGAAGCCAAAGTGTTTTCTAGGTAGAGCAGAGGTTCCCCCACGGCTCAAAGGCCAGGACTGTTCTACAGATTTTGTGATGGCACAGTTGTGCACAGATCAGCACCTGGGGTGTGACCCAACAAATAGTTATGTTGCCAGAAGTCACTTGTGCATAAAAACCAACTTGTCTCTCCCAGGTGATCAAGAAGTGTTACTGTAAAAACCCTTTTTTTGCTGTTATAAGCTGCATCTGCCTTGGAATGCTGTGCCAGCATAATATACTGCATAATATTATAATACATGATCCTGTGCTGACAAAGCATTCTGAGTGTGGACCTAGCCTAACTTGCTAGCTCCTTCTTTCCCTGAGCTACACAATAGAAAAGGCACAGAAAGAAAATAAAGACAGAGCCTCTTTAACTGCTTCTTGCTGGAGAAAGAGTCCTGTAATAGTAACATGGTCCTTGATTATTCTCTAGTTCTGAACAGTTTATGTCTGACCCCATAACTTGGTGACAAACTGCAAATTTTAAACCACTCTAGCCACTCTTCCCTGCTTTTCCTAACTACATCATATGTGGCTTATCAGAAACTAGTTTTTCTCTTCCTTCATGACTACATTCTTTCTGTAAAACTTTGCATTACTTGAGACCCATCATAAAAAATTTCAGAGCAGAAAATGAGTTAGATTAAATATTTTACTAACATGTGAACAAATGAAATTATCAGAATGTGATAAAATAGCTGAGGCATTGTATTGAAATTTCTCTTCATTTTTTTTCTTCATCTCAAGTGGCTTGAATAACATCCTTCTGAAATGCTGTCTCAGAGAAATCGTGTATGAGCTCTGTTGTGCTTTCATAAATACCCAACAACCCCTGCAAGTTAAAACATCATCATGTGCTTACTGCACTTGATTATGGGGGCAGGGACAGGCCGTCAGAATTTGTCTGTAATCTCTAATTCCAAAGAAAGTTTGCTGTTTTGCTGTCTGCAGCTTGTTCCTGTCCTCATTGTCTGCTACACAGCTCACGTTCAACCTCTGAGTCAAGGTCACAGTCAGTCTGAAAATCAATTTTCCATGCCTCCATTACGCCTTCCTCAACGCTATTTCTTTTCTTATCTCTCTCACTGAAAGAGGTGCCTACACAGCTAAGGCTGAAGCATGGGACAGGTTCACATGTGCAAAATCTTAGCCAAATAGGAAGGCTATAATAAAATAATCTGTAAATAATCTCTGCCCCAGCTATCACAAGCCTTTCAGATTATTTGTATTGGATAGTCATTTAAATCTCGTCAGTGCTGCATTGTGCTGCTGTTGATTGAAATGGTAATTAATGCAATACAGTCTCTCAAACGGTTCAGTTTTTTAAAAAATGCATCACTTACAGGCACTTAGCAGTGTTCCACTTGCATCTGGCTCATTGATTGCCAAGTACAAGCTGGCTGTGTCTGCAGGGCACAGTCAGTCTGGGTTGCAGTGAACCCTATGTCATCTTTGTGTTGCACATCTATGGTGGATTTGCTGACTTGCTAAAGTCAGGGTCAGCAAACAAGCTCCCAGCAACCAAGAGTAAGTAGCAAACTGCTCTAAGTATTAATTTTCCTGAGCCAGCTCTTTTTCTTTTGCTGGTACAGCCCACTATCTTGCAAGTCACTGCACTGTTCTTTCACTCAAAATTCTCTGTCTGTTCTCATATCCAGGCTGTGTCTGCATCTGTTTTATTCTGTGCATAAAATCCTTTTATCCATATGTCTAAGGCTGTAGCTCATGGTCTGTTTATATTACTTCTAAGGTATCAAAATTTGCCTTTCCTTTGGCCTTGATAAGCACAGTCTTGCCTGTTCATATCTACTCAGAGTAATGTCCTTTGAAAATAGTAATTTTCTGTCTGATTATGCAAACCCAAATACATGTTGCTTTGTGTATTTTCCCTCATTTATCCTACTCTGTAAGATCCATGATTTGGTGGTTGACACCCCTTCAAGGCTTCTGAGGGCCAATCTCTGCCTGTCAGTTTTATCCTAGTCTACTTAAATACTGATGGTTGTTTATGATTAGTCAACAATTAGAGTCTGCCCTGTCTCCTTGTTACGCTTCCAATGAAGAAATGTGATGTTGTGTTCCAAGGGGCTTCTTGTGTTTGGAAGTCCATTCCTAAAAGTATGAAAACCTTGATGACACTTCCATTTCTGAAGGGCCAACGGGTGCTCTCATTTTCCTTGTACAGTTCCATCTGTCTGTATATATTTGTGGGTGTTTGTTTTGCATTGTCATTTCTAGACATCATTTCCAGCCCTTTGGAGTACAGCCCCAAAACCTGATCCTGATTTATACAGCACCTAACATGTGAGGAGAAGGAGGGTAAAGGGGTAGGAAATCAGACATTCAGGTCTGGAATGTGTGGTCGTGGCAGCAACAGAAATGGTTGCATGATCTTTATTCTTTGCTCCTGCAAAACTGAAATTGCAATTGACGTTTGCCTGAAGGTTTTCTATGGTCAACTTGGTGCTAGAGCTTACAAAATCCTGCTCATTTTTACCTCTTTAGTGTATTTATAAGGCTAATTGTGTGTTTTGGTAGCAAACAGCCATTATGTAAGTCTATATAAGTTTTTGCTAAGCTCCACTGGAATGGAAATCTACATGAAGCCGTGATGTGACACACAGGGGAACAAGATTTATTTTCCATCTGGAACAATTCCAGATGGAAAATGAATGCTTCCACTCTTGGTTACAAATTTATATCACTTCCTCTTACTGAAGAAGGCTGGACAGCAATAAATAGAGCTAGAGAGAAATTGCCAAATATTACATACAAATTTACTGGTTTCATTTTGAGCCATGATGAAATAAGGCAAATCCTTTACTTTTTCTGCCCCAAAACCATGCCCCCAGGTCATCCAGAGTTTAAACCTAAAGATGTAAAAATAAAATGGAACCATTTTCAGTAGAGGACATCAGCTGACTTGCTGACCCTTTAGCAGAGGAGTAACATTGACTGGGACAGCCTCTCATACTGGGGAAGGAATGCTTTGTTCCAGAAACATGTGAGCAGGGTTCAGTCTCTACCAGAACCCCTCAGTCTGACAGAATGGGAAGGCATGCAAAGATACCAGCAGCTGCTTGGTGCCAGGGTCACATGCACCACTTCTTGGGAGAGCTCTAAAAGTTCATCTGTCTCTCTAGCCTCAGTTCAGGAGTTTGCTGTGCCACTCTTGAGAGGAGATGGTGCCTGCCTGTGCTTAGAGGTTGTAGAATCCTCCTGAAGAGGCTTCTTGACATGCTAATCTTTTCCAAAGACAGCCATACTATTAGAGAAAATTACACTCTCAGAGGGATTTATTAGCAGGCAAAAAAGCCTTGCTAACTAAGTTCTTTTTCTTGCAGGTGCTTGATTCACACATTGCAAGAAAGGTAGACCAAGGAAGCCATCCATGCCCTGGGGCTTTCAAAAGTGTTGAGATGTTTAAGGAGCAATTCTCAAAAAATGACTAAATGGAAGTAAAGCTAAAGAGATCAGGTGGATTCATTAGATGGTGAAATCTGGTCCAGGCAGCCCAGGTTTGAAGTTTTTGGCAGATATCCAAATTATAGCACCATCCAAACTGGTAAAAATTTGGCTCTGAGGGAAATACTGCTGTCATCAGACCCTTGACCTCTGTCTGTGGTGCTCTGGAGAGAGTGCCTGTCCTAGCAGGTGGATTTGGATCCAGGCAGGGGAGCAAACAGTACCTGAGGAGAGGCTGAATTGGGGCACATCCTTCCTGAGCCCATCACACCAACCTGGCTGAAGTTTGTTCAGCTCCATTGGCACTGCAGAGAGGTCCTGGTTCACCACCCAGGGCAGCCTTGGCAGCTGGGCTTTATCTTTTTGCTCCTCAGCAAAGTCAGGCACTGAGGACCCTCCTGTGCAGTTTTCCTTTACACTCCTGCCAGTCTAATTTGTTTCACTTGCAATAGGAATATTTTCTTCAGTTGACCGTCCCTCACCTGGTAACTGTGTTTCTAACCACAATTCACATCTCTGACCTCCTAACAAAGAGCCAACGCATTAAAAATGCATGAGGCCTTTGTGAGGGGGGCAGCTGAATGGCTGCATTAGCACCAAGGCTGAATTATTGATAGAAAGGGTGACTTTTACTTTCCTTTTAGCTATTGAATAATAGATTAAAAGCTGCTCAATAAGATTATTTTCATTACTCACGTAAATTACTTGTTCAGTTTAGAAGAGTGAGGAGAACAAATGAAAAGCACCCTAGGGTGGTAAATACATTGGACTTGAAATTTTTATGTTCTAGAATATTTATTCATTTTAGATGCATTTTCAAATAAATGTTTTGATTTAATAGAAGTAATAACGAATGTTTTGTAGAGTTTAGGAGATAGGAATAGACTTTTTTTTATTATACACTCAGTGAAACTTATGAATAGAGAACAACTAATGTGTTCTGCATTAGCTGGTGCCCATGCTAACCCAAATAAGAAGTGTTATTTTATATTATAAGACATATGTATATTATAAGAAGTAAAAATATTGCCCATTAAATCTTTTCAGGGATTAGTAATCTGTTTAGCATTCTACACAGCCTTTGGCTCTCCTGGCTGGTTATTGCTGTGGCCAGCAAGGATCCTGCTGCAGATTTCTTAAGTCAGTCAATTCTTACAGGAGGTATTAGATGTCATGGTTGCCTGCAATTTGGAATAGACAGTTACTTCTGCATTTCCACTTGTGCTACCCTCCTGCAGGGCTGAATGATGCTGGCTTTGAACTGGACAGCTCCTCTTCTGTCAGCTTTGAAATAATTTCAGCACAGACTCAGCAAGTATCAGGTAGGCTGGCTGGGCAGTTTTCTATGTACATCCCTGTGGCAACATTTTGAAAAACAGGAAGAGCAAATTTCCTTTAACTGAAATAATGAAAAATAATTTATTACAGCCTCTAAGGAAAAGTGGGACTTTCAAAATAGTGCATCTCCATTCTTCTGCTGGTATTTTCTTAGCCAAAGAACCAAAAGTAACACAGCCATCAGTATTGCTTCATATAAGTACCACAAAATGTTATGGTTTAGTCATACTAGGCACTGATTTAGAACCCTCTCAAATCCCTGCAAAAAATCCCATGGACTTGTGACAGTCTCTGCAACATCTGTTGATGGGAGGCATTCCATTAAATAGAGAAGTCAGGACTGGGTTTATGTGGAATTGTACCTGTTAGCAGCCACACAGGGCAGTTTCCTTACAAACCCCTAGCTGACAGAGAATAAACAATTACAATGCACCTCTCCATGCAGCCTCCCTGGATGACAGCCTCAATATCCAGCTCCAGTCCCCACACATTTTCAGATCATGGGTTCTCTACAGAGGATGGGAGGATTTGGTGAATTTCGTGATGCTGAAGACTGTCTGGTAAGAAGAGAAGGAAGGCAGTGGGAGTTCACTGTGAGTAGGCTACTGAGTGACTATCCAAGGGTAAAACAGAAATATGTACCACTGACCTACTTATTGCTGAAAGTCTCCATATTCCATTATTGATGAACTGATCTACTTGATGCCCTCCTTGCTGCCTGCAGTTAGCGCAATAGGAGGATGATTTTGACTATTTCTCCATTTCTTATCTTCATGTAATTAGGATTTTCCTGTTTTATGGCCTGATAGTCTGACCCAATGGAATATGTAGAGCTGAAATATATAAGATGAGTCAGCATTTTGGATCTGCTTTTAAAAGCTGAATTTAGGCACACAAGACTAAATTTTAGTCTTCCTGGCCTGATAAGGTCTATAAGAAAAGGCACTGAGGGTGCTAAAGTTTTGAGTGCTTCAAGCTTGCAGTTTAGAACTGATCCATTTTGGTAGAGTGTTTTTTAAAAGACAGTTTCTGCAGGATTCTGAGTTACTGGCATTGTATTTATGCTTTTTTTTTTTTTTTTTGTATTGTTAGCCAAACTCCAGCAACAGATCAGGCTTTTCATTGTTAAAGAAACTCAGTTGCCTCTGGCAGGGTAAAAAGGCAAATATTCTAGCAATTTCTCACTTTCAGTATATATTAAAAAGATCTATTTTCAAAACTTGCTTTTAGGTTCAGTATATGTCATACACATAACGAGAGAGATGAATATAAATTACATCTTAACTAGCATAAGTGACTCTCTTCACATTGCTGAAGGAGGTGATTTTAATTTTGGAAGTTAACTTCTTTTTTTAACTGTGAGGCTGTGAATCTGACAAATGTAGCTGTCAGCCATGCGTGGGGTAGGGAGGAAGGGAAAAGGAAGTCTTCCTGTGCTATGTTTAGCAGTGTTCCTGACATAAATACAGCAATTGTCCTGGGCTGTAGTAAGTTCTGTAAGTTTGATGATGCTGTTATTTAGAACTGCCTGTATGGCTTTGTGGGTTTTGTGCAATAGCAGTCTCTTAAAGAAAAAAAAGGAAGGAAAAGCAGTGAGTCAGTCTAGGATGTGCCTTGATAAACACCTCGGGGTAGGCAAAGTACAAATGCCCAAATTACTTCCTTTGGGCTTTGTAACCTCTAGGTTCCTGCCAGATTTAATTGTTTGCATTGCCAGTGATGGGGTACAACACATCACAAGGGCTGTGAATAGTGGGGCAGATTTTGTGCTGAGAGATGAGCTCATTTCCCTTCCTCTCAAAGAGAAATGAGTGCCTCCTTCACACTCTGGTAGTCCTGAGTGCCACAGAACTTAGGCCATCCTTGGCTTTTCTGCCAGGTGAAAGCCTCATTTTAGGTTAGTTTTTCTGCAAACCCTTCTGCGGTTTAACATACTTCCCTTGGGACACCATAAGCTTTCTCCTAATGCTAAATGTTAACCACACCATTTGTTAACAGTTTTTACCAAGAGTCTGGTATTGTAGCAACAGATCTTGGATCAAGGCAGACCTGCTTGGATAAAGATGAAGAACATGCAAGGTACTACTGGGGTTACTGGTTCTGCTCTAAAAGCAGTCTCAACCCAGAAAGAAATGAAAAGATAGGAGCACAAGTGCAGCTGAGTTTTCTTCAGTAGCACTTGAACTATGCCCAACGCTGCACTGAATGGAGAAGACAGTATTTCTGTGTCATCTTTGCATTCCTCTTTTTCAGTCATCAATGTAGGCTTCTCTGTGCTCTCTTGTTTCAGACCCTATAGAGTTTCTCTGCCAACTGGAAATTGGCCAATATGAATGTGTGACACTGAGATGTTGCCAGATTTTGATTATACTGTTGAATGCTTTTTCCTAGCCACCCAAGTATTCCCTTGCCACACTGGCAGTCTTTGAAGAGAGGACCCAGTGGATTTATGGTCCTTGATCAATCCTAAGAATCTGTCCTGTCATTTACTATCACCTTTTCTGCCAGTTAGTGTTGCTCACACAGTGCTTTGTAAGAAAATATTGAATCACTGACCCGTTTTCATGTCATAACCCAGCACAGGCTGTTTTGTAGCCCTTCCCCCCCATGTCCAAAAATTAGGACACGTTGTATTGTAAACTTGCATGTCCATTAAATGATGTGAATATAGAATGGGTTACAGTATCTGGAAAATTAAGTCCAAGAGTGCCCAGTTGCAACACAATCAGCTGAATATGGCATTCTTCTTGCTCCTGACCTTCTGGGGAAGGGAACTCTACCTGATAAAGCAGAGTACTTACACAGTTATAATTTGTGTTTAGCAAGCATTTGTATTCCTGAAGATGAATCAGCTAAAAGGCCCCTACAGTGTAAAAGCCAATCCATGCAGTATGCGACCATTCTGTTTTATTTAAAAGATGAAAAGTGGCTACTTAGACATCATATCTGAATCATGTGTCTTATTTCAAGTTTCCATATGCATCCTCTTCAGAAAGTCACTTAAGAGGTTAAAAGGACACAGTAAGCAGGAGTAATTTTTCTATATTTTATGGCTAAAATTTCTAATAAAAACTTGGAGAAGAAGAGAAGGTGATATCATCTGACACCTCAGTTCCACCAGTACCTAGCTTACTGCAATTCCTTCACATGTCAGAAATAGTGTGGCAGCAGGACCAGGGCAGTGATTGTCCCCCCTTTCTGGGCACTGCTGGGTTCAGTTTTGGACCTCTCATGTCAAGAAGGACATTGAGGGGCTGGAGTGAGTCCAGAGAATGGAACGGAGCTGGGGAAGGGGCTGGAGCACAAGTCTGATGAGGAGCAGCTGAGGGGGCTCAGCCAGGAGAAAAGGAGGTGCAGGGGGACCTTCCTGCTCTCCACAACTCCCTGACAGGAGTCTATCTCTGTCTGTCATATCTGTCTGATCATTACTCTCTCTCTCTTCCTCTCTCATTTATGACAACAGAATTACTCAGAAGTATTCTTGAATTATGGACGGTGTAACTTCAGCCATGTGAATTACTAGGAAGAAATTCCAGAATCTTGTCATTTCTGGGATTTTTTTATTGGTTGATTGGGGGGGTTTGCTACAAATTGAGTCTAAGCCTTCATACTTTGCTATTCTTTGAAGCAAACCTCATTGATACGATAGATGTTTTCCAAACTTGGAACTGTGACAAAAACACAAAGATTTTGGTTTTAGTTAGCTCCCGTGGCATAAAACACACAGGACTTTGAGAAATCAGTGAAGGACTACATGCAGTGTGCTTCGTACTCTTATGTTCATGGAAATGCAGTTAAGAAATAATGCCAAGTTATAAACTGATTCAGAGTTGCCACATTCGAAGTATTTGACAGTGGAGTGCAAACCAGGAATCTGTCCCACCAGTGACCCCTTCCCATCTTGAGAGACTGGGTTTGAAGAAAAGTCTGACCTTTAGGCAAAATCAGATCTATTGTTAGCCAGCATTCATTGGTTTATGCTTTTCCCTCACATTGGGTTGATCTTCAGCACAGTTCAGTAGAAGGGAGTTTATTGGCCTATTACCAATAACAATTTTAAATGTTCAAACTTTCAAGAAGAGAGATCAAACAGTGGTCACAGGAAAGTAGAACTCAGTTTCCCTAAAGAAGCAGAAGTAGGATCACTGCCCAATAAATAACACAATGGAGAAATCTCTACTTCTCAGTTAAACCTGGGGAAATTACTAGTTCTGCCAATTAATGAAAGGGAAATTTGAAAGCACTTCTGAAATATTGGCAAATTGTTCTAAAAATGGGACTTTGCCCATTATTTTTTCAATACTCTAATATTGGAACTGCACAAGTGGAAATGTGAAGAAAAAAATTAAAGTTACAGAGATGAACTTTTCTGATTTTTTGGATGAACACACATTTTTTTATTCTCGCTGAGATGGATTTTTCAGGTATGCCTCAAAAACACAAAGAAATATTCTGTGTGTCAATAACTTATTAGATTTTTCAGTTGATTATGCTGCTTTGGATATTTATGTTACCGTAGACTAAGTAACTAGTTCCTCTAAGAAGTCATTAATCCCCTCTCTTAAAGCACAGTAAAACAAGGTTTTCAGTATTTTTGTCACTTATTTTATTAACAGTTAGGTCTTAACTGAGTTAAGGTTTTTCTTCCTGGCTGCTAGAGAAAGCTGCCTTCATGGTAGGACTATTTTCCATTTATGAAGTGGTTTGTACTGGGCCATTTTTCATCACTGTACTGTGCTCACTTTAAATTTTTGTGCCTTCAGTCATAGCACCCAGTGGATTGCTGTGCAATACACTGAGTGAAAAATTGCTGCTAGGGGAAGTTTATTGATCCCGGTGCTGTGGATGATTGCCATATGACGTCCTCATTCGGTAACAGGATACTTTCTATAGATTTCCTGAGCTGATTAAATAAAACCAGGATTGAGACAACAATGCCTCTGGTCATGTTGAAGGT
Organism: Promerops cafer; assembly: GCA_013398275.1. NCBI lineage: Eukaryota > Metazoa > Chordata > Aves > Passeriformes > Nectariniidae > Promerops > Promerops cafer. The sequence goes on along the minus strand of VZSE01002030.1, from coordinate 684,285 downwards.
GAGACTCTCTCTCTGCTTCAAGGCAAAGAGACGCAGTAAAGAGGAGAGCAGATGCACCAGCAGCAGCAGAACGTGGTCTGTAAGTCCCTTTCTGGAAGACCTTCCTGAAGACCTTTCTGGAAGACCTTCCTGGCTTAGTGTCCAAACAACACACAAGCAAAGACAGAGGGAGATGGATAATGAATTGTTCTTTCTGCAGGCTCTTTCCTGGGGGCAGGAAAGAGGCCTTCAGGTCTGCATCTCTTCCCCTCCCTGCAGAAAGGAACCAGGGCTAAGAAAGCTGAAAGAGGAGGCAGAAGCAGGGCAGTAGCACAGGATTGTGAAGTTGAGTCTGATTAATAGAAGGAAGAAAATTTGGCATCATATCCTGATGGAGGATGCTCAGAGTCTACAATTGCCTAAAGGCAGGTTTTTTAAAAAGGACTGGTTTTTCTGAACTGGTTTGTTACAGAGCAGTGAGGAAGCCAGTCTAAAACATATTTAGGAATCTTGTCCCTTTTTTTACTTAACAATAGTTTGGTGCCATAGAGGTGCAAATAAACTCATCTATTCTAAATACATTCTCTCCCAATTTCTGTTAATTTTAAATATCTTTTTAATAGCATGTTTCAAAAGCTTCATGAATAATTAAGAAAAAAAATAAAAGAAGGGCAGTGGTAGTTTAGTAACCCACTAATTCTTGTAACTCAACATTAGGAGGTGGCAGTTCATTGCTAACAATGCCACTGTTGTCTCTGTCCTTCTAGGCAGAGAACCAGAAAACATTTCCCAGCTAATTGGAAGCTACGTGCAGGGCTCACTCTTTTAAGGCATGGAGCACCCCATCAGAAATGCCAGTGACTAACAGTGCAGTTATTAATAGAACCGGCCCCAGTGGCGGAACAATTGGGCTGCTTGGAGCACTGGGATTGTTGGGCCTGAGTCCGTGCCCAGTCCATCCCACAGGCAGCCCAGCATGGACAGCAGTGGCATGGCTGTGAACAGGGAGTGTGAAAGGACAGTGCAGGGCCTGTGCTCTGTCAGGAGCAATGCTTCCCAGCAAATCCCTGCATGGAGTCGGAGGGGCCGGTGGATGTGCAGTGACAGCTCATGCTCCGTGATCCGTGGAGTGAGGATTAAGCAGACTGCACACGCAGGGCTGGCTGAGGTGCCTCACAGTGCAGATCCGTGGGAATGTGCTGTGTCTGGTGTTCTGCTCTCCCAGAACGTTGGCTTGTGGTTCTCAGCTGCTCTAGCAGGCCAGGCCAGATGGAAGCTCTTCTGTGCAAAACATGTTTGGTCCTACTGCAGTGCTCTCACAAAAGCCTGTATTTTCTTCGGTTTCTTCACTATCCAGGTGTTCCCAGCCCACTGAAAAGCCCAAATCATGGAGAGCTGTCAGCACTTGAAGCACCATGGAACCCAAAACTAGATGTTTTGTTGGCTGAGGAGGACCATCTGTCTTACACACTGTGTGTGTCCTGGGCATATGCAGGAAAGAGGTATGTGACCTTGAGAAGTCAAACAAAAGAAATGCCAGTAGCCAAACTGTGCTGCTTAGATTGTCACCAGTGTTTCACTGGTAGTTTTCCCAGCTACCAGTGCTTCATAAAAATCTTCATTGCCTTTTTTAAGATTACACAGGTTGCAACCTTCCTTTAACTTCCTGCCTTAGCTCAGCTACAATAACTGCAGCTCAGCCCAGGTCTGGCCACCACCTCCATTTCCAAATGGAGTCTGTGGCCTCCTGGTTTGCCAAAAGGGCCAGCTGGTGTACAGCGTGCATCCTGCCCATGCCAAGGGGTGCTGGCTTGCAGGGACTACGTCCTCCCTTTGCTGATTGCTCACTGCTGGCTTGCCTGGTGCTCAGCACAGGTGAAGAGAAACCCAGCTGTGCTGTTCTGGTTCTCTCCTGCCCTTAATCCCCAAGCCTGTTCTGGGGGACATTAGATGCTTTTAAAAAAGTAACTACTTTTAAAAGTAGCTACTTTTACAGTGCAATTCTACAGGAGACTGGTTATACCTCACAAGAATTTATCTCCAAAGCTTGAAGTGTATAAAATGGGTAAATGTAATGATTTATTATTCACTGTTGACTCTCAGCATAAAGATTTTTGTTTCCTAGATGAAAATTGTAATTATAGTCTATGTGCAGCCAGATGGTTTATGTACATTCATTCAAGTTGCCTCACTTTCCATTCCTTTTGGTAGACTGTAAGGTATAACATTAGATAAAGGAATGGAGAAACTGGGCTGTGGGTTGTTTTTAGGGTTGTGGGGTTTGGTTTTTTGTTGGGTTTTGGGGGTTGTTTGGTGTTTTGCCTGCGTGGGCAACTTGGAAATTCAATTGTCTGTCTGTAGAGAATCCAAAACACATCTGAGGTCACTTTGCTACTCAGGATTAAGGCAATAATAGTATCCAATAATAGTTAATGCAATTACAGATGTTTTCATTTTCTCTTTATCAAATCAAGGGAGACGGTACACCTCCTGACACAGGTCACATTTCAGTGCAGGGAAGAATGCCACCCTCCTGATCTGGGAAACAGAGCACAGTGTGGCTCACAGGAGCATGTACATGATGGCAATAAGTGAAATTGATTTCTGACGAAATCCCACAGGTACTGAGAGCACTATCCTATCAGTTTCAATCAATAAAAATTGCTAACTGTGTTTACTGATTGTTAGGCTAAAAATGAGACACAAGATTTGGCCTTACAAAAATACAGCTTCCCTACAACACAGTTGAGGCACAGGGAGGAGCAGCAGGATGGGAACACTGTTGTGGCAAAGTGGTAACTGATAAGGGTCAGAACCAAGCTAGAAAGAAGAATCTTTTATTGGAAGGGGATTAGAAAGGTGGAAACTTTCTTTTCTCACCATGAAATCCAGCATTTTTGAAAGTACACTGCAGAGCAGCAGTTTGCAGTTCATGGTTCTGAGGTTAGTACTGGTCTGTAAAATGTTAAACCATGACTGATTAAATAATTGAGGAAACAGAAACAAAAAAAAAAAACATTTTCTCAAGAAAACAAACAAAAATTAAATGGGAGTAAAGGATCAACAATTAATATATAGACTTAATTTTATTTAGTTTCAGTTAACTGAAAGTTGCCTGGGCTCTGGACTTCTTTTCAAAGCCTGCTCTGTATTTGGACTATTTTTTAACATTTAAGCCCTTAATGGCCCTTTGAGTAAGTTTGCAACCTGCTGCAAGCGACACTGGTCTTACTTTAGAAACAGTAAGTTGCCCCAGCATTTTATGTTTGCATGGGTGGAGGGCTATTTTATTGAACCACTATGGGTTGAGGGCATTACAGTTTCTAGAGAGACTGGTGGGTACAGTATATTTATCTTTATTAATATAAAATGTTATGTTCAGAGGTCAAGGGAGCAATAGAGAGAAATCTTCCTTTTAAGTGTCTGTTCATATATTTATATCTATAAAATCTCATAAAACATTCATGTTTCTATCATTCACATTATACAACCCTCAGCAACAAATGTCATTTTTAAAATAACCTCATCCATTCTTAATTTATGTTTCAAGGATTGCATTCAATCATACAGTTTAACTCTCATCACCGTCAATAAACACTAATGGAAAAACTGACATTCCTTTTTCTAACAGAAAAATTATTAATTAGTTATAGTGCATGATTTTAATGTAAAACAGCTTTTGAATTTTGGAAAAAGAAAAAGCTGAGGGCATTTTTAAATTTGCAAGTATTATTCAAAATTTTACAGATTATAGTTGAAGAGTGCTTTTGAGAGCTGAGATGATTCAAGTACTATCTTTTTATTGATTGAAGCTTTAAGAAATCTAGCCAAGAAAGGCACCTTGCATTGCAACCCTGCAGTTTCCTGGCATCCTTTTGCTATCTCAGTAGCAAACTACTTCCAAAGACATAATCACTCTTGCAATCCCACCTAACCAACCTTGCCCTGATCAGATGGACTCACTGTAAAAATACACAGTTGTTATTTGGGAAGCAACAAACCTGGTGGTTTTGCAAGTTGTATTTTTTGGGTGGTTAGACCACCATTGTAATTATAAATGGGTTTCAGGGAGTTGGTTGCTATAGCAACAGTCTACTTAGTGCTTTTTTCAGATTAAACCCTACTTGTCTGTGTGTTCAAGGGAAGACAAAATGGCTAAGGAAGGGAAATTAAGCTTTTATTTCTCCAAGAGCCATAAATTGCAGCATCCTCTATTTAGAGTACACAGATGGAAGATCTGCTCCTTTTCCTCAGTGCTATTTCTGCTGCTGAGAAGCCCCATTTGATGTTTGAGTAAAATACAACCTTCCCTTATTTCAGAAATGCAACTGCACTAGGGTTAATTAAGGCTAACACCCAATCAGATTTTTCCTAAAAGTGCAGCTGAAAGCAGAGGGCACAGTCTCTTTGAAAAGCTGGAGCTGTGAAAATTTCTGATGTAGTCTTTTCTGCAAGTCAGGGTCCCTCTCCATCCGACTGAAGTCAGATAGAATTTCTCTAGCCATTGATTTCTCTGCAGCTCCCTGGTTGTGTATCACAGACCTAAAGCCACCTTGACTTGATTTTTTTCCCCTCTGTTGGCTGTGGAGAAACATAACAAAGGGGTTGGGGGGTGTCAAAATTCCTTAATCCTGCCTGGCCACAGGTTGTGATCCTCCCATGTCTTTCAGTGACTGTCTGCACCTGTGCAGTGTGAGCAAAGCACAGAACCCACTTTCTGGGGAGTTAAGCAGAGCTTGGCTGGCATTTGCAGGATTTGCCTGAAGAGGGGTTCCCAGGCTCCTGAGGGTGGGGAGAATTGTCTGGTAGGGGTAATGAGCTGCCAGGAAGTGTCAGCTTCACAGGCATATGGGAAAGGGAAAAGAGTTTTGAAGTAGGTTCAGTCTCCAAGAGGGAGCAGAAGGAATTTAAAGCATGTGATAGGGAAGAGTTGAGCCTGTCTGGAGCAAGTTAAATGGAAAGTTGTCATGAAAGGAGAAAAATCAATTTGGAAAGTATCACAGTTGGAGGAGAGGAGAGGAGAGGAGAGGAGGAAAAACCCCTTCTTTGTTCTCTATAATACAAAGAGGACCTTCCTTTTTATGGTTCTCCAGTAATCTTTCCTGTATCTTGACCTGCAGACTGACAGTTTCCCCTTGGAGAATACAATCACCCCAAAGTGGAGGACAGATGATTGTGGGAAGAGAGAAATTGCTGGCTGTACTATCTTGGTGTTATTTGTGCAGTTGTCATCCCTGGCCGACTCTATTATAAAGTGCAACAAGATCTTTTAAGCTTTCCCTGAGCAGGCCTGCCACATGCATGTAGAGAGGAGCTCAGAATATTGCCTTACTCCACAAGAAAACCCCAACATGCAGCACTTCTTTGTGTCTCTCTCTCCTGAACTCTAGTTCTGTCCAAGAACTGTGAATATCTTTCTCACCTTCAAATGTAATAGAGATGCACTCACCATGATTTGAGTGAAGAAACTTGCCACACCAGATTTATGCAGTCCAATCTTTCTGGAAGAACTGACCAGTAGGACAGTTTGCTTAAAACAGCCTTCCATAAGACCTGATGGGGAACTGTGTTCATTTTGGACATTTCATTCAAACAGTGCAGACTCCCAGTGCTCCAGTGCTCATGACAATGGTCTTTTATGCCTTTTACTGGATGGTCAATTTTTTTGCTCTCAATTTAGCCAGATTTAAAATTATCTGTTTGGGTTTGGGGTTTTGGGTTTTCTTGTTGGTTTTGGGTTGGGTTTGTTTGTTTGTTTGTTTGTTGGTGTTTTATTTTTTAGAAGAATGCAGAAAATCTATTGATGCTGGGGAATTCTGTGCTTTCCATTTCTCTGAACTCTATCTTCATTTACAGAGACCCCAAACTTATGTACTGAGGCAGGGCCTCTGCCCTGAATCACAAAAAGTCTGTAATCTCCCCAGTGTTGCTAGACCACAAAAGGGACAGTGCCTGTTCTAGGAACAAATAGATGTCAGAAAAGGAGAAAATTCAAAAGGAATATTTTTTAAGTTTTGCAAAGCAAAACTGGTAAGTATAGCACAAAACACACAAGATTTTAAGAGGTGCCATAAAGACATTAAACTATGAAAGGTTCATAACAGAAATTAAAAGGCTTTGAAGTTCCTATGCTTAAGGGCATTTAGAAAAGGGAGCATTAAGCCCAGACACCCAGGAGGAGCCATGAGTCATGGCCAGGAGTCATGAGCCATGAGCCACTCTCTAGCTCAGAGAGTGCTGGTTGCCAGAAGATAGGAGATTGATTATTTCTAAATTCTCTCTTTGCTCTGTTTCTGACACTTCTTTTCCAAACACTACTGCAGCCCATTGGCAGAGGTAGAATGCAGAGTTTTCTGGAGGCCTCTGTTTCTGCCCCTCTGCATTTTCTGATGGAGGAAATGGAACTAAATATTTTACACCTGAGATCCAAAAAGCTGAGGTTACCAGGCTTTTCATCCTACTCTTTTTTTACTTGCTGGCTTGTGAGTATAAATGCCCTCAGACTCTTACAGCCCATTCTCAAGGTAAGGATCTCCTTTGCATTGAGTTTCTCCATGACTGTATTCCAGAGGGGGCCAGATTCTCTCCTGTATGAAAGAAGCAGCCTGCTCTGGATACAAGGCTCTCACTTTCCCCTTCTTCCCACTCTTATGCCTTCCTGACCTGAAGTAAGCAGGTTTTCTTCAGAGTGGAAACAACTGATTCATTTAAACAAAAAGGGCCCAATTCCATAATTCTATAGCCAAACTTCTGTAGCCCAAATCTGACTTGTACTTGTATTGTACTTAAATGTCAGGCAAGACACTAAGCCTCTGAATGAGCAGTTAGTGTGTTTGCATTCTGCCTTGACTTCTCTGCATTTCTGATACAGAGGCACTGTGTGTTTCATATGTCCTGTCCCTCACACCATGCTGCTGTTCTTTTTCTTTTTTCCCTCCATTTCTATCCCCTTGGAAATCTCAGATTCAAGGCTGAAGGAGACTGGGAGCCAAATTCTGCTCTCAGGGTTAAATCTGGGAATCATTGCCCTAGCTTCAAATTTATGCTGGTGCAGTGAAGATGAGAATTTAGCTTTCTGTACTGTTGTCAACAGGGGGAAAATAGAGTCCCTATAAGGCTGTATCCATGGAAACCATCCTGCTGCAACAGCGGGTAAAGCAGCAAATCAATTTCTTCAGTTTTAAAATGAAACACATTATAGTGCATCTGGCATTTAAGAGATTATCTGTGCTGATAACTGTGTGGAAAAACCCTCCTCTAGCAAGTACACTGGCAAGAACATTTCTTCCTCCTGATAGAATTCTGATTTTGGGTAGAATGAGCATTGATGACAAAGTACCATGAAGACAGCGCAGAGACAGAGCCAAGTCCAGAAGCAACAGCATTTAATGAAGGAGAAAATAGTTTAATTTAGCATTTAGCCCAAGTATCTGGGAACATGGTGACTAACATTCAAATGTATTAGCAGAGGCAGTGACCTGTCACCTCTGTCTCCCTGCTCTTTGCTTCCATGGTACCACGTGTAACAAACAGAACGTTTGTACCTTGTGATGCACTTGTCTGAACAGGAGTATGTGTGTGTGTATGGCTGTCAGATGAGATTTCAATATCCACTGCAACATGGTCTGGGTAACTGACTTCATTCAGGTGTGTATTTCAGAGCCAGAGGCATTTCCAGTGCAGAAAATGTGCTGGCTGTCTCTGTGCTGTATTCTTGTTACATTTCATCATGTGCAGCTTGAGAGACCATCCCTTTACTATGCCATGGAGGGAGCATGGAAATAGGAGGATTTCTTACATCAGGCTTCAAAAGCTACCACACACCTTTCCTGCTGTGTGCACAGAGGTTCTGCCTTTATTTTTTCACCTGTTAAGGTATCTCTCTGACCATTTTGAGATATAATACCCTACTTCAGCAGAAAACAGCTTTTACGCAGATGAGACCTCATTCTGCTTTTCCTTTATATCAAATCCAAATATTGCAGTCTGCCTTCTCTATACCTATCAGATAGAGAAATTATCTGTCTGGGAGAAATATCTAATCTTATTTAAGAGAAAGGGAGTGAAGTTGAACCAGGAGGGAATAAAAAGCATTACATGAATTGCCTAGGCCATGAGTAGCCCTTCAGTTGGTGATCAGAATCCTCTGTCACTTTGCAGTGCCTAGGCTGTATTTTATCTGCTTCTGAATCTCAGCTCCTTGATAACAGCAATCACATATGCAATACTGTCTTCTTTTATCTACATCTGCCCTATCTATTATAGCAATCCCTGTTTGATTGACAGTTATGTATTTTTTTCTGACCTGAGGGCAAGCTTATTGCAATGCACTCCTTTCAGGGCTATCACTGAAACACATCCAAAATCTTCAACTGGTGCATAATGTGGCAGTTCAGCATTTGAATGAAGTGAGCACATATTGTTGGGGGCACAAGAGGTTTTGTTGCTCTGCCACATCTACCAGTTAATGGAACATGCAGTTCAAACCCCATTAAGTGGTAGAAATGGCTCAGTGGTCTGAAATGCTCCTGTTTGCAGAGTGTGTTTTGTTCTACATGTGTCCAATTGCTATGACATCCAGTGTTGTCTGTTTGGTCAGTTCCAGGGGTTTTAAGAATCAGGAAAAGACCTCCCAATGTGCTGTTTGAGGACTGTGCTTCCTTTCTGAAGGTGAAGTTTCCTGATGAAAAACATGTGGATGAAAATCACAAACTTCTGCAGCTTGTTTTCTGTGATCCATGAATGTACTGATCTAGAAATCTTCTCTGTATTCAGGGTTTGGACTGTGTTCACTTCCTAAGTCCTAACCTTTTCTTAGGAATGTAACTCATTCACTGTAGAATGAAAAATATACTTTTCATTGCATTTTTTATCCATAATTCCCCCTTTCTACATAAGCCTTCCATATTCCCATGTGAAGATGCCTGGGGTTCCTGGTGAGCTCAGATACAAGGCATTTGCAGATTTCTCTCTAAAAGGCCAGGAAAGGGAGCAATGGAAGAGGAGCTGTGACTGGCATTTCTTGTACCATTCTTCATCACAGTCCTGTGCCTGTGCTCATCAGTGTAGCAAAGCCCAAGAGAGCAGGCACAGCTCAGGAGAACCCTGCACACCTTTTGGAGCAGAGAGATTGGGCTTGTTTGTTACAGTGGGCCCTGGGATATGTTGAGATGGGCTGACAAAACCTGGAGATTTTAATGGCTTTCAATAAGGGCTTTTCCTCTGCCCTGCAACAAATGGAATGGAAGGCGACCTTCTTCCCACCTCCTGGGACTCCATGGCAGGATCAGGGGCTGCTTTTGTTCTGAGGGACAAAGCAGGAGGCACCTCTGGATCTGTCACTTGTCACACAGCTCCCAGGTGTGGCACTTTAGAGCACTCTTTGTGTCTAAGCTCTGGCAGTTTGCACAGTCATGTCCAGCGTAGGAGTGTTTCTCAGCGCCGTCTGTCTCCATGGATTCGGAGGTGACACCGTGTTTGTACACTGCCTCTCTTGCATTACCACCCCCATGACTGAGGCAAAGCTCCTGAGTCATCTTCACAAAGATTTAGAATTTCTGGCAAACCTGTAGGCCATCTGTTTATGTGGGCAGGCAGGAAGATATCAGGGAGGAAAACTCAGTCACACACCAGTGTTTGTATCTGTCCCCACAGCCAGTTCTTTTAAATGATGTTTTAACTATTGTCTAAATTCTTTTTCTGTAAAAAAATTGTAAAAAACAGCAACCTTGCTGTTAAATGATTTCTTAAAATGAGCCCAGTCCTCAAAGTCACTTTATGAGTATGTAAATCCCACCTATATTCTAAAATTTCATTCATTTTACTGTTCAAGAAACCTTATCAAAAATCAGCAATTCCCTCTTGGAAAAAAAAAAGCTTGAATTGTCTTTTCTCTGGGGCTCAGGTGAAAGCGTGACCTGGTCACATTCCTGCCATGGCAGGTATTGTCAGTGCTGGCATGTGGTGGCACACAGCAGCTGCCACTTGATACAATGCAAAGAATGTGCCCCAAGTGCAGTAATGTCTACTTGTGTTATGTCTTGTTCAGTGTAAAGATACAGTCTGTTACCACTCCTGACAGTCACACAGCTCCCTTCTCTGTTTGTTGCATGCTACTCCTCAAAATTAGAATCCCTTTGCATTCCTAGCCTGCAAAAGCAGGGTATTCCTAGCAGTACCCTGTGGATTAATACTCATAGCAAAATAAAAATAGCAGGCAAATGCATGCATTGATCTGTTCTTCTAACCCCAAGAAGCTGTGCCTAGTCCTGGTTCCATACATTTACTATTTGTAAGCTCAAACCTTGCCTCATCTGTACTCAGTTTATCATTTCAGAAATATCTAAAAGAGGTGAGTAGTTCTAAGGACTACCATGTGTCCTTAGATGGCAAGTTCTGCTAAAAATTCTGGTGACACAAGAAGGTGAGTTGCTAATCAGCAGAACCACCACAAATGCAACATTGTTTACAACAAAAATGGAAAAAACCCAAGATTATTTCTGTCAGTTGAGAAAGACCTAATTTACTGATGAACAGATTATAACTAAACAATGTATTTGTTAAGGGTAGGGAAGGCTGACAGTCTCTGGCCCTTAGCTTCATGCAGACCCCTGAAAAATATCCCTCTCTGTAATAGGAGAGTTGATAGTGGGCAAGGTCATTTTCACAGTGACATGAATAGAAAAGTGGGTGGCTGAATCTACCCAGACTTGAACATGGAAGGGCGGTCTTGCCTCACGCAGAGAGAAACACTGTCCTTTTTTGTTTGTGCTGCTTGAGAAGCCTTTAGAGACAACCAGAAAGCAGTCACACTGCTGTGAGCAGCAAGAGCCAGAGAAATGTTGTGTTTCTTGTATCCTTCTGTTCAACAGTGAGCTGTTCCTTAATTCTCTGTCCTGGCCCTTGCTGCAGTCTCCTGTTTGTCTTCCACCACGTCCAAAGGGGCCTTCTCAGAGGCCAAGGCTGGGCAGAGCCCAGCCAATCTGTGAGATTTGGCAGGGCACATGACAGAGAATTTAGCCAAGTTTCATATTTCTACAAATTCCTCTCAGCAGGTGGAGGCCAGGGGATTTCTCAGCTGGCACAGAGTTAGAATTCTCTGTACAGGTGGTGCCTGCTCTGGCCTAAAGCCTCGTGTGAGAGGCAAACCTGAACCAGCACAATTGCTGTGTGCTCCATCAGGTGTTTCTGATTTGCAGCAAAGGTGTTTCTTACCCTAGGTCACAGGGCCGATTCTGGCTCTCCCTATGCTGTGAGTGTGGCTGAAGGATGTTCAAATGCTTGTGGTGCAGCACAGACCCTGTAATCCCTCTCTTGAGAAGCCTGTCAAGCCTTGCATGTGGAGAATGCCTTGGCTTCAGCTCTTGCTCTGCCCTGGCACGGTTTGGCCAGAGACCAACTGCACCTTCTGAAGAAACACTTCAGGTTTGGAAGAAGGAGGACCATCCTTTTGGTGCACTTAGGAGCACCAGCACAGCACTGTGGCCTTCCCCTTGTGCTTGAGAGCACACCACATGTGTGCACCTGCAGGACAGGGCACGTCTGCACGGTGATTTCACACTGCAGACCCCGGCTTTCTCATGTGACCCCCTGCATAAATGACAGACCCTGAATCCCTCAGCCTCCACTGCTGTTAAGCATCCCTCTATGAAAAGGGAACAGATTGGATAGTTTCACATTTAATTTCACCCTTCCCCTAAGCACTCACCTTCTCCATGCAGGTGTGTCACTGGTGGTTCCTGGCTGTCACTGCTGTATCCCGGGCCACTGCCTCTAGGAGAGGGGACAGAGCAGTCCCTGCAGCCAGGCCATGGCAGGGGCTCTCTGCACAGCTCCAGGGCCCTGGGCTGCACTGCTTGGCCTCCTCAGGCTGCAGCGAGTCAGACAGACAGACAGCTGTGCTGTGTGAGCCCTGTGAGAAGGTACCAGCTATGTCTGGGCAGACAGAGTTAAAGAGAGGTAAAAATGTTGGTCTACTAAGAGATGTCTCAGGGCCAGAGTCACTTGGACTGAGACCAAAGTCCTTTAAATAGGAGAGTGCTTGATTATTCAACTGGGCATATTCAAAATTTATCTTGCTTTGAGTAACCTCATCTAGGATTTTTGCTCTACTTTTCTGGTCTTCAGAACAAATTTGCTCCCCATTTTGCTTCAAGTGATAGAGACTGCTAGATTGGAAACTTGTCTCATAGTTGCATTGATTTGTGCTAGGAATGCTGGGATATTCTGGAATTTGAGCAATGCAGCTGCATTCATTTTGCAACAATAACTTGTTTTTGTACTGAGACATCTTATGAATGATACTGTTCATTTCATTCCCGATGTATTTGTCTTCCAGGTGCTTGTTTTCATAGCTGATTTTTAATGATGCCACCTGCGTTACACAGTGTTCTAAGAGCTGCACTATGTTAGTGCTGCTCTCTGTTGGTGTGGGGCTCATGTAGCTCTGGAGGTGATTGAGGGTTAGATGCTGCAGTGGTTTGTCACAGGAAATAGAGAGAGAGTGATACATTGGTTTATTTTTGTCTTCCCTCTCAAGGGGATCTCGGAGTGAGGTCGCAGCAGTCTTGTAGGAGTAACATGATTCTACTTCGTGATTATCATCTAATGAAGGATTTTCAGAGCTCTGAGAGCCACTCTCTCTGTCCAGCTTTTCTGGCAGTGGGTTTTTATCTCTGGATGTCTCATATCCCAGTGAAATTGCTGCCTTCTCATTCTCAGTTGAAGATGTCTGCAGATTGTCTCTGTTAGCCTGTAATTGTGGTGCATAACTTGATGGTCTGGTGGTTTCCACAGTCCCAGGCACTGTAGATAAGTCCTTGTGGTGACTCTCTTCTCTTCCTTGGAAATCCAGATCAGATGTAGTCAGGCAGGAGTCCAGGCTGTGGTCTCTTCCAGCAATGTTTACTGCAGAGGCCTGGGGTGCGTGTTTGCTTTCCTCCAAAGGCACACACACGTTAAATGTATTAGATTCACCCTTTCCTGGTGTCTCCTGCTGAGCTTCTGTGCTCCCTTTCTGCTCTGGACTGTGGCTGGGCAGGATCAATGAATCATTAGACTTTTCTGGCTGTGATTGAGGACTCTGAAGAGAGTCAGGGGAGGAAATGAGTCCTGAGTGTTTTCGTAGCCAGTTTATTATCCCCATGGTCAGTGAAAGTTCAGTATCACAGAGCTTTAGCAAACATTCTTTGCCTTTCCATGTGCTGTGGAAAAAACCCTGGCTAATGATGTCTAGAGTTGGTTGGGAAGCCATGTTCTCCTCAGCTCCAACATGAAAGCTGTAAATGGACAAAGGGATTTCAATGGCTTGCTCTGAAACACTTTCAGAGGCACACAAGTCATCATCAAGGATAGGGTTTACTTTGACTTCATTTGGGTCATAGAAGAGCTCATAAAGGGCATCTCCACTGTAGCTGTCTCTTGGAAATCTGCCTGGGACACCAGGGGTCTGAGCTTCCTTCAGTTCATCATCTTGTCCAGGAGAGAATGAGTCATAGTAGCCTTCATCACTCGTGGATATGGATTCCTGGTTTTCACTTTTCGGTGTTTCTGTTTCTGTGGAGCTGTCTTTGGAATTGTCACCTTCTTTATCAGGTGACACCTGGGGGTCTGTGACCAGTACAGCAGCCTGACTTCTATCCTTTTCTGTGTCAGAACCAGGTATCTTCAGTAACTTCTTTTCAAACAGAGCACTCTGGTGCAGCCTTACTGATTTGTTGATGTTGTCCCAAAACTTTGCAAATTCCACTGTCTCATTCTGGCCAGGAGAGGCCAGCTGCTCCACCCCACCTTGGAAGGAGCCCATGCCAGGGCTGTCTTTGTGCTTGCTTCGCCTCAGCAGAAGGTCTTTGCTGTTCTCCAGCTCCAGGTGAGCAGAGCTCTCATCAGCAAAGATTTCCCCACAGCCAGTGAGAGAGTCAAAGCTCTTCAGGGAGGCAACATCTTCACACAGGGCATTGCAGTAGTCGTAGGAGGAGTCAGACTGCAGTTCACTGTCTGAGAAGTCCAGTGACAAGCAATCAGCTGCACAAGTTTCTCCAGTTTTGAAAAGATACTTCGCAAGACGTCCAGACAGCTCACTCTTGCAGCCTGGAGAGGACAGGTTCTTGTCCTTCTCCACCAGAAATGAGAGGCTGTCTGATTTATTTTTTCTTATATGAAATATATCTCTGAGCCCTTTCTTAGATCTCTTGAGGGAAATCCTCTTCCTGGGAATGGTTTTTGCGACAGCTGGTACAAAAGGCATCTGCGGCACAAAGTTCCTGTAATCAATCATCTGACTGCTGCATGCAGACTGGCTGGGGCTGACCACACACTCCTTCTTACTGCTGGAGCTGGACATCCCTGAAAAGCTGATGCTATTGACAAGTCGGCCCTTGCCCTTTCCAAAAAAACCCTCCTCACAAGCCCTGCTGCTGGGGCTGCAGTTCTCTGTTTTATCTGCCTCAGCAACGCAGTCATGGGTTTTACTCTTCCTTACAAGCTTGTAGGAGGAGCCAGATGATTTTTCCAGGTTGTGACCACCAGCTCCACTCCTTGCTGCTCTGGTAGAAAATCTGTAGTTCTTGTGTGTGGCCAAACACGCCAGCTGGACTTCGGCCACACTTTGGTTTCCCTCCAGAGCTGCCTTTTTGTCTTTGCCCATGTCATCTTTGTTGGTGGGAGCTGTATGCACTGGTGGCACTTTCTCATGTTGCACACTGGATTTTATGAAGGTCTTTCCTCTCTTGAGCTCCATACTGCTTCCTCACATCTGTTTCTGTAAAGCAAACAGCAAAACACAACTATTGTGAGGTTGGTGGGTAGAACTTGTAAATTTTGAAAGCAACTGGAGAACAAAGGAAGGGACATTAAGCATTATAAAATTGAGCTTCTCTGCCATCAGACATTTCCATCATTGAGTCATGGTACTGCATGAGAAACAGACAGAGTGAAATTAAAGGTGTGTTGGCTGGAAGATTCACCATGGAGGAAACAGTGCACATTATGGGTTGGTAGTTGAGGCTCAGAGAACATTTTGTATGTTAGAAATAAACAGATTTGCATTGAGGATTATGACTTCAGCATGGCTTTTAGCAAGGTAAAGGTCCTGTTCTGAAGGTAGAAGATGCATCAACAAAAAGCAATGCCTGAGAAACTTCAACATGCAAATGTGGGTATCAGGTAGGCAGCAGTTCATAGATCTGTACCTTAGAAGAGGACAAAAATCTTAAGGTGGGAAAACTCCTGAGAAAATGGATCAAGCTTTCGAAACACAACACTCACTTTTTATTAAAATAATCTTTATCTGTAAATAAAAAATCCATAAACCTTGGTACTACTGTGGAAGCATGCAGAGACTGAATTACTGATTTTGCTCCCCTCTGAGCATAATATATCATTTTCTACACTGCTACTTTTATTGTCAAAAATCAAAAATGCCACATTGAAAATCATTGTTAGTCATGACAAAAGTGTCATCTCCAATTTACAAAGACCATTTTAGCACACAGAGGCATTACCAGATTGAGTCTGCACTGTGCATTGATTTGCTATTTCTAAAAATACTCTAGTACCTGTATCAATGCCAGTTCCAGGCTCTGCCTGTATAGTTTAGTATTGAACCTGTTTGATGTTTTCATAAATCTAATTAGTCATTAATTATTTTAGCCATGTCACTTCCAGTTTTCTGGCAGTTCTTTCATAGAAAGATCTGATCCTTTCCTGTCATGCGTCAACTTGAATATTGTGTAAGTCAATGGATTTTCATAAAGGTAGGTCAGGGATGAAGGGATCTCTCCTGCATGAAACCTCATTTAATGATTTATCTTGTTTTGAATTGGTTAGACATAACTAAACTATTGGAGACACTGAACAGGAGATTTTAAATTCAGCACCAAGCTTAGGCTTTGTACTCCTAAAATAGAACTTAAAGCAGTCTTCAGTCTATTTTGAACTAAAACAGCTGTCTGTAGCCTCCAGAAGCTTTCCAGCTGCCAGGCCTTGCTGGAACAGCCACACTCTGACCAGCACCTCACAAGATGCAGGACTGTGTATTTGGGAGCACTTCTCCAGCAGGCAGATCAGTGACAGCCCCTTTCTTATAGAAGCTGCAAATTAACAGGTGATTAGCAATATTTGCAAACAAATGTAGGCCAGTGACAAAAGGCAGAGATGTAAGGGCAAAGTGTGAATATTTGACACGTGGTGGAAACGTGGTGGGTAGTGATAGATGGGCATCTATCAGTACGACTGAGATGCTGTGCACTTTGCACTTGGCACTACATGTGAGTGTTACAGAACATTCTTAATGAAAGCCAGTAAACATTTTACTACCCTGTCAGGTATCTGGAGTTCACTGATGCTGCAGGAAACTTGTTTTGCATATTTAGAAATAGGTCACTGGGACACGATTCTACTCCTCTTCTGAAAAGCAAGGTGTGATCGACAAGCAATTCAGCGTGCAGAGCTCCAGCAGGGTTGTGAAAACAATCAGAAAAAGCTGATGCAAGACCAGTTATTAATATCCCAGAAACAGAGTGCCTGAAATCTCAGTCCTTTGCAAGTGCAGAAATAGGTACTTTGTCCCTGTGTCCCTGATGCTGCCAAGAAGCTCCTCAGAGGTCTGTGACATTGGCAAGTGCCAGCCTTACAACAATATTATGTAGGACTCTTTGAAGTCCTGCAGCTGTTTCTGCCCACTCTGAGCATTAAGCAAAGGTCACTTTTGTAGGATATTGCATACTTGGGAACTTTTCTGCAGATGCGTTAAAAAGGCTTTTAGGGATGGATTTATTTACTGTCAAGTATGAAAAGTATTAAAGCTAAGAATTTAGGATGACATTAGATAATCTTTGGAATAAAGTAATGTTTGATCTGAATGTATCTCCTTGATAAGAAACACAATGGATGACCAGTTTGGTAACTGGGTCTAGAAACATCAAGGCTTGTTCTTCTTTTTTTTTCTATAGATTAGATGAACAGTTTTACCTTGAAAGCCAAAATGGCCCAAGTAACATTTTTACTGAGAATATCTGTAGCATAATAATGTAAGATACACTGATAGGTAGCTGATGCTGACTTTTCAGTTTCTTCTGATGAGGAAAAAAGTGTTAGCTGTTGTTTTGGCTTTGTGGGGATTTTGTGGTTTGGTTTGTTGGTTTTTTTTTTTTAAATCTACTATATATATATAATCACCAAATTTTTATTCTAATTATTTAATGTTACTATTTATTCCCCTATATTCTATTTCTAGTACTCCCTCAGGACTCATGCCAGACTTAGTATCTAGTTCATTGTGTCATCCTGCTTATTCTAAGACTGTAATATCTTTGTAAAACTTCCCCATTAAAAATGTTATTTAAAATGAACAAAAGAAAGGGAGGACCTCCTCAGTCAACTCTTAGGGCTCCTCAGGAGAGACTACTAGAGTCTGCAGATTTTTTTAAAACTTTCATTTTAGATGCTGTTTTGTAACTTCCCATACTCTGAGCTCCTCTTCATACTCATATGATGTAAACTATCAATGAACTTCTTTCCAAAAATAGACCAGAAATATTTATGTCATGATTCTCTCTGTCTATATCTATTAATACTTTTAGCCCTTTTTGTTGCAATGGATTATACCATGATACCTTTTTTTTTTTTGGTCTCTGCAGGGACACAGGTTCTATCTCTAACCCCAGGAGCTGTACCAGTGAAGTTAGAAACAGATTGAAGTGCTGTAAGGGAAAGTTACCCTCCAGTGGTTATGTAAAGCTAAATCAAAATTCTATGAAAAATTATTACAGGCATTTAAAACATTTTGCATTTTTCTGGGATTTCTTGACCCATGCACTCAGCTACACTAGTGCCTGTCTCTGCTCCTTTTCAATTTTTCTTCTCTTGGACTTGCAGGATATCACAGGGGTAAAAGATATATGAGGGCCTGATTTCCATCTTTGCAAAGGAAACACAATTTACAACTAAAAGTCACTGTAAAGAACAGAAACCTGTGGAAACTAGGAGTCAGTGTACTGAGAGTCTCAATGTTTTCTTCATTAATAACAAAATGGTTTTTTTACGATCTGCAAAATTGCTTTTGGAACGTGTTTAAATAGAGGGCATCCTCAAATCTTACACTGGGCTACAGTTCAGGTCTCTTTTACAATAAGGTTGGGTGTAGCAGCAGCATTGAGGCTTCCCATCCACAGTAAACAGTACTTTTTATCTGGCTTGATCAGACCAGCTGCTCACTTTTAGGATTTCACAGGTGTCTAAGCAGGCAATTAGATCTAGAGTTGAGGCTGATACTATAATGGAAGTAAGGTTTTCTTTTAGATTTGGATAATATTGCTCATAAAATGCAGAGATTCTTCATGCTCAAACATATACCATCTGTGCAGGGTGTGTCACAGCCTTTTCATAAAACCAGGAGATTTTACTGTGACTGTGATTAATCTAAAAGTAAATTAAAGTTTTAGAATGGAAAGATGAACACATTCCTGTGGGCTGAGGAGACTTGATTTTAGGACAATCAAAGCAATTGCTTCTGGATCTGGGTTATGAGGACCTGAGCAAGACTGAGTTAGGTAACTGTTCTGGTTAATAAGAGCCATATTCAGATGGCCTAAATCCTCCCTAACTCCAGGCCAACATACAAGGGGTGCAATGGAGCCAGATATTCATTAGGAAAATGGGGGGAGGCAGGATTCAAACTGTCCAGATATTGCCTCTGTCATGTGAGTCAGGGAGAGGGGTCACATTTGCCTCTCCCCATGGCCCCAACACTTTCTGCCAGCCATCTACAAGTTTCCCTCTGTGGTGGAATGTGAGACAGCCTTGCTCTGGGTTTTTGCCTGGGTCAAAGTTGTTCTATCTTGCTAGCTTATAACAAAGTAGAAAGGTTTGTTTAGGTTATCTTTAAAGAAAAGGTAAAACATCAGTCCTTTTGCATGTAATTCTAGAAATACTATCATACTGAAGAAGTAGAAGTATCTGTTTCAGCAAGGTTGCATGGATAGAAATAACACTATTACAAGGAGGAAATTCAGATAAAGTCTCCAGCTTTGTCAAGTTTGGATCAAGTATAATTTTGCTCAAGTAGGAAAAAATGTAATTGAGGTTCATTTATTTCAAAATCATATGAGCTATCCAGCTCAGACCTCTCTTACTTGCTTGTTTGAGGTGTAATTTATATATAATCATCTCTGTTGGAGATAGAAATAGGTAAAATTCAGAATATAGTGGTTTAGAAGGGGAGATAGGAGTGTTCTTTCTTTACATTTATATCACTCTTACAGGTGGCAGGTTGTGGAGATGGTGCCTTGCTGTCTCTTGCTATGCAGAGTTCTGCATGTCACTTGGCACCTGAATTTCACCTCTCACCAAGCATTTTCCTTTTATTGAATGAAAAGGTTAATAAACACTGAATAGTCTTTCAGGCTTTTTAATCCAAAAATAAGGAAAAACCTCTCTTTGTACTGCTTTTATGTTTTCAGATACAAGTTTGGAGTGAGTCCCAAATCCCTTTTCCACAAGTGGCTTCATATCAATCAGACTTAAGATGCTGAGTATCAGAGGTACCTTTGAAAATGTTACCCTGCTTTTCCATCAGAAATTGTAGCATAATTAAAGTTCCTGAAAGCATCTCTCTGGTTTGGGTGTATGGACATGCATTAAGCTTCAAATCCATGCATTTTAAGATTTAATTTTTTAAAAAATATTTCTTTATAAATCATGTAATGGGAAAGGGGAGAAGAACAGAGCACTCTGGGAGGCTCTCCCAATTCTTAACCTCAGGAGGATTTTTACTGGCCACCAGTTGGAAGTCCTAAAATGCAAAAAAAAGCGAGCATGAGGTGGTGAAAGCCACAGCTACTTTTAGAGTCAGTGAACAACACTCATTTTAATCTTTAGTATCTAATCAATTAGCAGTGCATAAGGAACAGCTGGTGCTCCCAGTAAAGTGGGGAGGGGGGGAATTTTTGTTATAAGACTGTTTATTTACAGGGAAAAATATTAGCTCTCTATCTGATAAGATGAAAGTTAATAATGGAAATACTAATAATCATGAGCATATATTCCATTCTGTTAATTTGATTTTTAATTGCAAAGCAGAATACGGCTTCCTTGCCAGAGGGTAGTGATATTCTCACTGCAGTTATTGTAACACTGTTTCTAGCAAGCAAATAAACATAACAGTTCTTCTGGTAAAAACCAAAGAGGATTTCAAAGCAGGGCTCATCTTCTCCCTTAAACTGATTACCCTGCTACTATCTCATCTCCATTAGAAAGCAGAAAAGAACAGGGTGGAAAGGATGGAGGATGTAATCAGGGACAGTCATGATTCAGGAAACAGCAGAATGTTTATTTTTAAAGGCGTCTGTGTGACCTACAAACCTGCATTGAGATCATGCCTCTCCTTAGGAGTACTCCTCTCATCATCCTCAGTGGCTGTATCTTATCATTCCCCTTAATCATCTGTCTCTCTCGGGTAACCCAAGATGCCTAATTATTTACATATACATTTAGGTCAGGCAATGGCTTTCTCATGAAGAACCAGCAAAAAGCACATTGTGTGGTTTTAATTCAACCCTCATTCCACTGAGCACACAAAGTAAAATCTTACACTCCCCAGCAGAATACTAGAAAGATGTGTAGTTAAATGCTTAATCTTATTAGCAATGTGCTATAGGGAAGTCTGAGCCTTCCTTTAAGCCCTGACAACTGTTTCGTGGAGCTCAGGATTTTTCATAGTAAAATTAACCACCTTTCTACTCCCAGCACACTGTCCTACTGTGTGCTGACAGGAGGGATGCCTAGGGGCACAGCAGCACCCAGTGCTTCCCCCAGCCCCATCTGGGGCACCCACAGCTTCCCCCAGCCACGTATGGGGTGTGTGGCAGGGCAGAAGGAGGCTGAGCCCATGACAAAAGGAGGCTCCTTCTCTGACAAAACCTCGGCACCCCTCACTCAGTTTTCTTCTGTACCTGAGGCTGAAAGAAACGTAACTGGCTTGAAATGCTCCAATTACATCATGTAAAAGGGCAGCTTTAACTCCTGCGCAGGGAGCTTTCCAATCTTCACTGTATCACTAAGAGAAGGCAGCAGAGCAGAAATTTCCACTGCATACCTGAGAAGGAAACAGGGCTTTTTTTTCTTGCCCTGAGCAGCAGCCTGTTGGTACCAGACAGCAAAGTGTTAACACTGACAGCTTTGGCTGTCCTCAGTAATTTATTGCTTTAAAAGGAGATAGGTTGTGTATTTTTATAAATACAGGCACAGACTTGCCAGATGTATGGAAAAATAAGTAAAAAGCAATGCTTCAAAAACAAGCAGTCATCCCAAAATAATACTCACTCAGAGTCGCTGTGAGTGTCAGAGCAAAAGACATGCCATTGCACCAGAGCAGACGAGGCAGATCACAAAAATCCTACTCACCATGTTTTATCACTGAGCAGAAATCCTCTGTCTCCAAGCCTTGCTCCTGAAGCTGGTCTTTATCCAGAGGCTCCTGTGATGCTTTTCAGATTCTGAGGGGCTGGACCACTGCTGCTCTCCAGTGTTACTCTCCACCCCCTGTCTTTTCCTCCTCCTTCTTCCTTCATCCCCACCCCCTCATTCCTCCAGCTTGTAGCTTTTTCGTACCTTACATAGATTCTAAGCTTCCACATGGAGCTTGATATAGGAAAGATGCTTATTTCAGCCATCTGCTTGATGCCATGGAAATGCCTCCTTTGCTTTAGGAATAAAAGCAAGGAGGTAAGCTCGGGAGTTTCTGAGCCAGCATTTTGGTTCCTCTCTATATGACTGCTTATTAAATAGGGAGGAATACATCCAAATTAATTTCATTTCTCACGTGTTGTTTTGTTTCAGACCAGGATTCAGGAAAAGTGATCTGAATGTGTTTTGGTTAGTGTGATGCTTCACTGGCAGTGTATGCAGGCTATTGGACTGTGCCACCCTTTGTAGAGCTTGAGTAAAAGGTGAAGTCAGAAGGGATTTCATGCAGAAGCAAAGTGGTGTGAGGGTGACTATTTCAGCTGCCCAAGGCTGGAGTGCCTGGTGTTAGCTCATACTGCCTTCAACAAACATCATTTACCAAATTCTCCTTTCAGTCTAACTTCTGCTTCAGTGTGCAGCAAAGGCAACATCTGATGTTACAACATCATTCTTTGTTATATAGATGAGTTTATTGCCATCACAAACACCAGGGCTCTAATTTCACAAAAGTGTAAAGCTGGCATCCTTCCCCCAGCCCTCTCCACTTGAAGGGCTCCCAATCTCATCGTGTCTTGATTGTCCCATTGATTCCTATCTAAGTCCTTTACATCAGCCTCTCAAGGCCTCCTGCTTGTTGAAACACCTCTGCTGGGGGCATGATAGGAGCCTCTTAAAAGCCAGAGTGTATGCCATGAAGCAGTGGCTTAATCTCACTCCTGTGAGTTCAGAGCTGCACTCAGGGTAACGCAGCAGTTGCTGCAGACTGGTGCATCTGCAGGGAAGCTGCCCTCCTAATGTAGGGACTAAGGCAGCAAACAGCCAGCTCTTGGATGGCTGAGACAGACAAGTCCAATCCGTGGAGGCATTTAGAAAATCTCCAGCTCTGCATGAACTGAAAATGAGCATTCCCTCGCAACTGGAGCAGGTGCATCAGTCAGAGAGCTCATCTCTTCTCTCCCCACATCACAGCAGAAAGGGAACAAAAGCCTTAACCTGCTACCTGTTCTCATCTTCCTTTTCATTGTGTGCTTTTGCTGAATCTTGGAGACAGGGGAGGAAAGGAGCTTGAACTTTTGTGCTGTCTAAGCTTCTAAATCTGGAAAATCAGCCTGTTAACTTTAAAGCCTGCAGAACAGAGTGCTCCTGCTCTGAATGTCAGGCAGTAAGCCACTCAGGTGTCCCTGATGGTAGAGACTGGAAAATTACACCTTGGGGAAAAACCCTGGGTTAAATCCAACCTGCAACATGTAGCAAGCCCTTGTGTGACTTCACCAAGAGACTGGTGGGAGGAAAGAACAGGCTGTGAGTGAATCCTAGTAGTCCTGGCAAGTAGATTAAGAACAATCGTGAGAAGAAATACATTAATTAGAAATAGGCTTCATGAGTTTTATCCTGCATGGGATATTAATCTTAATATAGGAGGAAGCCTTTCTTCATGAGGCTTCTTCATACAAAGACATCAAATTTTCATGTAGTTCCTCATTGCTCTGCGGTGATGTTGCTTTTGAGAGCCTCCCCTTCGTTTTGGAAAGAGGATGCCTATAAAATGCTGGAGTCCTTCTTTGCTCCAAGTAACACCAAGGCTGGTTGGAAGTCCTGATAGACATGAGAATCAATTAGAGGTCACAGCTGTCACCTGTGCCCAGGTGGCCAAGAAGGCCAATGGCATCCTGGCCTTTATCAGCAATAGTGTGGCCAGCAGGACCAGGGCAGTGACCACCTTCCTGTGCTGGGCACTGGTGGGGCCACACCTCAAGTACTGGTTTTGGGCCCCTCACTTCAAGAAAAAGGGTGAGAGGGTGGAGTGTGTCCAGAGAGGGGAATGGAGCTGAGGAAGGGGCTAGAGCAAACGACTGATGAGGAGTAGCTGAGGGAGCTGGGGGTGTTTACGCTGGAGAAAAGGGGGTTCAGGGGGATCTTCTCACTCTCTACAACTCCCTGAGAGGAGGCTGCAGCTGGGTGGGGGCTGGGCCCTGCTCCCAGGTCAAAAGGGATGGGACAGGACAGGAGGAAATGACCTCAAGTTGTGCCAGGGAAGGGTTCAGATTAGATAATAGGAAAAATTTCTTCACCAAAAGGGTTGTCAAGCATTGGAGCAGGCTGCCCAGGGCAGTGGTGGAGTCCCCATCCCTGGCAGTGTTCAAAAAGCATGCAGATGTGGCACTTGGGGACACAGTTTAGCCATGAGCATCGTGGTGGTGCTGGGTTATCGCTTGGTCTGGATGGTCTTACGGGTCTTTTCCAGCCTTAATGATTCTGTGGTTCTGGTGCTGATTCCAGGCTGGTGTTGGTATTGTCTGAGCAAAACTAGCAGCTTAGATTTTTTATTTGAAAGTTATTCATACATACAATTTCTGAGCTGAGTTTCTGAACTCTGGAGTGTAGGCATTAAAGGCATCAGAAAAGATAGACCCAAATAGGCCGTGTGAAGAAGGATGTAGGTAACTGAGAGCACTTAAAATTACATCTAAAGCCTACTTCATGTCCAAATTGAGCTCAATAAAAAAAAGATTTGGAGAAAATAATCTGGACAGGGAGGAGCTCTTCCCCCCAACATTGTTTCAGGTAGTTTCCATACATGCACTCTCTAGAAGAGTCTGTTGCTGCTCCTCAGAAACTGGGAAAGCTCTCCTGTAGTGTCCCCTTTTCTAAATGGCAGCTGTTGTCCCTTTGCTGGAGAAGCTAGAGGGGATCACTCTAGACCTGTATGAGATACCCAAAACTGTTCTTGGAGATTCATGTAAAGCATCTTCTATGATGAGAAAACTCCAAGTTTTAGGATGTTTACTTTGGACAGAAATTTCCAGCTTTAGAGCCTTTTATTTCCCTTCCTCATGGGAAGTAGCTTAAATCCATCAGCCATCCATGGCCACAGCTGGCCACAGCTGTCCATGGCCATCACCTGCATGGACCTAAATCACTGCACACACTGGTAAATGCACAGGATGTTGAATAGCAGCTGATCCATGGTAGCCCTTTGCATTACAGTAGAGCTTTTTTTATTTCCTAAATAGTCCTCAGCTTGCAGTTCCCTCAGCGATCCTTTTCTGCTATCACTTCATTTCAGGCTATTTCACCATGGCTGTTGATCAGCCTGGCTCAAAATGTTGGCCATTGGAGAACCTAATTGTCCTCTCTGATTAATTCTGATTCATTCAGTCTGTCCAGAATTGTTCAGGGCATCAGTGGGCATAAAAGGGAAGGGAAATCAAAAACCTGTAAATGAGGGGCACGTGGCACAGCTGCCATCTGTTTAGCAGATGCACACAGCCCTTGGCATGGCGAGTAGGAAGAGGCCCCTTGAGGGAAGAGGGACCAAGGAATGCACAGACCCTCGTGAGGGAAGAGTAGGGTGGCAGAGATCCTTGGGGAAAGGAGGAGGAAAATCCTCATGAGGGGCAGTATGGAAACACAGGGAGGGAGTTTTTAGATGAAGCAGGCCCAGCCTCCCAGAACATGGAAGCCTGAGTATCCTCATGGTGGGTAGGAAATGTTTGCATCCAATTATTAAAGACAACTATTAGCATAAGCAACTCACACAAAGGAATCTATACAATTTTTTAATTTTCTGCCATGCAAGACTGTAGCAGATTCTTTAACCCTGAGACTCAGAACTAAAGTGTTTGCTGAACTAGCTCTATTTGTTTCCAAGGAATTGCTTACAGACTGAATTTGATCCAGGCTATTTCCTGCCAGTGAACTAATGAAGAGTCTAACATCCCCAATCCAGTTTCTGCTAACATCAGGTTAAACTTAATTATTCATGGATTCTTATCAGTATTTCTTGGGTTTGAATGTCGAAGAGAATTGGTAATGGGATATGGAGCTTTTTCTGTCCAGATTGCTAGCAGGAGGCTGCCCTAGGTTGAAGGGAGCAATCCTTGCTACTTATCTGACTGCTTCCCAGGGCTTTCATTAAGTTAATTGCCACTCTCTTCTCAGTTGCTTGGTGAGCTAGTGTATGCTGCAAATTTTAGAATCATGAATTGCTGTTAATAACACCAGTACTTAGCAAAGGAAATGAAAAGATTCTTATCCACAGATTCCTGCAAGGGTACTCAGCCTCAACATCTCCTGCTTGTCTTCCTTGTGAGGCACTGACATTGCCATATTTGCAGCCAAGGGGATGATGAGGTGCAGCAGGTAGGGTCACAAGAGCAAATTATGGTAGTAAAAAGCTTGGCTGTGCTGCCTCCCAGCACCAATAATGATGCCATCAGGGGCAGGAAGGAGTGCCCAGTGCCTCCAGAATGGGACTGATCACAGTCTCACTATTGCCATCCTGGGGACTGTGGGTGACTGATTGTAAACTGCTTGTTGCCCCAAAGAGTTTAAAGGGCTTTTGAGGAAAAAAAGAGAAAGTATTGAAGACATTTCTCCAGCTGCTTGTGTTGGAGTCCTGACTGCCCTTAAACTTTCTGCTTTAAACAAAAAGCTCTTAAGTAATAAATATTTGTCTATAAAATCAATGTGGAAAAACTATCTGCACTATATGCTATGAAGAACTATGTCAAAAGAATTGTTTCACTAAATCATTAAAAACTCCAAGGCTCTTGAGACCAGAGAAAACACTTGGGAGGGACAAGAAACCTCAGAGACCTGACTACAGGAATGTTAAAATACAAGGCATGTTTTCAGAAGCTTTTTCCTTCCAGATATGCCTGAGTGTCATAGATATCTGTCCAGATGAGGCAAGAATACCTCCAGTTTATTGAACTGCATTAACAGGCACTGCTCTCTGAAAGGCAAAATAAGTACTCAGCATAAAGCATGAGGATGGCAAAATGTGCTATTCCACAGCCATCCCAGTGCAACCTGTGAGCAAAATTTTCTCAGCTCTGCTGAGGAAGATGCTGTTGTGAGGCCTTGAGGGAAGGTTATAGGAAATACTTTATTACTGTTTTGTGTGATTTGGTTTCCCTGCTTAATTTTGTATTGCTCTCTGCCTGAATACATCAAATGCTCTGAAGACTGTTAAAGACTCAGTCAGGAAGCTGGAAAAAGAGAGATATAGGTGTAAGTAGCCATAGATACACAGCTTCAAATAATAGATACAGTCCATCAGAGAGGCAGCAACTCTTCCAGTGCCTCTCATGGGACAGCCTTCCAGATAATAAAGCTGGGATCAAAGGAGGCCTAAAAGCAAAATGGCTTAAATAAGAGAGAAGTGAGTAGTCAGATCAAGTTACTGAGGGTCAATGCAATAACACAGCAGGCTCAGGTGTAAATGCAGGGACAGTGGCACACTGAGCTGTGAGTGGGACAGGCTGCTGCTCCCTTTCACTCCTCCCTTTCACTGCTTGAATGCTTTTATTTCATAGCCCAGTGAAATAAATTATCATGTGTTGCATAGAAGCTGGCTTCCTCACGCTGCAGATGTACCTGTCACAGGGTCTTGTGAAGGAGTCCTCATGGCTGGGATGGAGGCCAGGAACCAAATCACAAGTCCTGTTCTGAGGGAAGAAATGTCTTGGCTGAGTGCAGTTGGTTGGTCCTCGAGGAAAAGGAGCCACTACAGCCAGTTTGTGAACTGTGAGAAGTAGCCCTATGCTGTGTGTAAAATCCCACTGGTCTGCCAGGCAGCATTTAAATGCAGGCAAGCAAAAGAACACTTGGAAGATGGATGAGAGATGAAGCCTTTGAAATTGCCAGCAGTGCAGTTGGTAACAATGTGGTTAGCAATGCTTCTGCTTGATTTACTCAGTGGAACATGCATTTTGGAAATAAATCTGTGTGTTTGATTTATGTAGTTAATGGCAATGTCATGGCCAGATTTCATTTTGAAGTGGCAAGTTGTAAATCTTAGAAGAAAATAAAACACACAGTTTTAAATGTAGTTTGCTAGCAGACCTAGAGATAATTTTGGCAGTGTTGGTTGCTCTTGTTCTCCTGCCTTCCACATCCTGGGTGGTAGCAGTCAACTCCAGAAGCTTTCTGCCTGCTGCTGCCTGAGCTGCCAGCACAGCTGGAAGGTGAAACCTCGGACTGTGTTCCTCAAAATCATCAAACCTTGTTTGTAGCAGAGTATGGCACTACAAGCAAGGCTTCTATGCTAGTGAAATGTGACCATTAATATATTTTTGCAGTAACAGTAAATAAAGCAGTAAAACTGAAAGCACTCAGCATGTGACTAAATGCTCCATTAACGGATCATGAGTATTGACAATGCCAAGGTCATCATTTGGTTTGCAGTTACACTAATTACCAGCAGGTTTTAAAATATGATATTTTATGTGTCTTGTAGGTGGCAGGCTATTTAGAGAGGGATGATTTGCTGAGTACTGTTCTTTGGGTTTACCCTTTCACGATTTTGGCTGCTGCCATCACTCTGCAATCTCTCGCAGCAGTTTGATTTTTCACAGAGGGGTTATTAATGTTTCTGAGCCAGCTGATAGGCCTAGGCAGGACTCAAGCATATTAATCTGTTACATGTTTCTCTAACAAATGTGCAGAAGCCATTTTTGAGGCAGTAGTCGAGTGCCAGGGCAGGGCTGGGAGATGGGAACAGTTGTTGGGAGGACAGAGAGCCGGGAGCCGAGCCCCGTGGGGCCCCAAGTGGGGCTGTGTTGGTGTGGGGTGATGCTCTGTTCTTTGTTGCTGTGTGTGGAGGAGAGTGGTTAGCCTGTGAAACAAGACACTTTGATTTGGGGAAAGAGAGTCAAGAAATTATTCTTGAGCTTTAATACAGAGGTTATAGAATCATAGAATGTCTTGGGTTGGATAGTACCTTAGGATCATCTCATTCCAACCTCCCTGCCATGGTCAGGACATCTTTCACTAGACCAGATTGCTCAAAGCCCCATCCAAACTGGTCTTGGAGAGGGCAATTTCTTGCCCTAAAATGCACTTACAGAACCTGCACCTTTGAAAAAGAGTAGTTTANGTGTGGGGTGATGCTCTGTTCTTTGTTGCTGTGTGTGGAGGAGAGTGGTTAGCCTGTGAAACAAGACACTTTGATTTGGGGAAAGAGGGTCAAGAAATTATTCTTGAGCTTTAATACAGAGGTTATAGAATCATAGAATGGCTTGGGTTGGAAAGTACCTTAGGATCATCTCATTACAACCTCCCTGCCATGGTCAGGACATCTTTCACTAGACCAGATTGCTCAAAGCCCCATCCAAACTGGTCTTGGAGAGGGCAATTTCTTGCCCTAAAAATGCACTTACAGAACCTGCACCTTTGAAAAAGAGTAGTTTATTCTTAATACCCCTGTTTCTATGTATGTCGTTTTAAACACCTCACAGGGAGTCTAACTTTTCTTGAAAATCAGACACTTTAGGGTGCTTCAAAGCCCTTGATATGTTGGGATTTTGCTGTGGGGGAAAAAAAAGGCAGCAGGTGACTGATGAGTTTGCAGAGTTTGAGTGGGAGGTGTATGAGAGTGAAGTGGGGAGTGCTGCTGGCTGCACAGTTATAGCTGTGAAGTCATTTGGAGCTTGGCAGTGTCTCAAAGAGCCTGGTTCTTTCAGAGCTGACAGAGTGGTATCCCAAAGTGGACAGAAGCCAGCCACAAAATGAGTTAACTTCTTCCTCAGCTCATTAAATGAGTTGCCCAGTCAAGAATGAAGTCTGGGCTCACACGTAGGTATGTGTGTTGTCACTGAAATGGTATGAGGATGACAGACCTTGATTTCCTCTTTTGTTGCTTAGGATGAAGTTCTGTACAAGAAATGTTGCTGCATCCCCTCACTCGATGGGGAGGGGGTCTGTGGTGGATGCCCTGCAAATCAGCCAGAGGAGTGCCAGATGGGGCTGGAGGAGGCAGCTTTCCCTGCCTTTGGCTCTTTTACAGATGTTTTCCCTAATGCCAGCATGGATCAAACCCAGGCTAGTCTGCTCCACATTGGGAAGCATTGCCCCAGTAATTAGAAATTAACTAAAATAACAAGGTGCTGCAATACCTGAGTAGTGGAAGAACCCAGGTAACATGCAGAGAAGCATGAATCAGGGAGGAGGGCAGCTCTGAACTGCTGTGATCTTCCCACAAGTGCTGCAGCCTGTGGCAGTGAGGGGAGGAGTGGGCAGCCTGGAGGGCAGAAATCACCTGCTTTCCCATCAGGTAAGTCTGTGTGCCTGGCATCATGCTCCCAAGACACTCTGATCAGGGCTTCTAGATTCTCTGACAATATTATTGTTTTCCCTGTCCCACAAAGGTCTTTTTTCAACAACAGGTATTAGAAGTTGTGAATTTTTTGCCTGATCTACCTGATGTGTGCTGCTGCTTCCAGGTGAAATGTCTGCTGTAGTTCTGATTATTGAGGTGCTGGTCACATCCCTTCAGTATCCAAGCTGAAGTAAAGAAGTAAATAGTCAATGTCAGCTTTCATGGAATGAAATAATTGGTTGCACAGCATTAAAGAGATTTTAACAGGAACATTTATCTTAATATTGTAGCTTCTTTTTAGCTTAATTTCCAGATCAGAAAGATTTATGAAATCTTGTTCTTTGTACCTGCCTACTTGCCCCTCCCTGTAGAATAACTTCTACATCTATTAGCCAGGTTTAGCCTAACTTGACATAGTGAGAGAGGCCTCAGAAAATACTGCCTTTATTTAAAGGTTTCATGAAACTAGGTAGAGACAGGCTATGTAATGGGCTCCATAGGGGGAAAAAGGCTGGAAAAGAAACTCCAATTTAATTGGAAATCAGAAAAGCTGCATTGCTGGCAGGTAAACATCTTAGCAAAAGCAGTTGATTAACAAGGTCCCAGAAAAGAAGCCTTTGTTACAGTGCCTGAACTATTACTTCAGATGTAAATCAGAGAGGTTTGTTAAGCAGCAATGCTTTTATAAGCATTAATGTAGTAGTAAAGCATGAGAAAATGGTAAAAACTTAAATATGAGCTATTTTCCCATGCTTTTGGAAAACCTAGTTGTTTTCCAGATTCACTGTGGGACTTTTAGGTAACCCTGCAAGTGCTGTAGACCCCCACTTCTCACCCTCCTCACTGCACAGATGGGGAAATTAACGTGAAGGGATGCCAATATTTCCTGGGTTATCACAGTCATTTGACCAGAGAATCTGACTCAGAACATTCGATATTTCTGTGAAAAATTACTGAGTCCCAGCCAGCACCTCTATCTGATTAATTCAGTCCAACACCAGAGATGGAGTGTTACTCATAAACTAATGCCTTTCTGCTCCATCACACTGTGCTGCCTGATAGTGTCACTGAGCCTTTTTTGCACTTGTATTAATGAGAACAAAAACTGGAACTGAGGGGTTGGGGGCAGGGAGGGCCTTGTTGTTGTTGTTGTTTCCTTTTTTTGAGCAAAGCTTCCCGACGTCATTAGTCAAAAGAAATAATTTTAGGAAATGCACACTTTTGTAGCACAGGATCCTGCAGTGAGACAGGCTCGATTCCTTATTCCACAGGCTCTCCTGGGGATGCTGTAGTGTCTCAGCAGGGAAGCATTCCATCTGGAGAGAAAAACTGGTAAAATGCATTTCTGAGGTGTAACAGCCAAAAGATGTCTTTGTTCAGGCTGTTGTGAAACGCTGCCTGTGTTTGGGCTGGTGCTGCACACGGAGACTTCCCACTAGATGGCCCTGCACATCCAACATTGGAAGTGTGTCCATGAGCACACGGAAATCATTTCTTGGCTCTGAATTTGAGTGTTGTCAACAAACCCTCTTTTCCACAATCCGTGTAGGGCAAGCTCAAGACATCTGAAGTCCTGAAACTGGGCAGTCTTCCTACATTAAAATACTTAGAGTTTTTTTACTGTCAACCTGTACCCTGAATATATATGCTTAAAATCCTGCCTTCTCCTATGTGGGAGCTATAAAAATGACTGTTATATGTGCTTTTCATCCACATATAACAAACTGAGACCTGAGACTTTAGGCTGTGAGACTCTCATGTGTGTGTCCATGTACAAAAGATAGAGCAGTGGTATTACATCCTCTTGCACTTGTTCTGCTTAAAATATTTACATCTGGCAGGGTTTCCTAGGATGGAAAAACACAGAACTAGACTTTCAGAGGATGTAAATTAGCATTATTAACATTTAAAGAACTGCAATAAACAACCTCAGTGTTGATGTTGGTCAAGGAATTTTGCAAGAGATCCCTTCTGATTATTCAGCCCATGACAGGCCCACAGGAGGCCGTTTTTGGAGGCGTCTTCCTTGGAGTGTGCCAGAGAATACTTCCTTGTGTTTGTTCCTCCAAGTCCCTGCTGTTTGTCCAAATTACACCTTCCTTGCATTTTGCTGCTGTTGCCTAGCATTAAATTGCTGGATGCTTGGCACAAGTCTCATCTTCCTGCCATGAGCTCTGAGCAGCCTTTTCAGGGCTCCTTATTCCCAGAGGACAACTCAGAGCCCATTAGGGGCACACAGCCCCTACAAAGCTGGGTAGATGAGCCTGAGGGGGGATGTGTAGCACAGAATGTCTAATTCTGCTTCTGTGCAGGTGCTTACAAAGGGAGTTTCACTGAGGAGCTGACCAGGAGTTCATGTGAAACAGGTCCCTGGTGCTGACTTGGTGCTTTGTGCACAAATGGCAGCTCACAGCACCTGCAGCAGTCACACAGCAATTCAAGAGATGAAAACAGGCCTGAGGGAGAGACAGAGGCTGAGGTGTTGCAGGTTCAGAAGGACATGAAAGCAAAAGCCTTCCTTCTCATTTGTGAGGTGACCTGTGGACTTCAGGTCCTAAATGGCTGCAAAATATGAAATGGGTTCAGGACAATTTGAATTAATGAATTGCTTGGCAGGAAAAGGGCAAACAGTGGTGTGGGGTACCACCAACTGCAGCTGGCAATGAATAAATTAGAACTGCTTTTAATAAGGTACGTGTGGCTGGCATTCAAGCAGTGCTCAGAGGGATTAAAAGTTGAAATTAAGTGATCATGACTATCAAAAACAAAAGAAGAAAACACCCTAAAGTGTGCTTTTGTGAGTAGGCAGAACTGGTGCGTTCACTGGGAAGGAAATGCAGCAGGTTAACAAGAATGAGACCTAATATTGCTGTGGGCCCTGGTGAGTGCTCTGTGTTTCACTATGTTGCCTTCAAGGGGCTGGAATCAGTTTTCCTTGCTGAGAAGGGTGGTGTTGCTAAATGGAATTATGGTAACATAATGAGAAATCAGAGCAGCTAAGTCTTGACAAGGCATCAGTCTCGAGTTAATTAAAATAGAGGAGTCATACCATGGTGCCAAGGGAAATAGTAAAAGCACAGATGGGGAGACTTGATTGCTTACTGAGGATTAGTGTGGTTAGTGCAGAGGTCTTAAAAGGACAAAGGGACAATCTGGACAACCTCAAGGCTAGAAACAGAAGCTGAGAATAGACGTGGGCATGTGAATTGCAGATAGAATAATTTCAAGTGCCACTACTGGTGTGAATTTGTGAAGGAAAAGGCAAGCTTTAGGGTTAACCCAACATTTGTAATTATGGGAGCTGGGTCTGTGAAGAAGGGTACTTGTACTCAGTCTTGGCTTGTCATAATAAATGTAGCAGCACCAAACCCAGGCTGGCCCGTCCTTTTCAGTGTGTCAGGGCAGGTGTGGTTCCAGGAGCACCACACCAAGTGGGCCTTGGAGGTGCCAGTCACAGCTCTGCTGGGGGGTCCAGTAGCAAGAGGCTTTGTGCTCTGGCCTGGAGGGGGAATGCAGGCAGCAGGGGAGGTGAGAGTGGCTTTTCTGTGCCCCTCAGCAGCCCTGATCTAGTCCCCACGAGGGATCAGAGAGCAGAAACGTAACTGGATCGGCTGGAGGTGCCTTCCATGCTCTGCCTGCTCAGAGCACGCTGAATTAGACAGCCATCATTTCTCTCTCTCGTCCTCTGTGCATCCTCTCATGGCTGGCCTGATTCCTGCAGATTCCAAGGCACAGCACATTGGGCTATTGCATTTGTTGCTGGCTTTGTTGGACTGTACTGAGACACTGGAGGCCTGGGCTGAACAGCTCCTAGGACAGGTTTGCACAGAAAAGCCCTTCCCTCCACCACCCCCTCCACCCAAAAAAATCCCCAACATCCAACCAAGGAAAAGATCAGAGCAGGAATGATATTTGCATGAGAAGAGGAAAGGGATAGAGTGGAGGCAGAAAAAGGGAAATTCCAGAGCAGATGAAAATGGATAAAAATTTCCAGATTAGAGGGGTCTTCTGAAAAATAAATAAGGTACATGAGTGTAAGAACATGTTTCTTCCCAGTGTTCAGCTGATTAGATGCTGCTGAAGCTCTGGATGTCTCTCCATCAGGCTAGAGATCTTCTTGTGCCTAAAAAAGGACCATAGGCTGCTTGTTCCTAAGGCTACTATATTAATTGAAAACAAAATCAGTAAATTACTTAGTAGTTCAGAGCAGCTTTTGTTGGGCCACTTGCTAAAATCAGTCCCAATTATGCATGAATGATCAGAGAAGCTGGTCATTATAGCATGCTAAAAACAGAAAGGACAGCATGAAGGGTGGGTAGAAGGAGCTGACTCTCTTCCAGTTCATTTACAAAAACAAATACCTTTTTATAATTCTGTATCCCTGCAGACACCCTGTGAGGCTCCTAGGACCCCATCTTGAGTCTGACAAAGAGGGAGTTAACCCACTGCAAGCTGTTCCCCAACAGGCTGAAAGGCTTTGCCTGGTGGGGGGGAAAGTCCCCAAGCTGGTGTTTACTGATGGTTAATAATGGGACAGACCTCTCTCTGTTTTGGGAACAGAAAGAGTGGCCCTGGAATCTTGCCAGTAAACAGCCTGGGGTGTAGCCTCAAGGGCCCCTGCCTTCCTCTGGCCTGTCCTTCCGTGCCTTTCTCTCCCTTCAGGCTGAGGTCACTGCTCCTGTGATACTTGCAGCAGTGTCAAGGTGAGACCCTGGCTGTGAGACCCAGTGTAGACCATGTGGCAGGCAGCTCCTTGTCAGCCCAGGCACACTGCAGGGGTTCAAGAACTCCTGACTTGTGGGAACAGCCTGTATTCCTCTCTGAAGACAGGCTGAAAGAATTGGGGTTGTTCAGCCTGGAGAAGAGAAGGCTCCAGGAAGACCCAATAGAACCTTCCAGCATCCAGAGGAGCTCAGATGGATTTTGGACAGTGATGTGCAGGACAGGGCCCTGAGCAACCTGGTCTAGTGGAAGGTGTCCCTGCCCATGGCAGGGGGGTTAGGTGGTCTTTCAGGTTCCTTCCAACTCAAACCACTCTTTGATTCTGTGAGACTGGTGGTGCAGATTTGAGGCTGTGGGAGCAGAGGTGTTCCCCTTACGCTGACTCCTCAGCTTGCCAGGCTGCCGAGAGCAGAAGCAGCCTCAGACATGCAATGGCTTCAGCTGAAAGAGGGGCTCAGTGCTGCACGTCAGAAACTGCCTCACAGAGGGTCTTGACAGCAGCTGAAGAGGTTCACAAATAGGCACTGTAGAAGACTATCAGGACAGAGAGCTGGGGATGAAAAGTGGCACTGTGTGTCTCATTTTCACCATCATTCCAATCTCCAATAGCAGGCAGGGAGGGAAATAAGTAGAGAAGCAGCGTCAGCTTAGAAATTGATGTGGAAGAAATTGGCATGATTCTTGGCAGGAAATGAAGAGACACAAGTGGCAGGGGTTGAGGTGGTGTCCTGGGGGATGGCACACGTAATTCCACAGCTGCTGTGCTGGAGCTGGAGCTGGCACTGATGTCACTGCACTGGTTTGAACACAGCTCAGGCAAGTCACAAAATCATAAGAATATTGTGGGCTTCCCAGGGAAACCAGCTCTTTGAAAGGGGCAGGAGTTCTGGGGCAGCTGGTATCCAGGTGACCACCAGAACAGCTGATGGTGGAATGGGAACTGCACAAGAGTGTGTGCCCCTGAACTGCTGCAGGGCATCACTGCAGGACTTCAGGGAGAGACTGGGGCAGTTCTGATCTGGTTGTTAAAATGGCTTATTTAAAAGGCTTGGTAATTGATTTAAGTTTTCTTCCTGTATATGTTGCCTTGAAGATTTTGTGATCTATAGCAGTTCTGTGCATCTTTATATTTCCCTTAGCTGCTATCCATTGTGCTGGGCTGACATTGAAATGTTTTCTTTGGAGCAAGAGACTGCTGCTTTATGGGAGGAAAAAACAGCTCAATAAAAAGGACCTAGGAATTCCTGAGAAAATGCTGAGAATGGATTAGAAAAATAGTCTGGTTTCTAGTCACCCCAGTAGCTGTAAATGTAATGAACTCCTACAAGACAGGCATTTGCCTGTGAACAGCTGAGCTACCTCTGAGATACCTGGGGGCAGCTGGCAGCTGCTTTTGGCTCCAGGTGCTGCTTAGGATAATAGTAAAGGAAAAGACAGGATGTCTCTTCTCTGGTGCTTCCCATGAACATCTTTTAATGAGCAGGAATTTGGATTGGAGATTAAAGAAACAAATAATTAAACTAGAAATGAAATTAACTGTGTTTTTAGGGAAGAGCTCAGCTTGCTGCTCTGTCCATGGCTCAAACTCTCTCTGTTGTGAGCTGTAACTCTGCCAGTTTGGTGAGAAGTTCTGGACATACCCGGGGGTGATGTGCCTGTGGAGGTCAGCAGGAGAGTAAGACTGATGTGGGCTTACGTAACAGCGACATCTTGCTTTCCCCCCCCAAAAAAAAATTTTTTTAATCTCCTTTCTTTATAAGTTTGGAACATTTGTGTTCGTACTCCTACCCTAACCGTGTTTTCCCGTCATGAAGTCTGAACCTGCAGTGTGAGAGGACAGGGTATTGCTATGGAAATGAGTGGGAGCAGTACAAAGCCATTGTTAGAAGAACAAGGCAGAGTCAGGCCTCATGTGGAGAAAATGCAATTTTTAAGCACCTGTGCTGGATAAGTAATAAAGGAGCTGCTGGGAAGGGACAACAGAGCTTGTGAATGGCACTGTGTGTGCGGCCCACGGCATGTTCCCTGCTTGGCTAATAAGGGACTGTGACTATTCAGCACATGCTGGCAGTTAATCTCTCTGCCATATGGTGGCTGTGCCTGGCACCTGCTGCCAGCAGTGTGAGATAAGGTCAGCATCTCCCTGTGGGCAGAGTTATTGCAGAGAATCAATGTTGCTTCCATGTCTTTGCCACCCAGGAACCGCTGCCGTTCCCAGGTACAGTGCTGGGAAGTGGGAAGGAGCATCTTCACTTTGGCAGCAAGGCTCCTTCCTCCCCAGGATGGTGCTGTGCCTTGTGCTACTCTGTGCCACGGACATTCATTCACAGCCTGTCATTAAAAGCCATGAATAGGAAGACATAACATGTATTTTCTTTCATATGGCGTTTTTCCTCCCTCTTCTGTTTCAACTCCACTTCTAGAGTGTTTCCTTCCATCTTGATTGCTATGTTGCCTTTGTGGCCAGGTTGTACGGGCAGGTGAGCACTTCCTGGCTGTCAGGAGGAGCTGGGACTGTGCAGCTGTGCTGGGGTCCTCCCTGTCAGCCTGGATATGCCAGCCTGTCTCTTCTACCCTTTCTAATTCCAGCCCTGGTTTGGTATTTCACTCCAACTTGCACCTAACCCTCTGCAGCCATCTGTATCCCTTCTCAGCAAGCCATCCTTCAAGGAACCATCATGCTACACCTCTCCTGTGCTGCCTGGCTTTTTACACGAGACAAAACATAGTAAGACAGGGATGGAGCCAGATAACTTCTTTTGCCTGCCTGCAGCAGCCCTTCCTAGGCAATGCTGGAGATCATTGCAGGTGAAACAGGACAGGAACATAAAACTTCTGGTGCCAGACACCCCCAGAAAGACAGACAGCCTGAGATGGATGGGTGCTCTAAGGAGTTTGGTGGATGTACCTCCCCCATTTGAGAAGCTTTCTCTCAGGAGAAGGAGCTTTCTCCTGTCTTAAAGGAGGAGTCAAGGAGTCACAAATTCAGATGTGTATTTCTAGTTCTGCTCATCACTCTGCGTGGTATTGAAAATTGGTTTAATCTCTTCTGATAGCTCCTAAATACTCAGATAAGAATGATGTTATTGCTCTTTATCTAAAGGACTTAAGATTTCTGCAGGTAACTCCTTTTAGCACCAGTGTAGTTGTATAGTGTTCAAAATATAAGCAAGACTTCTCCCTATAAATTGAACTGCTTCAGGAAAGAAACTATTATTTTACAAATAGGCCTTATTTAGTAGGCTATTTGTCCTGTTTCACAGATGCATTGTTATGAAAAGTAGGCAGGCAGGAGAGATCATTAAATCAAAGGAACAGTTTAGGATGGCTTCTCTTGGAGTCCTGTGAGTCTGTCCATAAATCACCATGAAAAGTAGCAGTTGTTTGCTATAAATCTCTGGTCACATCTGCAGCTTGTCACAGGAAAACATGTTTGTGTGTCCTTTCAGCACAAAAGAGGAAAACCTGTCTTTTTTTGCCTTGCCAGGTTTGGGGAATGAAAATGGGTGAGTTCTGCTGGCTGCAGCTCGCAGAAGTCAGGGCCATGCAGGAAAGCAAGAGGTGTCTGGGACTTACACTGTTACTTCTCTAAACTTTTGTTGAAATACTTGTCAAATTTTTAAGAATTCTGTTCTTCTGACATCCAGCTTATTTCTCAATATTGCAAGGCTGATTTGGTACAAAATTTATTTTGACTTTGTCACCACCATGGCTTGATGGTATTTGGAATTAGAAAAAGTGATGTAGGGATTTAATGCTGAGTCCTTCCAGTCTCTCTCAATGTCCTCTTTTGTTTGGGAGCCTCATTAAAATGTCTTCAAACCAGCACTTTCTAATCCCTGTTTTCTTTTGTTCCATGTTCCTTTGACCTTTCAAAGCATTGTAATCTGAGCTTAGTTTTCACAACCATTTCTTTACTTCCTTAACTTTATTAATTGCTCTGCCTGATTTGTGAACTTTGTACAGTTACAAGAGCAGTGTGTATGTCTCTTATCTACATTAAATAGCAAGCAAGGCACTGAACAATCCTTCTGGGGCCACGTGGGGACAGATAGCTGAGGCATGGATGAGTTGTACCTCTCCCTGTGGCTTGCCAGAAAGTTTAGAGGGAATCTTAAAGGCTTAGCAAAAAGTTGTCTTCTAACTGACTTTCTGTTTCAAGGAGAAGGGAAGGCTCAACCAGAAAAACACCAAACTGCTCTGATTACTTTCTTCACTGACAGCAGCAGCTCATTTGCCCCGAGTGAGAATATGGATACAGGCAGGAAACCTGGTTCTTCCTGCCCTTCTGGGAGGAGCTGGCTGCTCATGGGCACTTGGCTGTTCATGACTGGGAAAGCTTCACCAGCAAGGGAGGTGCCTTCTGGCCCTACATAAGCCTAGAAGGGGCGAGGGGCATTTGTGGAAGGAAGCTGAGCAAACTCTAACAGCACACGAAGGCTCCTGAGGCCAAGGCTCTGTTACTGAACATGGCTGGAAATAGACCTGGAAATGAAACAACATTCCAGTAAAAATATTGATTTGTTGGACCCAGCTGTCTCATCCAAAACACTTCTGTTTGAGGAGAAGTGAGGCAGCCTTTCTGCCCCACTCTCCCTGGGCTCCTGGCCAGGGGCTGCAGTCTCTGAGGCAGACCCACAGCACAGGATACATTTTTTAGGCTGGGACATGCTGTGAGTTGCTGCAATAGGCAGCCACATCAAAGACTCTGTGATCACACTGAGATAGTGACATGATGGCACCCAGGGAGCCTCAGAGGTGAATGTGAGCATCCCTCTGGGTATCCCTTTCTAACACAGTCTCTTGGCATGAAGGGCTGGGGAAATCCTAGCATTATTCTGTTTGCTTCTCTTTCTTGTCTGGTGCTCCCTCTCACAGCAGCAGTGTAACTGTCGACTTGTTGAATTGATCAGGTAAACTCTGTGAAGTAGGAAGCTTCTCTATGTGTGTATGCAGTTAAGTGTGTGCCAAATGCTGTCAGACAGTAACATTTCTGACCTTTTCTGCTCAGTTTGACAATGCCTGTTTATAGTCAGTAACAGAATACAATGGAGCAGTCTTTGCAGGAGTTACAGTACTCAGCACGCAGCCTGAGATCTCCCAAACCCATCAGATAATTAACTAAGCTTTCAGCAGGATGCTTATTGAAGCAGAAATGAGTAAAGTAATTAACAGTGCGTGGTTCAGCTTGAAAATCAATACAGATTGTATTGAGCCAGAATAAGAGCCAGAAGAGAGACTGCTAATACTGTGTTGTCTGCATCAGCAAGATACGTAAAAAGTGCGTCCACCTAACATAAATTTA
The DNA here is from genome assembly GCA_013398275.1 of Promerops cafer. Lineage (NCBI taxonomy): Eukaryota > Metazoa > Chordata > Aves > Passeriformes > Nectariniidae > Promerops > Promerops cafer. The sequence continues at coordinate 644,494 of VZSE01002030.1, read as the reverse complement.
CTAGAGAGCATTTAGAAAATCAATAACCAGAGCATTAAGGCCAGGCTTACAGGAAATTTCAAGAGGATCATTCAGGCTGGCACCACAAACTATTGAACACTGAGATGCAATGGCCAAAGGAGCTCAGTTCAGAATCCTCAGGAGTGGTTCTCAGAGCTGCCAGCCCCTTGCAAATACCCAGATATGGAAAGGCCTCCTGAGGTAAAGAAAATAAAAGGAGAAAACAAACAGATATTCTTCAGAACCACCTGTTCTGGGTTATATCAGTGTGCCAGCCTTTCACATTTCTAAATCTAGCACAACTCTGCCAAGCAGTTAAAAGCCCCTGTGGAAATCTGAGGGGAGTGGCTTTTGGCTGGACCTGCCTGGGTCTGATGGGGTTGAATCTCTCTTCCAGTTATTTGCTGTTGTCTCTTTTTTTAAAGCTAAAGCCCTGCTGCATTCCTAAGGCTTTTACAGGAGCACAGGAGAAACTGAACAAGCTCTTGCCATAGGGCTGACTCTGCCAGCTGCAGCAGAGGAGTAGCTGAGCACAGGACACGCAGGGCTGGGCACTGGTGCTGCCTTGGGGGCTCTATGGTGCTCTCTGTATGTGGGCTGAACGAGAGACTCATGAGATACCTTCCCTTTGTCATGAGGATGTCAACTGAGTGAGCCTTCAGTCACCCATCTGGAACTGGAGGAACTTTAAGGTCCCTTCCTACCCAAACCATTCTGTGATTTATTTTTCTATCAGCCAAAGGTGTGCGGTTGATGTGACAATGAGCTATTATTTTTGCACATTGAATCCTAAGCAGTTGGTGGAAAATACACTTGTGATTTTATATGGAAATTAGAGAGTCTGCCCATTCATAGGACATCCTTGGAGTGCCAGGAGCTGGGAGGCAGCAAACACCTCCACTATTAACAGAGATCTGAAATTACAGTTGGAGGTGATTTTCACACGTGAGTTTTCATTCCTTCCCTTCCATTTTGCAACAAAAGTAGAATTCAACAGTTTTGAGTGCTACTGTCTACTTAAGGTATTAAGTGTGTCGTGACTCAATTATAGATGCAGGGCATGACCCTGATGCCAAATGTATAATTGTATCAATATTGCTCACACACTTTTCAGTGGATGCAGGATTGAGTGAGCAAAAATAATCACCTTCTGTTTTGCCTTCCCCAGACACCATAGCAACTGAAATGCTGTGCTTAAAGTTATCATTGGTTTTCCCTTCTATCTTTTTGTTCCATATGGCACACCCTGTCAACTGTCTTAACATCCAGTTCCATGGGTGCCAGCTATCAGTGTGACAGGAAATGAAATGTGCACAAGATTGGATGACTGATGCTGAGTTTCATGAGCTGTCTGCTTTGTTACTTGGCATGCCCTGAGGCAGCATGTCCACGGCACAGCAGGACTTTCTGACTTTCTGCATGGTGAGCTGTGCCCTTGCTCCTGTGGGGGGAAGCTGCACTGCTGTGTGCTGGTAGCACTAGGAAGAAAATGAATACAATAATTCCAGCTTAAGTGAATTTATTTTTTTTTTAAATCAGCTTTCTTTTTTGATCACACCATGCCTAGAAGAACTTGAAATGTTCCTTCTCTGCAGTCCAGACCCTTCACAATTCTCTCATTGCACCCCCAGCTCTGATACTGAGATCTGGCATTAAAAGCAGCACCCTGCAGCAGCAGTGTACGGGCCAGGAGGCCAGGAATTGGTCTCCAAATGGACATTGGAAGTGCCAAGTCTGCCCTGGGTTATGCTGGTATGGGACAGTGTAGCCACTCATCCCAAACAATGACAGATTGTCTGGAAGGCTGCAATAGATGAGATTTCAGTATTTGTATATCATGCATGAAAAAAGGCAGGGGAAGGTTTATCATTCATGAATAACATGCATCGATTCACTGAACCAAAAATGGTTTTCATCTGCAAATAAGATAATTTCATTCACTAAAGTGATTGTGCTGCAATTTTACAACAGGATTGAGAGCCTTTTTTATTGATCACTTCAAATCAATTGTGTTGTTGCATACAAATTAGTACAAAGCCACCCAATCACATTTATGACCCTTCTACATCAGTACACGTGGAATGTTGATCTGTATCACCATGTATTTGTTTAATCAGGCTAATATTTCATCTGCCTCATTGGAGTGATAGTGTGATGAGAAAAAACTCAAATTACTGAAACTGATCAGCCCATTCACTTCTGTTCAAAGAGCTAGCTGAGGGATTTGGTCTTTTTTAAGCCACCCAGAGATTCGTTCTCTTTTCTAAACATTAGATTTTGCAGAAAGAAAAGAAAATCTCCTTTTTAGGCAAAACCATCTTTTGGCACCACAAAATTCACTTGCAAGTTTGAACTTTCTGTCCTTGATGAGAGCTGGTAGAGTTGGCTACAGAAATCATTTTGCTTCCATGGGCTTTTTGCATCCTCTGCTTCATGTGCCTTTCTAAGGACTCGACACAGAAGACCTTGCTTTCTCCAACTCAGACAATCATCCCAAAATCCTAAGGAAATGGACTTCCCTGGCTGTGCCTCAGTAAGGAGAGCGAATGGAACTGTGATCCACCTCAGGGAGACAGATTTCAACGGTTCCTCAAATTTGGATGACACAACTTTGTTACTTTTGCTGGAGGAATGGTCTCTCACCCCATCAGGCACAAATACGAAGATGTTTTTAATCTCTCCAGTTGTCTGCCTCGTGACAGGTGTCCTCATCATCCCTACCATCTTATTTGTGATCTTCTCTCGGTTTAAAATCCGCCAGGAAACAAGGTACATGCTGCTGGGAAACGCTCTGCTTTCTGATCTGATCTACCTGCTGTTCTACACCCTGTCAGCTGCTCTCAATGCAGCACATCTACAGCTCCCAAAGGAAGCTTGTGTCCTCCTCTTGTTTTTGCTGGCAGTGGCTTACTGTGGAGGACTGTTCACAGCTGTTGCAATAGTCTTGGACACGTACATCGCTGTTTTGTTTCCTTTGCGCTACATTGCTATTTTGCCTCCTTCACGAACTAAAAAAATCATTGTATTACTGTGGATGTGTTCCGGAGCTTTCCCTGGGATTTTCTTCTTGGTGCTATGGACTACTCACAGCTTTGTGCCCTGTGTCCTGGAAATGTGCTCAGTTCCAGTAATACTAATATTAACTCTGAATAGGACTGATGCTGTGAAACTCTGTTTCTGGCTTTCTGCCACAGTTGTCATTCTCTGCCTGTCTGTAATATTTTGTTGCTATGCTATTCTGTATTTTAAAACCAAACACTCGGGTATATGGGAGAGCATCTGCTCCAGAGCCAGTGTAACATTCGTAATGCACAACACTGTGTTATTTTTTTACTTCTTTCCACTCTTGGCCCTTTTTGTAGAATCCTTCTTGTGTGTTAATGTTGTCATCAGGCTGCAGACAGGAATCTTGGTCTCCCTGACAGTCTGCAACATCCTCATGATTCTTCCTAAAGTTTTGTTCCCTTTTCTGTATGGGCTTCGATACAGAGAGATCTCAGCCTCTCTCAAATCCATTGTCTGGAGGAAGCAGCTTCACCTGGTGTCACCTGCTCCACCACCATCCTGAGGCAGCACAGAGCACAGTCACAGCAGAGGAGCTGTCCTCACCTTGTTATCGTGCAAGACTGATGGAAATCACCCAGCTTCTGAAGTGGACAAGTGATCAGTCCATGGCAAGAAGACATGGGTTCATCACTGGCTCCTTCATGCCGAAAGGCCACACATCTTTCATCACGACACAGCTGAGAATATAGTGAATGCTATCCTGAATGAAGTTCCAGCTTTGTTCTGATGTGAAAGGCAGGACCTTCTGGAGAAGGTATTGAATTAAGGTCATTTTCACCCACCTGTTGCAGATGCCTTTCTGGAAAAAAGAAAATTAAAAATAGATAATGCAAAGCAAAGGAGTAACCCCAGGTCTCGTGACAGCATCACCTTCAGCAGAGGATCCTTAACCACATGTGCTGTGAAAACAACAGCCATTTCTTTCACACAGTATATTCTTGCAAGCTTGGCAGCCAAAGTCCTGTTCTTGAAAACATGCACTGAGAGGCGCCTCTGGAAACTGCTTCACTGGGTGGAACACCATTGCTCAGCTTGCGCAGTGTGCTGGTGTATTCGCTGCCTTATGGATTCCACCCGACAGTCTGCAAAACACTGATGGCTTGATGAAATCTCTGCCTGGTGGTGATGAAGCCACCCTAGGTCGGTGTCTGCTGTGCACTGCCAGGCATTGCAGAGGAGGACGGGCTGCTGGGGGAGGGAGGACAGGGGGCAGCGGTGGCGTTCCCTCCCGGCCGGCTGCAGACGTGCTGTGCCCGCAGAGCCCAGGGTGTGCTGCGGGAGCCTGGGGCAGCCCAGACCCTGAGTCCCTGCTGGGGCCCTGCTGAGGTGACTCGGCCAAGGCTGAGCCCAGCAGCTGGGGCAGCAGGGCAGGAGCAGAGAGGTGCCAGGCTGGGCACAGGGGTACCCACACCATGGCTCACACAGGACCCGGGGAGAGGGACTAAGCGTGAACACCACTTCTGAGTCTCTGCCGAGGCAGCTCCCAGTTCTGCCACACAAAAATCTTCTCCAGCAGCCTGATCTCAGTTTACAGCTGCACCATGTCAGAGCTGCTGCTGGGTGACCGCCACCAAAGCCTTGGGAAGGTCAGGAGGAGAGGCTGCAGAGCTGGTTGGTGTATCAGGGCAAGAAAAATGAAATCCTTTAAGAGCCTTTTAGGTTTTCCAGATCAGCCACCTACCTATAGAAGACAAGCAAAACATATATCTGACCTTTGAAGAAACCAAAATGTCATTAGTTATAAACATCATTGTGGGAAATTTAAATTGCTGTTCTGTCCCTTGGACTTGAGAAAAGAGTTATTTTTTTCTAAAGATAATATTTTTAGAATTTGTTACGTTTTATGTAAAAATACATTGGACTTTTAAAAAAGGTCCTTGATTTCACTCTCTGCAGTATTTTCCTGGTGCAGGATCTCTCCACCTTCTGTTTGCTTGAAGCGATACACAGAAAGTGCTGAATGTGGCTTTGGGCTATTTCACACTCATCTGAAGAATTCCACTAAGTGTGAGCCAGGAGGAGATCGGTGTCTGGTTGCATGAAATGTTTTTGGCAGCAAAGTGAGTTTGAGCAGTTCCTGCTGATCTTCTCTCCTCATTCCCAAACTGCTTGTTACTCTCCTCACATTGCAGTGTCTGCTCTCTCCTGTTTGCTGATGCAACTGCTTCTGGGGTTGCAGGTTAAAAATATCTCTCCAAAGAGAAGTGGTGTTTTCATTTTAACTGAGATTATCCCAGCGATCTGTTTTCTAGGATGTTCTGAAAACAGCTGCATCAGCACAACTGAGGGTGTAACAAATTCCAGCTCAGAGGTGGGGGAATGAGCAGGGACATCTTAGAGGCTTTGCTGCTAAGGGACACTTCTTGTGTGAGAAGTATCTCCAAGGTAAAATTGTGGCAAGTGAGCTGTAATATTGCATATTTGCTTTAACCATGGTTCTGTGCTTCTCAATCCTCTTCAATAAAAGGATCTAGAAGTTGCTTTTTACTGGCTGCTTTTATTTTTCTCCAAGATGAATGTACCATGGACATCTGTCACAGAAACTATGTTTGTATACTTTATATTCAACCTGTGACAGGGGTCTTCCATAGCACATAGGAAGGATGGGGAAAATGTCTGCATACTGGATCAGGTTCTTTCTGCTGAACCCCTTTGGCATGTGGGAGGATCAAGAATGGAAGAGGTACTTGTGAATTCTCAGGCTTTCATATCCTGGGCCAAATTTTTATGCCAGTGCCCAGTGACAAGGATGCTGATAACTCACAGGTAGTTTTGTCCATGCAAGGTCCATTCATGTTTACCTCTATTGGACATTTTCATGATAAGGAGTACAGATAACTGTGTAAATAGCATAAAGTAAGGTAATTCCATGTGGAGCTATAGGTGACTTTGTGTAACAGCAGGTTAAGAGTACTTGGTCTTCCTGCTGACCTCTGATCATTATGAAGGTATAATCTGGACAGGATTCTGTTGCCAATTCTGTAACTCTCTCTTACATACACATGTCCTGGATATATTTAGATACAACGAGAAGTTTGGTAACATAAAGAAGGATGCTGAAAGACAGAGCACGATTCAGTGATTGTGGCAAGTTTATGTATGTATAGAGCCTGCCCACAGTGACAGCACAAGGACCAGGCAAACAAAACACTGCTCTATGGAGATGGTCTTCTGAGAATGATCATTTCAAGCTGATATTAATTCTCTTCAAAGTGGTTTGACATTATATAGGTATGTTTTTCTTAAGTGACTGCTTGTAAACAACTTCTTCCCATGGGATATTACTGTGCTGTTTGGTACAAAAGCAGCAGGTTATAGCATACATACAAGAAACACACCATGTGTCTGAACCATTTGCCTTTGGGATTTCCCCAGCCTATCTGAATAGGATCAAAGGGCTCACCAGGGCAACACCACAAGCACTAGGTTCCTATATTGCTTTTCATAAATGTCATGAGTTTTGTCTCAAAGAATGTTAGGCTTCTGCATTTTCCAGAACCTCATGGGTGTAGTGATCACCAGCCTTGTAAGGATGTCTCCACATAAGCTCTGGAAATTCAAACTCAGACTGTTTACCAGAGCCCAGTAATCAACCTCTCCCAGGTCACATAAGTGAACTTCTTGGACGTCAAGAAGTTTGGCTGCCCTGCATTTTAATTTGAAGTGAAATGGAGAGCAGTTGGTTTTAACATGTGATTTGGCAGCTGGGGGCAGTAATCCTTTAATGAATTGCAACAGCATGAATCACTAAAGGTATTCTAATTTATAGCCTAAATATATTCCTGGTCAGTTTTTCCTCTTTTCTTGTGCCAATACTGTCACAACGTTTACCTCTGCTCTCTTCCCTCTCCCAGCTGGATTTAAAGGGCAGTTTGCTGTCTGTAACCTGCAGACTGAAGGGAGTCAGACCTGCATTCCAGGGGCTGGGGCTGTGCCATACATCACTGCAGACATAATTGCATCAGAGACAGGTCTGTGCCTCCAATGAGATCCGTTTCCCTGCCAGGAGATACAGAGGATCTCCATGCAGGTAAACACACAGCTTTGGATTTGAGGTACAGTTCATTGCAAGCATTTGAGTAATTATTCAGTAAAACTAATTAACCTCCTGCAGTTTTAGTAATTACTATTGGAGTGTCTACTTCTGCTCTATCAGCTGACTGTGTCATTTTCTACTGGAACTGTAACATAGAGCAGGGCAGAAGGAAAGTGGCATTTGCCTGGTCGCGCTGGGGGCAGCCCGAGAGCCCTGGGGCTGTGTCGGTGCTGGGGAACAGCAGCAGCTGCCCGAGACAGCTCAGGCAGCTCCTGCAGGGACAGTCGGCTCTGTGCTTCGCTGCTCACTGTTTTGTACATCGAGATCCTGTGTTCCTTGGGCAGAAACTGTGGTTGTGGTCATTCCCTGCCGGAGCGGGCTATGCCCGGCAGATCAGACAGAGCCTGTGGTAGGAAAAGGAAATTGCAAGGTTTCGAAACTTGATTTCTGTTGTCTCGTGTCTCCACCCCCACCTCACTGCTGGCGAATGAGCGCCCAGCACTGCTGGTTCTTGCCCTTTTTTTCACAAACCTTGTGATTTTTGGTGTCTGCATAAAACTACTGATTTGAATGTTTTTGTTTCTCAATATACTTCAAGTCCTTCGGATTGCGACATGAATCCAGAAGGTACAAAGAGTAGCGAGGCAAATAACCACAACTCTTCACACGCTGCTATTAAAACGTCGGGATTTGTGAGCGGTTCGTGAGTTAGGGGAGGGAACAGGAGCCAAGCTGCGGTTGTGCTGTCTCGTGTTTGTCAGTGAGGGCTGGTTTGGCTTATGATTGCCCAAGGTTTGCACATGTGACTAGGAAACCACCTTAGGACAGACAAGAGGCTGTTTTCTGCCTTTGAGATGTGGAGTTAAGAATTTGTATTAGGAAGTTTATTTGGACAACTTTTTTCTATTCTAAATTCTGTGGTTTATCTTTCTCAAGAAAAAAAAAATACAGGTTTTTGCTATGGACATTACAGGGAGAAAATCAGCAACCAGTTCCTGAGGGCTGCTGTTTTTTAGGATGATTCCCAGTAGGAAGAACAAGTCAGCTTCAGCAGCTGCTATAATTAGTTTTTCCAACAGGTAAAGATACAAAATGCAGCTCCTCAAGAGGAAAGGGAGACACCCCCCCATTCATCCACCTTCTCTGTCCCTCTAGACCAGCCAGCGCTACCAACCAAGTCAAAGGTGGTAACTGTTCCTCACAAAAACCTTTTCAAATAAAATACTCTGCGTGGAGGGTGTTTCTTCATGCCCTCTGAAAAGCAGAGTGGGATGGGAGAGTGTGGGCCAGCATGGAAGTGTGAGAGGTGCTAACCCTGCAGAACGACAGGAACGGAATGAAGGAAGGGGAACAATTAAAAAGTAGTTGAAAATGGAAGGCCTGTGGGAAAATTAGAGTGAAAAAATGTGGGGATTGGCTGAAATTACAGAGATGAGTTGAAGGCATGGGGCAAATTGCAGAAGAAACAGGATTTCTTGCAGTCTTCTGAGGGAAGGACACAGTGGAGACCTGTTGGAGGGCTGCTCCCTCCCCACGGGCTGTGCCTGCCCTGCTCAGCCTGCACCAGGACTGTCCACAGGCCCTGCCACACCACTGAGCACTCTGGCATTAGTGTGCTGAAATTCAGGAACCCCTGGTTTTTTCTCAGCCTAACATGACAGAAATATTATTTTGAATACTGTGTAAGGCAAAAGGAAATATTACAGAGAGGGAGGGAAGGCTGGAAGGAGTCACTGCTCTCCTCTTGGAGAGATTTGTTTTGCACTGTATTTTCTGCCTTGATTTAATAGTGAGTTGGCTCTTTCCAGCAACTAGGCAGGGGAGGAGGGACGGGAATATGTTCCCAGTCTTTGGCCAAGAGTGTCCCAGGGCGTCCCGGGCGTGACCTCTTCAATGTTTGTTTTTCTTTCCCTACAACTGACCCAGATGCTGGGACCTGAGACTTGGGCCCTCCTGGCCTCTTGAACATTTGCCGGCTCTGGTACAGCATGTGACAGTGAACCAGGCTGGGAACAGTACCTGGAACTGTTTTTCTCTCCAGCAGACTGTTTTGTCCGGTTGCGTTCCAGGAAAGCAAAACCCGTGAGAAAAATGCTGGGAGCGCACTGCCACCCAGTGGGGATGGAGACAGGGATGGAGCAGTGCTCTGCTGCTCCGCCTGGGCGCAGGGAAGGGAGAGGAAAAGGCCTTCCAGGCACAGCAGTTACCCGACACACAACAAAGAAAAGGGAAACTACCTTTTGGTCTGTTTTATTTAGAAAACAGCCGCAGTGAATGTTCAGTGGAAACAAATTAGCGTTCATTTACATTTACAGCCTGTGCAGTCTCTTTCTTGACAGCAAGGTTTGCAAACTGAGATGGATTTTTTTGGTCATGCAGAACTGAAAAACCAACAGAGTATCTTCAAACAAACAAACAAACAAACTGGTTCAAACTTAATCTAATGTTCCAAACACTGGGGGGGAAAAAGCACAGCTTTGGAAGACACAATGCTATGTCCTACCAAAGTTACAAATATTTAATTCCAAAAGCAACTTCTCTTTTTTCACTAGTGGGTATTGCAAATCCAACTTAACACAATAAATAGTCGACCAAACTCTGGGACCAGACTGAGCCTGTTCAAGCACATTCCAGGGTAGATATAGCTGGGCAATAAATTTCCCACGTACATTTCTTTGCCTGATTCGAGGTATTGTGTTGGCAGGAGTAAACTACAGCTGGCCCCTTTGTTTCTCTGTGGAGGGAAGGAATTAAGATAATTTAAGGACATAATGTACAGAGGAAACACAAGGAATGAGCATATTTACAGATACCCCCCAGAGGAGCTGTGGTGGTGTTTCCATCCCTTGCTCCCCGAAGCTCAAACCCATCCTCACTGCAGTCTGTGCCACGGAGGCACCGGGTTGCTCTGCGGTCAGACAGAAACTGCCCCGGGCACAATCTTACGGATGGGCGTGTAAGACTTCCTGAGCGTAACGCTGCCGTGGTGAGACACCCCCCGAGGCAGGACACACTCTTCTGTCAGCTTCTGTGTCTCAGGGTCCCAGCAGAGCACTGTTGCAATGACTTCGTTCTTTTCATCTCGGCCGCCGGTGATGAAGAGCTTGTTGTTGCAAGGAGAAATCCCACAGCTGGCTCTCTCGTGGGTGAACTGAGTCACCAGGCACCATGTGTCCTCCTGGGGGCTGTAGGAGTACAGAGCTTTCATTGCCCCACCTGGGAAGGAAATGGATATTGGTTTGCACTGGCCATTCCTGTAAGGGGTTTTAATTCAACCATCCACTTCAACAAGACTCTGTTCCTTGCATTCGTAAGAACAGTTTCTGCCCCAAAGGCCAGAAAAAGCAAGGTCACAGGATGCTTTATTGTTTTGAAAGCCTCACCTGTAGAAGGCCACTTATTGTTCATAAGGCTGTGGAATTTAGGGCCAGAACAAACTGCTGGGATCCTTCAGTGTGACCACAGTGCACTAGCAACAGATCCTTCTCATACGTGCCACTCCAGCTAAGGACACAGCTTCAGAAAAATATTATTTTGTTTAAAAGAGCTTAGATCATGGAGGACCAGCTGTGGTAAACCATCACTGTTAGAAATGGGTACAGGATTTTTCCACTCACTGCTCTAACTTCATTGTCCATCTGTCCATCAGACGTCCTTCTTCCTGGAGCTAGCTGCTTTCAAAAGCCCTTCCTTGTTAAGAGTTTGTCAGACTGAATCAGTAATCTTTCTATGGGTTTGTTAAACAGAGAGTGACCTTCAGGTTCTCTGTGTTTCCCATAACTGAAGTTATTAATTAAACTTTTAGTGCACCTTTTCAATCTTGCAGTATCCTTTTCCCTTGAAAAAAAATGGTCAATACCTCAATTCTCAAGAAAGGCTACCAAAATATATTCCGTCCTGAGGCTACCAACAGCTAAATGGTTCTTATTCTGAAATTTGCAGGCACTGAGTGTGTCTTCTGTATTAGCTGTACAGAATCACAGAATTGTTAGGGTTGGAAGATTATCCAGTCCACCCCTCTGCCAAGGCAGGGTCACCTGGAGCAGGTTACACTGGAATGCATCCAGGTGGGTTTGGAACGTCTCCAGAGAGGGAGACTCCACAACCTCACTGGGCAGCTGTTCTAGTGCTCTGCCACCCTCAACATAAAGAAATCCTTCCTCAGGCTGAGGTGGAACTTACGCTGTTGTGGTGGTCATTGTTCCTTGTCCTGTCCCTGGCCACCACTGAAAAGAGTCTGGCACCATCCTTCTGCATAGGGTGGGGGAAACCCTGAAGCTGTGGTCTTATTGATGAGGTGCAACAATGCTTGGGATCCTCCCTGCTGGCAAAGTGAGCATTTATCTGTGGTACTTATCATAGATGCTGAGTTTGACAATACTAGTGCAGTACCTGAGGGGTGATGGAGTCATTCAGAGGTGACTTACTTGGAACAGGCTGAAAGCAGACATTGTTAGCTGCAGTGATTCACCTGGCAGTTGGTAATTCATCAGTCTGGGTAATTTGATTGCTTTGGATGCAGTAACCAAATGCTCTTTTATCTCTGAAACTTCAGATGGGGCTGATTTCTATACAGTTGGAGTAGATTTGTTTCTCATATAGATAAGCAAGGGATTTACTAAGGGATATTGCTGGCTGAAAGATGCTGAATGGATGTGACTGGAGTATCATGTCCATTTTATCAGGAGTTATGTCAGCTAGCCCATAAGTCATGTGCCTTCTCTGTCATCCTGTACAAACAGGGTGAGGTCAGCTCCAGTGCTGAGGACAAGCATGAAGTATTTATGTACACAAAAGGGGTATGGCTGTGTGTATATATGTGCACACACATGCAGATTATAAATCTCCCTCCAGAGCACCATTAATTATTTGGTGAATACTCCAGCTCTATGCCAGCTCTCAGCACTATATTGATTATATTGCAAGTGAGAATTTCTCTGCACCAAGGCTGAGAGAGGGAGGGAAAACTTTTCCGAGCTCCTGTTTTGGAAAAAAATGTTCTTCTTTTCTTTTGATTTTCCCAGTACCATCTGCAGATGTGTGCAGGCTCCCTGCTCCCCCCATAATTCAGCTCACCACCACCACCAAACTCTTGTTCTTCCTGTTTTTCCTTCCAGTTCTCATGATTGACTGAATTACCCCAAGTGCAATGTAGGGAAGAGCTCTGGGTCTTCGGGTCTCTGTGGCTCTGCTGCTCTGACCTGCTCCGAGTACTCTTATCCCTGCATAAATCCTGTCTGCAGTGGGTTGTGTAATGCCCCTGGAGAGGAGAGGGGACATGATGTAGCCATGAGATCATGCCCTTACCACTAGGAACACACCTTTGATGGCTTTAAGCTGTCTCTGGGCTAGCTCCAGCTCTCCAAGACAGCTACCACGCTAACAGGGATGTTGACTTGGTGACCTTTCCCTACTGTTTGTGAATGTGCTGGATTCCCACCCCTGGCTAAGCTCACCAGGAAGAGCCATCTGGCCATGTGCTTACACGCCGTGGAGCGCCTGGGTGAAACTAACACAGAAGCACAGGATCGAGCCCTGCTGGGCACAGACGAGGGGAGCCACGGGTGTTCACTCACCCACCACATAGATGTGGTCCCTGAAGCTGGCGGCGTTGATGCACTTGGCCTCCACGGGCATGGCAGCCCTCAGGCTCCACGCGTTGGTGGCGGGGTCGTAGCACTGCGTCTTGTCCGTGGCCAGCTTCCCGTTGGGGCCCCCCCCCATCACGTACAGCCTCTTCTTGTAGCTGGCTGCTGCAAAGGAGCTCACGTTGACCATCAGGGGAGCAGCCTGGGGACCAAAAAGAATCGTTAGTAACCATGAGAAGCATCAGACTGATGCCTGCGGGGAGGGAGCCTGAGGAATTTTTAGTCAGGCGTCTCTTTCTAAGCAGGGTTCAGAAGATGATGTTTCTAAGGATAAGGGAGAAGAATGTTTCAGCTTCTTCCTAAGACTGCAAAAACCCTTAATTAAAATATGCTCTGTACAAATGCTGAAATTAAAATTACTTTATCAATAATTCAAAAGCTAGGAAATGTCAGAAATGCCAAAAATCTCCTTTATATACTTACATACATTGCAAAAAAGCACAAGAAATTTGTTCATACTGATCTTTCTACTTGCAGCTGTGATTGTTAGAGTCATCCACATTGTATAATCTAGAGACAATGGGTTGTATCTGCTGTTATGATGCCTAATCTCATTACTGTCATGGATTAATTGGTTGCCTGATTCTCTCCTCTCATTGCTTGAAGTACAGTGATTAGAATTGGAGGGGGCGTTTATCCTGTTTACCTTCAAACCTGTACTTTCACTTTAATGTATAACCCATACCATACATAAGGCACAGCTTGATAGACACATTTTATATACATATAAAATGTATCAGAGCAGCAGTTTTCAGCCTGTGTTCTGGCTCATGTATGCTATATTCTTACTCCTTGATTTATGGACTACTAGCTTTAAAAGCCAACTGAAAAAAGGAAAGTTAGGCATTAGATACCTCACAGGAAATGATTGGCTGGCAATCCAGGGATTTTTACCTTCTAAAGGATATGTATTTCTATAGAAAAAAAAAATTAGGGTTTTAAAGACCAGAAATACTTAAAAGAATTATACAAGATCATTTTTTATTAATCCAAGCCCTAAGATTTTCTGATTGAAATGTTCCAAATGATTAAAATGCTACGTGATGCAGCCTCTTACCTCTGACCAGCAGTTGTGAAAGGGATCATATGCTTCCATGCTGTTGATTCTCTGCATGCCATCGAAGCCCCCAATGACATACACTTTGCCACCCAACACTGCCATTTTATGTCTCCAGCGCCCAATATTGAGATACTCAATTTGTATCCATTTGTTGATGGAGGCGTTGTATTTCCAGACATCATGCTTTGTTTCTTTGCCACCTGTAGTGCACATGACATGTGTAAATATGATAGCACAGCTTGTATTTACTGAAAAACTCCAATATGTTTAAATTTAAGTGTATTCTCTCACAAGGGAATGTAAATCATTATTACTGATTGTTAATTGGTCCTGTTACAACAGAAGAAAATTTCTGCATTTAGTTTACTTCATGGTGAAGGAAACTGAACAATTTCTATAGCCAAATAGTCAGTGAAGATAAATCACTGTTCCTCACTTTACCAGACCACAACCACTTTCATTTCAATACTGAGTGCACAGCCAACCACACAGCAGGGTGACATGCAGGAGATTTAGGTGCAACACCAGGGCTTTGCAGAACTGCTGCAAAGGGACAAATAAACAAATGTGATTTAAGTAAAATAGTGGAGGATGCTGCAGCTGGTGGTGCCAAATCTCTTGAAGAAAGGCCTGCACTGGAAAACTGCCAGGTTGTGCAGGGCAGATCCAGCCAGCCCTGTGGTTTGCATCATAAAGCAAAAGACCCGAACTCCTACCAACAATAGTCCTGCAGGACTTGGAAGTTTTACTATTCAGCCCTGGGACCATATGGCTGGGATCTCATTTTTGTTCCTCTCCTTCTGGTCTCTTTCTCTACAGGCTTGGACAGGCTTCATATTTATAGCTTGAAGATCAAAACTGGACCCTGCAAACTCATTCTAGAGCTGACCTGCAAATGGATTTTTGCTTGTCCTAAAGCAGAGAGCAGTGTTTTAAACAAGAGCTGTTGTTTGCCTACAGTTTCTGGTGTAACTGTAATACAAACGGATCTAGTTAAGTCTGAAACCACATTTACAGACTGAGTAGCTGATTCTGTCATCTGCAACCTGATTAAACATTTGCTTCACTGGTGAATATACTGAAAAGGGAATTCATATTCCATTGAGAAAGCGTCTGCCTTCATTGGTATTCTGTAGTGCAGACAGATCACTGCAAACTGATGGAGCCTATCTCTGGGCCAAACAGCAGATTGAATGGGAGATAATTAGCATGCTAGAAAGAGTCGTTTGTAATGCTTTTGTCCCGGTATTTTTCACATGTATGTGTTGAATTTTATTTGCACTCAAATAGCTGAAGTGGCCAAAGGGCCTGAATGCAGCATTCATGGCTACAATGGGGCTGAGAGGCTGCAGGTGTTCCCTTTCCTCTCCCTTGAAATTTCCCTTTGACATGAGCTTGTGCTTTCCTCCACAGGCAGAAACTCATGCAGCAGCTTGAGCTGGACCAGTGGGTGAATTTGCTGCACATCAGGGGACAGGGAGAGATTTTTGAGAGGATTGGAGGTTTATTTTGTTTCTGTTTTTCCTCTGAACAACAATTCTTTCTTATTTGAAGAGAAATTGTACCTAAGTTACTAAAAGCATCAGAATGGTGAATAAGAACTCATCTGATTTTTAGTTATGCTGCAAATGTAGTGTTTCAGGCCATCCAGTCAAAGCATTGAAACTGTTCTGGGGAAATCATGATCTTGTGCAAAGGACTTTCCTATTTTTCAGATGCTAAAGGAGCAGGGAAGACTCTAGAATGTACCAAGATATGGAGGGAAATGAGCACTTGGAGGGGGAGATGAAGTTAGGAAAAATGAAAGTCAAGTTAGAGAAGAAGCAAATTAAAGAAAGAAAACAAAAGTAGAAGGACATGCAGGAGGAAGCAGCTGTTTAATCAGGATTGAGACACTAATAATAGGTTTAGCTGAGAAAAACATGCTAATGGCTTTGGTCCACTCAGTCTTTTATTTGTGTGCAAAGGGCAAAAAGGTGAAAGGCAAAGAGGGAGTGGAGAGAGGGACTCAGAGATATGAAAGTAAGCAGAGAAGGAAGAAAGAGAAGCTGTGAAAATGGAAGCAAAGGGAAAGCCAGCTTAGACTCACCACAGCAGGGAATGTGTTAGCCTGGCCTGGAGGTAGCCTGGATAGAACATAAAATAAAAGTGGAGAAGAGACATTGGAAAAGATGTCAGGAATAAAAGAATGAAAAAAGTCTTGAAAAAGAGGGAAGGGTAGCAAATTGAAGGCAAATGGAAAAAAGACCTCTCAACTCAAGAGTGTGAAGGTGAGGGGAATATTCCCTAGTTGGAACGTTTGACTTAGGTTCCTCTCTACAGCTACCTTTTAACAGAGGGACTAATGCCAGAAACTCTCTATGGTGGCCTGAAAGGAAAAACCCCCTTTATTTGTAGTTATGGAAAAAGTAATCTAATTCTTATCCCAGGATAAAGCTTTAATAAATGGTAAATTGGAATGAAATATCAAAAATATGTGGATTCCCAAAAGAAAGAATGCAATGTAAGATATTTGAATAAAGGCAGTGGACCACTATGCACACTTAAGCAAAGCATTCACACTTTGGCCTACTCTCCTCCTTTCTACCCTTCTGTTTTAATGGAGTTTGGTGGCCAATTTTGCAGAAAGGAAGTATTCTACCTATGAAGGCACTGCTCTGTATCATGGTCTGTAATGCCACAGTGATGAAAAGCTTGCTGTCACTTTGCCTCTGGAAGTAGAACAAGATCATCAAACTTGGTTTTTGACAGGCCATCAAAAGCAGCTGTCAAACTGGCTAACAAGCTTGATTTTAACATTTTGATTGTCAGAGTAAAATCTCTGTAGCTCTGGGATCAAACTCCTCTATGGAGCTCAGCTGGATTTGTGTGAGAAGTTAAATTCACCTCCTGAAACTCTTGGGATGATGATCAGCACATGAGTTGTTCAGACCCACACTGAGTGTCTGGAACATGGGATTTCATCTGGCTTTGACAGCTTATACTGCCAAGTTAATAACTGTGGGTGGGCAGTTCTAGAGTCCTCTGTGATGGCAGCTTCCAGGGGGCAGCCAGACATCAGTGAACCCTGCAGGTTCTTGACTGACTTTTGCAGAATGACTCAGATTCTGGCGGGATTTTGCTTACGCATGTGGAGCTTCAAATGGACTTGTCATGAGAAGATGCTGAAGCAATTTGTCATTTTATGTTTGGTAAACTGTTCCCAAGAACCCTTCTGGGACCTCAGTCACTGTTTAGGGTGCTGCACACAAGTACCCATGCATATAGATCAATATTGTTTAAAAAGGAATCCTGTGCTCAAATCAGAGCTAGGCAGAGTCCTTACACATCCAGTGCTCTCTGGAGGGTGTCCAAAGCCAAAGCATTGAAGTACCTGTAGTGCTTAATTTTTCTAAAGCTGCCTCAAGCATGGTCTTGATAAAAGCTGGAAATAATCGTGAGAACCCTTTGCTCCCCTCTTTCACTCCCAATCAATGTCTTGATAAAAGCTGGAAATAATCGTGAGAACCCTTTGCTCCCCTCTTGCACTCCCAATCAATGTCTTGTTCCTTACCTGATATGTAGACTTCATTTTTTAGAGTAATGCATGCAAACTCCACCCATTTTTTATTCTCATTCTCCGGCTCCTGCTCTGTGATTGGTAACTTTGCTACTTCCAGACGGCTTCTCCTCAAAGGATCCAGGCAAGTCACTTCTGCTACAAACTTCTCATCTTTTGTACAGCCCCCTATGATCATAAACACCTCAGACTGGAACTCGTGCATCCTGGGCTTGGTCCTTTCTGTAATAATCTAAATGCAAGTGAGACAGAGTGAGTACACAGGGCACTTACACCTGCAATTACAGAAAGGCCAGGTGACCTTTTTTTTTATTATCTGTTTCTCAAATCACAGCAGGCTTACATGGACTGAACCAATTAGCCAACACTTTCTAAGTTGAAAGCCTAAAAAGCATCCTAGAAGCATTCAGTAGAGGTTGCTGTGTCCTTCTTTCAGCAGGATTTTTCCAACTCTGGACTTAGTTGCTTTCGCCTGCCTACTAGGATCCTTTCAGATCCTTTTAGGAATTACCAGGATGGCACCAAGAGCTATGCAGGCGAGCAGTAGTGACAAGGCTGGGTGCACGTCAAGTACCTGAAAAGGACAGGTTTTATTTGGGCTGACAGAGTGAGGGCAAGCTAGGGGGGCCCCAAGGTTTGTGTATGCCTTGGGGAGCTTGGAGAGAGCAAGACTGCAGTTAGTGCTAGCAGAAAATAAGTGCTCTCATTATTTGTCCTGAAGAGATATGTTAGTGTCAGAACAATAACAATTCTCAACTGTGGAGGGGTTATTTTTATTTGTTTCTTTGTGTATAAGCTCTTATTTCAAGCCAAAATTAGAAGATTTACTTAAAGCCAGCCCCAGGCTGTGAAATGTGCTTTGCTCTAAGTTACTGCTTGTTGGCTCAGTTTGTTGACCAGGTCTTTGTTTCAGGGACACTGGAAAAGTTCACTTGCCAGGTAGATGTTCACCAGGAGCAAAGAATGCAAGGGGTGCTTGGGAACTTGTGCTCTGCTTGGAGGAAATGCTTGCAAACAAGACCCACAGGTTAAATGCTGGTTCAGGAGGCAACTTGCTTAAAGTTTTACTTCTCTTTCTGCATTTAACACGTTTCTATAAATCCGTATCATTTATCCATATTAAAAAACATTATCTACACAGACATGAACCTTGCATTTTGACTATGTCCAGAAAAATATTAGGCACATTTTTATAGAACAAGAGCCCCAGAACTTGCCAGCTTCCAGGACTCTGTTTTAACCTGTCTGCCACCGTTGCCAGGCGTCAGCCGCGGGGGAGGGCAGCTGGCAGCGCTGCCTCCTGCGGCTGTCCCTTTGAAGATGAGTGTAATGCGTGTTCAGCCCGGGGCAGCTCCCTTTATCTGTCCCGCATGCACCTGACAGCGCTGCTCAGTGGGACTGCTCCCAGGCACCAGCACAAGGAGCACTTGGTCGGTGTCCCCTCTGCGTGCCGGTGGCACAGGTGACACATCCGCTGTGAATGATGGGCCCACAACACCCTCCCGCCCTCGTCTGACTCCGACTGAGCAGGGACACGTTTCCTCACACACTCACCTACTTCGCTTCTGTTGTGAAATCTGACCTCTCGGCTGCTGTCCCCTCTCCCCCATATTTTGGCCAAGGAGATGTGACTGATACCTAACTTTGCAAAGGGGAGGGGCAATGGAAGAACCGGAGATCCACCACAGCCTGCACTGAGCAGGCAGGACAGGACTCGACTGCATGTCAGGATTAATCTGCCTCTTTGGGTGCAGGGACCTCTGCAAACGGCAGATGGGCAGTCCTCTCCTCTGGAAGGAGAACGTCTTCTTCACAGGAGGAAGAATATTTCCTTTATGAAACATTTTCCCCCATAAGTAACAGGGGAAGATGTTACATATTCACATTTGAAAGAGTCATTACAGATTGTGACATGGTTTGGTGGGAAAATTATTCCTCTTTTCTGAGGCTTGAAGTAATAGCTGAGAGGGTGAGGTGTCAGGGCTAACACCATTTGCCTTTTTACTAGGGAAGCTACCTGGGGTCTTAATTTAGCAAGAGTGTGTATGAAGGGTCAGGCTCACATGTTCATAAACAGGAAGCTGTGCACTTTGTTTTAAAACAACCCGCCAAAAGCTTCTGAACTCTCTAAGACAGCAGGATAAATTCTGAAGCCCGTTTTGACTTTTCAGTAGCACCAGCTAGTGAAAATACAGTGTGATTACCTTTTTCTGCCCCATGGCACTGCTGCTTTCAAATCAGTTTCTGAGCTGAAGCATGAGACATTTACAAAGAGTGGCTAATACCTTCCTGTTTTACTCACCTCATTGCCTGACAGATGGTACATTCTTGCTTCTTGGAGCAAAGGAAAGACATCTGGACACTGTCTAATGAGTTGATCAGCTTCAACAGTCTCTACAAAATACCAAGGGTCCAAGAGGGGCAGCCGGACATTCTCCAGCACGTAGGGCAGGAGAGAAAACCTCTCCTCCTCCTTGTAGCGGACCCAGTTCATCACAGTTTCAAACACCTGTGCCTCCTCCGTGACGCAGAGGTCATCACTCTTCAGCGTGCTGCACAGGATGTCCGCCGGCAGCTCCAGGAACTCCTCGTAGTTCAGCACCTGGGTGAAGTTCTGGATAATGTAGTTCTGCACTTGCTGTTTGAGGCTGTGCAGGGAGTGGGCGTCGGCCAGCCTCAGGATGCCGACGCAGTTCTCCGGCTGGAGTGCTTCGGTGAGAAAACTGGCACAGGCATCTACCATGCGCAGGAACTGCGGGCAGAAGAAGCTTGTATAAGCACAGAGGAGTTACTGTGTAACTGTCACAGCAGAGCTATGGAGCAGCCAGCCATGCCCAACACAGCAGAGAGCTGGGGGAGACAACAATTAGATCATCTGAGCACAGGTATCTCCCAAGGTCTGCAGTCTGAAATGAGAATTTCTTCCTCACACTGTTTTTATTCCCTCTGCATCCAATTGCTTCTTCCCCCTCTTGCAGGATGCAGAAGACCTGTGACAGTCATGAATTGCATTTGTTTCACGAAAGGGTTTCCTACTATTCCCTTTTCCTTCACGAGACCTCAAAGCACTGGCAATCATGGAGTTACAAAGCACAGATGAGGACCCCAGGCATTTGATTTGCTTCCCCTGCTTCATCTTGCATGCCAGCTCAGACCAACCATAACAGAGTCTGGGTTTAGAGTGAAGGTGGCTCCACTGTCTGCAGTTATGCTCCCACCATCCAAACTCCAAATGCATCTGAGGCCTTGTGAGAGTGGTGGGGAATGAGCGCTGAGGTCTGGGAGGTTTGGAGCAGCGTGCTGCCCCAGGAGGAACGGGCAGCAGCCCTAGACTGGCGTGAGTGGTGGGAACAGATTGGCCATCAGCAATTCTTTTGAGCTTCCTGACAGACAGGGCTTTCTGGCAAGAATCTGTTGTGGGGGACACCTTCAGAGGGTCTAGTGACCTTTGTCGTCACCACTGGCTGAAAAAAAATTGATATGCATTTTACACACAGGGTCTCCATCAGAGAACTGGCTGTGTTTGCATTCAATAAGGCATCACAACCACTCTCATAAATTTGCTTGGCACAATGACCCCACCTGAGGGTCCCAAATGCACATATTCTGGGCCACAGGTGTCTGCAGGGTATTTCTAAAAACTATGATCTGAGCTGGATTGCTGATGATTATTCAGGAATTGAGAACCAGTTTTGGGTAGAACTGATCAGTTACAGTACTTCATCCTAATGGATTTTCCATCACCTCTGTGATTTCAGGTACAAACACTGCCACTGAACAGTGCAATAAAGATGGGTCAGAGCTAATTTTGTGCATTTCCATCTGTGCTTTTTGGGTTGTTTTTCCATCCAGGGTCAGCAAGCAAACCATTTTAACTCCTGTTTTCTCACTGGGGAAAGTTGTGCAATAGTAATTGAGGGGCAAAGAGGAAGCGAAACATTTTTAAACACTGTAGTATGTAGATTTGTTTCAGTAATTAGGGTAGAATCTTCCAGACCCGTCGGTGTCGTGTTGACATATTTAGACTGTTTATCAGAGCTGAGCGATCGCAGACACTGTGTACAGACTGCCTGGTTCCTGTTTTACATATAGATGTGGTCAAAAGTTTAGAGAAATGCAACTGACTGCTGAACGAGGCTATGTGAGGTCTCAGAACGTGTTGACACCACTGACAATAATTGTGATAAAAATATGTCAGTGGCCCAGGGTGGCACCGCGGCACAGCTTGGTGACCCCTCGGCACCTGCCACACTCACCTTGCCTGCTCTCAGGGCTAGCACAAGGCAAGCACTTTGAACTCACCAGGGCATCTCCTTGAGGATCTGAAAGGACTTTGCCACCAGGCAGGCTTCAGACCTGAGGCAGGTTGAGCATCAGCCTTATTAAGCTTATTAAGCATAAGCATTCAAAAGTGTCAGTAATGAGACACAAAAACAACAAACCTAGGGTTTGCCAAGGTCATTCCTCGAGTCATCTGTGAGTCTGGGAACAGACCCCAAAACAACGTTCTCACCAGCCTGCAGCAAACCTCTGTAGAGTTCTCTCATTATTCATACATGGCTTGTTCAGAGCACGCTGAGGAGGTGACAGCAGAGGTTTTCTCCCAGGCTGTGCTCTCACGTTGCTCTCACGGCCAGCAGGCCCCACTCCCTCCTGCGGGGCCTGCGAGGTGTGGGTGTGAGAACGGCCCCGCTGAGGGCTCCACCAGAGCGGCTGCGCTGCTTGGCAGCGAATCAAGGCAGGACTTTCCCTGCTTCTGCTCCTCATTCTGCGCTGCAGTCTCCCCACCACTGCCTTCATTTACACACTAAATTCCCCCCAAAACTCCCCCAAAACTTGCTGGGCATATGTCAGTCAGCCCCGGGAGAGCAGGTGGGTGACTCAAGAGAGCATCTGAAGGAAGACACTCCTGAGCCTCTGCTTCATCTGCTCTGATTATTCTGGCAGAGCTCTGAATTTTCTGCTTGCCCACTCTGAGTACCCCTCCTAATGCCACTCCAGGCACTTTAAAAGTCCTGTTCCCTGAGAACAGTTTCTCCAATAAGTTAGTCCTTCTCCTAATACCCATTTGAATCCAGGTTCTCACTTGCTAGAGACATCCCATATGCTTACTTGCCCTCCGGTTGGCCTTCACTCTGAATAGTAAAATTTATTCTCCCCATGTAAGTCCTCGCTTGTCGCAGTTTTGATTCAATGGTCGAGGGTAAGCAGTGCCAGCAGCCCTGCCTCCGGCCAGAGCCCCCAGAGAGGGAAGGGAATGGTGGCTGAAAGGTCTCTTATTCATAATCCCTCTCTGTACGCAGCACACCTGGGGCCAGATCATGCACCCCGCAGCTGGTGGCCCTGGGCCAGCGGCTGTGCTGCGGCTGCAGGGACAGCATGTCCCCGAGGGAGCCCCGGGCGAGCCAGCGGAGGGGCACAGTCCCCCTTGCAGGGCTGCTCTCCGGGGAGTGGAGGCTTCCTGAGCCTGCAAGCCCTTCTCCCAGTGGGAGTGCCCTGAAGGCCCTTGTTAGCAAATGGTGCCCTCCTGTCCGGCGCTCTTCCCTGCCCCGTGGCCTCAGGATGGTTCCTCAGGTGTTGGAACCATATTCCCCTTCGAGTGTCTTGCTCGTGCCAAGTGGATTAACACAGGGATGAGGGGTGCTTGGGGGGTCAGGCAGGCCATCAGGCTGGTGGTGCTTCAGCCATGCCCTGAGGGCAGAGCAGCCCTGCTCTGCTTAGAGGGGCGGCTCAGGACATCCTCCACTGTTCCCACTGCATTTCCATGGCAGTGGGCATCACAGCCTTTGGTGACAATACAGTTTCTTTTCCATCTGCTCAGAAGGCTGCTTCCCTCTCACCATTTCTTTGCTTCCATCACCGCTGTTGATGTGGTCCCTCACCCAAACCCTGCTGAGGGAATGGGTAATACAGAGGTTCCTGGAGGGGCAGGAGCAGTGTAGACAGGTCTGGAGGAGGTTGCTGAGTTCTGGTGAGGGAAGCAGGGCTCCCTGCCATGGCCCTGGGAAGCAGATGGGATCTGACCCTTCCCAGAGGTGAAAGGATGAGCAGCTCTGCAGGCAGTGTGGGTGGCAGAGGCTGCTGCTGGGCGGGATCCAGGGTGGGCACCAACCTTGCGAGTGCAGTGGCTGGGCAGCCACCAGCCCAGACAGAGGAGGTGACTATTGAACTCATGTTGCAACTGTGCTTTAGGTGGAAAAAATTTGTCTGGGTCACTTGAGGGTGAGGCTTAGCTGTTCAGCAGCTCCCTGTTCCAAACCCTTTGCGTGCCTCCCCCACCGTGGCAGGGACGCCTGCTCTCTCCAAATAGCCCTCCACCTCTTCCTGCTGGCAGTTTTGACTGCATTTGGTCAAAACTTACCAGAAGGGAGTAAAAGGCATAATTATGTAAAACTTTTTCAAAAATAGTTTCTAGAGAAAAGTAGATAATTTACACTGGAATATCTATACTGCAATATCTAGAACTGTGCAAGGTATTTCTTCTTTGGTTCTTTGCCAAGTCCGCAAGGTTAAAAAGAGGCACTGCCACAAGTTCTTGCTAGTCAGATAAAAAGATTCTATTTGGAATTTGGATTTCTCACATGTCACTAATTTGAAAGAATTTATCGAACAAAAATGTTACAATAAATTGCAGAAATAATCTTTTCAGCTGTTGATATATCCAAATGAAAAATCTGGCTCTTTCAAGTCTGTTCTTCAGCATAAATAGCACGGACAAGCTGGCAGAATTCTAGTTCTGTCAGCTTGATATAGTAGATTATTAAAGATTTAGTAGTTACTAAATCTCTTTTGCACAAAACACATTTCAGCCCAAATGCTCACATTTATAATGTGAGGCTTTAAGGCCTTATAAAAGTTGATAGTATCCAAGACAACCACTGTTTTTAGCTGAACATTCCTGGTGTTCTAGGTTTATCTAGTTTTTTTCTAGTTTACTATTCTTACTTATGGTACCATAACAATTTTGTCATTATTCTAACAGAGTTTGATGGTTTTCTTAAAGCACCAGCCTTGGGAATCAAATTTAATCATAATTTTAATGAAAAATAGGGAAGATACATTAAAAAAATGTAAGTTTATACTTTTGATAGTTCCAGAAAGAAGAAGGAAAAAAATAAGCTGAGGAATGATCCTAAGGAAAAAAGGTTCAAAAGAAAACAAAAACAAGATAGAAAAGTGTCCTGAAAATGAACCAAACATAGCCATTGAATGCTACAGTTGGTAGTGTTGGTGTGTGGAAAATGTCAGTGAGTTACTGCACTTCAGGCCCAGGTGATTTTAGAGTAACCTTTGCGAAATTTTTCCTAGTATCTAATCTAAACCTTCCTTGGTGCAAGTTGAGATAATTTCCTCTTGTCCTATCACTTTTTACCTGGGAGAAGAGCCCGACCCCCACCTGGCTACAGCCTCCCGTCAGGGAATTGAAGAGATCGGGTCCCCCCTGAGCCTCCTTTTCTCCAGACTGAGCACCCCCAGCTCCCTCAGCTGCTCCTCACAGGACTTGTGTTCTAGAAAGCAGAGTTCCAGAACTCCAGAGCAAAATTTCCATGTGAGATTCAAGAATCTGAGCTCCCTCAGGAACCACGATGATGACGGAGTTGGGTGTTTCTTGCCTTCCTTAATGAGAGGGCTGGACACACACGTGCATTGGCACCTGGCAGGTTATGTTGGTGACAATTTGTTAGCAATTTGCAGCAAGGCACCAGACACTGCAATTTGGTCAGGCCTCACAGGTGATTTACAGGACACGTGAATACCTCGTGGACCAAAGGCTGAGTAACACTGCCCAACTCCAACCTCCCACAAGTCCCAGGTCATGACTAAAACCCTTTACATCACGAGTTCTGCAAAGGAGGATGCCAACTTTGACTGGCAAGCCTCCATCTCAAGGCAGGGGAGACAGAAGCAAAGTAACTTCCTGCTCTGGCCAGCCATGCCAGCTGCTGCCCACTAACCCTTCTGACTGGCCTTCACAGGCTGACCTGAATTTTGGGGAGCACTGCCAGGCAGGCAGCACATGGGAGCAGCTCTTGGAGGCACAGCCTGGCTCTTTTCCTGTTTGCATGGCAGTCAGCACAGCAAAATTCCAGTACATGGCTGCCACTGCCATTTTTTACCTTAATGCAAGTAAATATGAAGCAAAATGCTTCCAGAACCCATGAAATTGGAGTTTGCAGTGTGCTAACCAGGGTAAGACATGGTGTTGCCAGAGCAGTGAGATTGGGTCAGTGCATTTGAGTTATCTGTACCTGAAAGAGGCTGGCAGCTTCCAAGACCTTCTGTACATTTTGCTTTGTGATGAGCATCTTGCTGGTGTAAGTGTAGTCCAAGAGTATATTCATGGTTTCTGCATCAACTCCTTTTAGTATGATCTTCTCCTCATATTTCTCTCTTAAATCATTGCAGAACATGGCCCTGAAAAGAAAGACATTTATCTTTTACTTCATTCCAGTCAGGATGAGGCATTCTGAAAACATTGGGCTATTTAGATTTCAACAAAGAACACTCTGATTGCTTCATATTTTATGCAATTACTCCTGTTGAAAAGAAACAAGAAAGTATCTTTCTGTTGCTTTTCTACCTCTGTCCTCATGAGTTTGATAAGGCATACACACATCACAGATTCCTCCTCTGCAGAGCTGCTAGGGCTCCATGGCAGCCAAAGGCAGCTGGGACCTTGCCTGAGTGGGAGCAGTGCCCAGCTCTGGGCAGGTGCTGTGGAGCAGTGCTGGTGTCTCACCTGCTGGCCTCTTGCTCGTGTGTTTCTAGTACAGGTGCAGCTCATTAAGGCCTGGCATTCTCCAAGCTTCCTTAGCCCATGTATTTGTACCCCTTGGCAGCTCAATACCCCCTGCTCCCGAGCTGCAGGACACTTCTGGGACTGAACCCCTAAGCCAGACCAGATCCACGCATCTGAGAGCCTCACTTCCCACCTCCCCAACTTATCTTTGACCACACTGATACCAGCAGTGGGCCAGAGAGAATGGCTTATGGATTTTCTTCTAGTTTAGAATCTGAGTTTTCTTTTGCTAAATTTTGGGATTGTAGAGTTGGTACCTCTTGGCTAGAGAAGCAATTGAGTTTGTATGAATTGGAACTACTGTCAGGCAGAAAGTGAAGTGATTTCATACATGTAGATAGCAACTCTTCTTTGGTGGATAATGCTGCATTTGAAAGGTGACCACCAGACATACCTTTTTCCACTAGGCAGATGTTTCATGTGGGGTATAAATCAGAAATTCTCTAAGGGCTATTTTAATCCATTTTGCATTGTGACAGCTGCAAGACAAACACGCATCTTGCTCTGCATTTTCAATTCATAGATTTAAGTATTTCTTCCAACGCTTTTTGCTTTTACTTAGGATTTTGATCAGCCCCTTCTTGTTCACTGCATTCAGAGAATGAGATGTCACATCATTTGGAATCTGTCTCAACAGATCAGAATTACATGAGTCCACTTGTAACTGCATTGCTGAAAAACGTGTGCAGATCTAAAGTGTAATTAGAAGTGCTCTTTACCCTGTGTTCCAAGCCCTTCTTTATTAGTCATATACAATGTTGACAGGACAATGCAACCTGGGAAATGGCTAGAGGTCCCAAGTCTTTGGCCATGCTTTTCTGG
The DNA here is from genome assembly GCA_013398275.1 of Promerops cafer. Classification (NCBI taxonomy): domain Eukaryota; kingdom Metazoa; phylum Chordata; class Aves; order Passeriformes; family Nectariniidae; genus Promerops; species Promerops cafer. Next base: position 617,503 of record VZSE01002030.1, on the reverse strand, counting down.
CAAAAGAAGTGCCTGAATTAAGCTGTCTGATTGACACATCTTACTGGAACCAAGATGTAAACAGATTTTATTGCAAAGCAGTTAGGCACAATGAATGGCAAAGGGATGGAAGATACCAGCTGCTACTTGCTCTAGGAAGTACCTGTTACTTACCTCAGCAGAAATTTTATAGCAAGGTCTTAGTTACCTCAGTGTGCAAAACTGCCTCTGGATAGAGAGGCCTAACTTTTGAGCAGGAAATTTGGGCAGAGAAGTTACTTGTCAGAAAAGTTGTTCAGCCAAATTTCTCATTTTTCCTTTCGCTCAGCTCATTAGAGGTTTTTGCTTCACTGCCTTGCCTCATGGTCCAGCTTTGCTACTACTGAAATCAGAATATTTCAAAGGCATTTAGTCAAACGCTCCTTAACTTAGGTGACCACTAGACTGGGATTCATTTAGCTTCTGTCCCTCTGGCACTGCCAAGTGATGTAAGAGGGGATGTGTGGGCAGGTGGCCATCTGAAAACAGCAGCCCTCAGTTCCCACTTCTCCCTGGGAATGGGCTTCAGCACGGAGAGGGAGGTTGGCACAGGACAGCTGTGCTGGATGTTCAATCTGAATGAGAAGCAGGCCCATGGAGGGTGCAGGTGTTGTCTGCTCTTCTTCCTTTCATCTCTTAAGCTGGTGACTCCAGACTGGTATCGAGCCATCCCTGTCGGGGAGGTGAGAGTCTCACTTCCGTTCCGGAGTGTTTGATGGGGTCAGTCAGAGATACCCAGGGTTACACTTGTGCAAGGCTGCTCAGAAACCAGCATCAGCATTCTGCTGGTGGCTTCGCACAGGGGTCTGGTCAAAGTCCTTTGGCCTATCTGTCTCCTCATCTTTGCAATTGGTTTAGAGCTGCCATCCACTCCCAGTTTCGTAGGGTGTGGATTCGTGTAACGTGGCTGTGAGCTGCAGAAGTCACACCTCTAAAGCACGGTGCTCTCCCACCAGTTCTCTGCTCTGAACTGGGCAGTGCTGCACAGGAGAGCTGACTCCTGTGGCCTTCCTTCTGCTCAGATGGAGTGGTTCTCATTCCCACCCTGTGTGCTGGCAGAGGCAACACCTGACACCACTCAGGCTGCTCAGGCTGAGCTTCTCTCCTAGGGATTACAATGCTGCCTCTGAATCTTTCTGAACCTACCCTCAGTAGGCTCTAAATCCTTCAGATGTGGCTACAATTCCCTTTGTATATTTCCCTGGTTCTTGTCCCTGTGTAATTCTAAACTGCACCTTTGAACCAACATGTACTCTAAGAAATGCACATCTGAAGTGAGGGCCCAGTGCCAAATTTAGATACCCAAAAATGGGTAATCTTAGAAAAAATTCTAATTGTTTTCTAATTTAAAATTAGAGAAATCTCAATAAAATAAATGAGGGGCTGCAGTTCGTGAAGCACTTTTTAAGCACCCTCCCACACTGGAATGCTTGTGCTCGGAATTATGAACCTGACTTCAAACGACCATGCTGGAACTTGAGGATGCTCTGGAAAATGGCTTCAACCTCTCCCAGCCCCATTCTCCCATTCTCCTACTCTTGGGCAGTGCAGGATTAAAGAACTACTGTTCCACCTTAATCAGCTGGTATTTCTCTTCCCTGCTTTGTTACCATCACAGAGGTAAATGGAGAGTTAATGTTTTTATGTCTACAGGTGCAGGACATCACAGGAATTAGTCTACTTACTCTCCAGCAGTGCTGGAGAAGGACTGGAAGGGGTTAGCTTTGTTTAACCGTGCTCCAGTCAGCTGCTGTGCGCTGCCTGCACTGTGGCACCCAGCGTTCAGGAAGGGGTTGTGTAACTTGCAGGGGAATGAAGCCCATGAGTCATTGGGTCCCTTTGCTTTGCTCCCCTGCACGGCTGTTAGAGGTCCTGTAATAGCATGGAAAGGACTCTCAGGAACAGTGTGATTTAAGAATTCCTTCTTTCTCTGGGGCCATGCAGCTTCTAGAGAATTATGGCAAGATGAATGAAGCCTCCTTGTGAGCAGCAGAACCAGTGAAACTCAGTTCCCTGCAGACTTGGGTCCTTCTTTCCCGCCTCACAGTAACCTCAGCTTCCCCTTCCTGAGCCCTCCCTTCTCCCCCATTACTCCTCTCACACTTAGGGTCCCTCCCAGGGGCTCAGCTCTGTGCTGGCTGTGCCCAGAGGGGCAGGGCAGGGTGGTTGCTCTGGCACTGTGTGTGCTGGCTGGCCAGCACACCCTGCTCGTTGCCCTGCAGAGCACCAAGGGTGCCAGTCCAGCATCCCTCCTCTCCTAGCTGCAGATTGCCATCAAACTCACGGGAACTTCAGGTGAGAGGTTTCCATCCTCTGCCAAACCTGACTGAAACTAAAAGAGCCATGACAAGAGGCACTGGCAGGCAGGCTGACAGTGAGAGGCAATAAATCTCAACTCTGTGGGGAGCCAAGCCAAACAGAAGCGCCCAGAGGGGCAGACCCTAAACATGTGTGCAGTTGCCTTGGGATGAGATGAGCTCCAGCCAGGTATCCCTCCTCCTTCCAAGGGACAGGCTGTAGCTCAGGAAAAGCTCAGTGGAAAGCTGGCCAACAGCTGTTGTCATAAAACTATCTTGCTTGGTTTTAACTAGGACATCCTTCTGATTGCAGCACCTTTACTTATAGTGAAATGGGGTTTTTTCTGTCAAAGTATCATTATGATAATTCTGATTTTAATTTGTGCATCTGCTGTCCATTATGCACACAATGCTGGTAAGAAATATTTGGGCATCTCTGCTCTTAGCTGTATATTTTCTCATATGCAATAAATATAGTCTCTCTGTAGAAATAATACATGTCTCCAAATATTCACAGATACAATCTCTATTCTAGATTAGAAAAGCAGAACTGTTCTTCCAGGCACTACCAGCAAAGCTTACCAGACTCCATTAAAATTAGCTTTCTGCTCGTGTCACAAGTGGTCACAGGTTCTTTTTTCTCATGTTTCCTCTGTAGCTGTTCAGTCATCTGACCACTTTAGCAGTAAAAGAAAGAAAGAAAAAAATCCCAGCCATGCAAATGTGACGGTCTAAATGATGTTGTCTAAATGATAATGGAAAATCTGTGCTAAAACTGATACCAAGTTCCTCTGTGTGTCTAAAATTTGTTCTTGTTGGCCAGTAGTCTCAGATAGAATATCTATAGTGCTGAAAGAATAAAAAATTAAAGCGGACCAGAAGGAGATGGTGAAGTGTCAAAATTACTTTCAAGGAGACATTTCTCATTGCAACTGATTTCCAGATGGAAAATTCCTTCTCTTTCCTCCTTAACAATTTAATGCAATATGTATTTTGACCCCAGAATGGTAATAGGAAAACTTAGCAAGTTCCAGAAACCCACTCCTATTTCAATAAAAATAGGCTGCTATCTGAATGGGTATTCCTCTTTGCCCAGGTCCCAAAGGGACAAGTGGCTAAAGACACCTGGTTAAAATACCCTTTTCTCATGCACTTGTCTGCCAATATTCTGTCTTCCTTTGCATGCCTCCAGTGGACTTTTTGAGTGCTGGTATCGGAACTCCAGCAAATCCACAACTTGGCACCTCATTTAAATCCCCAACTTTAAAAAAACAAGCCAAAAGATGTAAGGAATTAGAGGCTCTGTGCGAATTCACAGACTTTAACGCCCAGTTTGCACTCCTTGGAGACCTACAGTTCAAGTCTAAGAAGCAAAATAAGTTTATTGGTTTTGTTTGTTACAAACCTTACCTGAAATAATTGCTTGCTGCAGCAAGGACCACTCGGTGACAGGAGAATTCCCTGCTGTCCACGCACAGGATGACATCTGTAAGGGAATTTTCAAGCCGAAGGTTCTCAAGGCCATTCTGGAGCACCAGGGAGAGACCTGTATCGTCAAACTTGACCTTTTCACCACTCGAGACTTCCACCAGGTCGCCCATTTTCGTCGAACACTCATTGTTCAAAGAGATCTCGGGCTCCTCAGAGCTCTTCTCCAGCGTGTCCCCCATTTTCTGGCCAGCCCCGTCTCATTCTGTTGGTGCTTCGATCTAAAAAGAGCTCCTCAGCTTCGGGCAAATCACACTGCAGAAGTTGGGCGGATTTCCTGTCCAGAGGTCTCTGCTTATCTGTAGCTGTCACACACGCATAACAGGAAGCCTTGCACTTTCTCATCCTGTTAACACAAACAAAGGGTGGGGTTTTTTCAGTGATTTTCAGGCAGTATCAATGTGTTTAGAAAGGCTTTAAGATGCCTCTGGATGTGAGAAGATTACAAGTGACAGGGACAGCCTGCTTCCCACCCTCAAGCCAGTCCCTGGCTGTTATCTGCTGGTTGTATTGATAGGTGCACCACATGCCTATCAAGCACTCCTGGTGGACTGGGCTGCTAAGGGAAGAAGTGTAATATTTTCTATTTCTTTTTCCAGGTATGTGGTTATTAATAACTGAGCTGGTTTGGGGTTTGTTTTTGTTGTTTAGTAATATGCTTGCATATTCAGAAAGCCCTCCAAGTGGATGTTTCTGCCCCTCATGACTTGTTAGCTGCCAACCATTGCATGGCTTTTCTTTAAGGCTAAATGGGCACAACTGTCTCAAGGACATGGACTAGCATCAAAGATCTCACAGCTGACAGTCTTCAGGCTCCACTTGTGGGCACAGGGATGTGGTCCCTGCAGCCAGGGCTCTGCCATCAGCTCTGACTAGCAGTGAAAGCTCAGGGAGAGAGCCTGGGGAGCAGTGGACCTCTGCTCATCCCCACCATCCTCGCTGATGGGAGTAGCTTGAGGCACAGCTGCATCTGACTTGTCCCCAGGACAGGCACGGATGGTGGCAGGACCAGGGCTGCACATCTGGCAGTGGGGACACTGAAGGGCAGCTCTGGGGCTGAGCCTGCAGCATGGCAGGAGCACACAGAGCACAGTGCTGAAGATTTCACTTTCACCTAAGGATGGACCAGATCTACTTGGACATCACCTAGATGAGCATCTGATCCAAGGTGAATTAATGAGCAACACAGCCTACTGAGGGTAACAGAGCAAATCCCTGGCTTGCTTAGGAAGTACTCACACTGGGAAGTAGAAAAGCACACCTCTGTCTCCCCCTGAGAGGAATGTAGGGCAAATCCTCACCTTGGTGGCTTGAGTGCTAGCCAACCTTGCCTTTGTGATAATTACTTCTAGGAATCCTTGTCTGGCCAATCCACAGGTTCTTATTGTGTGTTTGGTTTCCTCTTTTGTCTCCAGCTTGTATAGCTGAGCTCATAGTGTTATGGGAAGCTTGGCTTCCCCCTCTTCTAGAAGGAGGTGAAAGCAGAGTCTGAGAGGGACAGATTGGAAGATGAAGAGGAAGGAAAGCAAAAAATATCCTTCCTGGTTTCCTCTGCCTCCTTGTAATGGGGTTTTCTTCATTTTGTGTAGTCTGTGCAGCCCTTTGGCTTTTTCCTTTCCCAGCTGATTTAAATGTGTTCCTGCTGCCTTTTGTGCTAAGTTTTGCTAATGAATGCTTCCTCTTCTAAATCCAGTCCCCTCTTTCCAAAATACTCCTGTAGAAATACAACGAGAAAATTAAGGAAACCCCTCAAAAGTACTAGGTGTGTTTTAAAAATCACAATACTTTAACCCTGTGTTGGGCTAGGTTTTCCTTGTTTATCATCACGACTTTTGACCTTTGGGAATTCATCTTATCAGGCTTTTCTCTGGTAGTGAGAAGCTTCACGTTGTGCTTATCTGTTTAAGAGAAAGCTGAGATTCCGCAGCGATCACTCGATCCCAGTTGCTGAAGCTTTAAGCAAAGCATGAATAATTGTGAAATTGAGGTAAGTCGGTGCTGGCTGTGAGTGCTGGGAACGGAAACCCTGCAGTAACTAGGTCAGTCAAAGGCTGTGGTATTGTCAGTAACTGCACTGCAGGAAGGACCTCAGCAGCTCAAGGAACTGTGGACTATTAGTAGCAGTGATCATTATGCACAGTGTGTCTCCTTCTGTGCCATTGCTAACCCATATGGTGTATTTTTAACCCCTAAAATTGTTTTTTTTCCTTGACAAGCACCTTTCTTCCTTTCTTCTGTTGCCACGGTGTTGTGGTTTAACCCCTGCCAGCAGCCCAGCCCCAGGCAGCTGCTTGCTCACTCCCCTACCAGTGGGACCAGGGAGAGAGCTGGGAGGACAGAAGATGGAAAACTTATGGGTTGAGATGAAGGCAGTTTAATAGGCAAAGCAAAAGCCACACACATAACCAAAGCAAAGCAAGGACTCTGTTCACTGCTTCCCACGGGCGGGCAGGTGTTCAGCACCTCCAGGAGGGCAGGGCCCATCACACATGATGGTTACTTGGGAAGACAAACCCCATCACTCCAAACATCCCCCCTTCCTCCTTCTTCCCCCCATGTTACATACTGAGCATGATGTCACACCATCTGGAATATCCCGTTCAAGAGCTGGGGTCCTGTCCTGGCTGTGCCTCCTCCCAACTTCCCCTGCACTCCCAGCCTTGCCACTGGTAAGGAGGTACAAAAAGCAGAAAAGGCCTTGGCTCTGTGTATGTCCTGCTGAGCAGTAACAAAAACACCTCTGTATTATCAACCCCGTGTCCACCACAGATCCAAACCAAAGCCCCACACTAGCCACTGTGAAGAAAATCAACCCTACCCAGACAAAACAAACACATCCCACCCGTACTCCATATCATTCCCATCATGCTCAGGTCCCACACTACTCAGTACAACCTTGTTAACCATCACCCCACCTCCCACCCTTGGATATCATACACAGATGTCATTCCCTTACTCTATGGACAGCCCTTGCAAAATGCCCACAAAAATGCCCACAAAATGTCCTTTGAGTTAATTTAGTTCATGACTTTGGGCTCCTGTCCACTTGGGACAGGAAAGGTGCTGTGTAAGGTAGAGGTCCTGGCCACCAAGGCCAGCTTAGGTCAGGTCAGTTCTCCCTGCAGCTGCTTCTTGGGAGGCTTTTCCTCCATTGATTTGGGTGGTTCCTGTTGTACTAATTCCTGTAACATACAACTCAAACCATGGCTTACAACAAAGGTGTATCCATTACAGTCTCCACCCCAGGTCCTTTTTGGCCAGGTTACAGGGTTTAACATTGCAATGAACTCCTGTTGTCCCCAGCCTGGCTGGAACAAGGGGTTCCTGCTACAGTCCACCATCAGCATAGTCCACATCACCACAGTCCTCCATGGGCTCCAGGGCCACAGCTAATTCACCACAGTCTTCACCACAGGCTGCAGGGGAATCCCTGCCTCCCCTGCCCCAGCGTGGGGTCCTACCCACAGGACACAGTCCCTGAACTTCTCCAAAATGGGCTGTTCCACGGGCTGCAGTTCACAGGCTGCTCCAGTGTGGGACCCCTGTGGGGTCACAGGTCCTGCCAGCAAACCTGCTCCAGCACAGGCCTCTTACAGGGTCACATCCTCCTTCAGGAATCCCCCTGCTCTGGCATGGGGTGCTCCACAGGCTGAAGGGGGATCTCTGCTCCTCCGTGGACTCCTCCACAGGTCACAGTCCCTTCCACCCCAGTTCCCACTGGAGTTCCAGCCTGCCCAGCACAGACACCTGCCACCTGGCCACCTGCCAGCCCAGGCCCGTTGCCATGGCTGTCACCAAAGTGCTCCCAGGCACAACACAGAGAGGTGATCAGCAGCACAGCAGCAGCCACCACCAATGAGCACCAGAATGTCATTTACAGGCAGGCAAGCAAGTCCCGTGGCAGGCACAGCAGCCTGCTCATTGCTGGCTAAACTGCAATGACAGCTATACAGCTATAAATTCAGTCTGGTACATCCCAATGAAATCTGTGTCCTTTGTGCCCCACACTGGGCTGCCTTGTGTTCAGAGAAGCCCTTGCTCAGGGATTAATCTGCAGACATAGTGACTAGTTTCATTCTTTGGACAGTGCTGAGGTGAGTGTTGTGTCTCTGCAGGTATAAGGGAACAACAAACCCAGCAACCAGGCAGCTGCTCTCCTGAGGTGCTCTATGGCCCAAGACTGCAGTAGCAACATGATATTTAATCCTGGGGCAAATCCAGCTTGTTACTTCATGGTAGAAGTTTCCAGTTACATTCTTCTATTAGGCCTTTAGAGACTTGTTCTCTCTGCATTCTCATACTGTTTTCAGTAAAGAATTACCTGCTAGCTAAACGAACACTGAACTGGTAAGAGCTGAAGGCTTGTCTGTTCATGACTTGTCTATTGTCTTTACCTTAGGAATACTGAGCTGACCTATGTATACTCTGTATCAGCTTGAGAGAACTGGCTAACTGGCTGGAATTACTGTGTCAATAATGTATATCGATCACTTGTGTCACAGCAAGTTTACATAGCTCTGTAACATCCCCGGCTGCTGCTGGTACCTGTGAATCTCTGCACACTACATTGGAGCTGAGTTCAGAGGCTGCTTTCCATCCTGCCCTGACTTCCTCACCTCTGCGTCTTCTGCTCCCCCTTGACCATGCTCCCTGTTTAAATGTTGATCTGTAGCCAACACCAGCCCATTTTCAACTGTCTGCTCCTGAATCCAGGATCTCATCACCGTGGCATTTCAGCACTGTAGAGTTTGACCTCGACAGATGAATCTGCCCAGACTAGCCAGGAGTCCTGGTTCCCATCGTGTGAAGTGAAAGATTCAGGCAGTCCCAGGAAAAAGTCATGGACTTGGGGCATGACTAAGAGGACAGACAGAAGAAATCACACCCACCAACAACGGATCAAGAGCTGAGGCATTCTTTAAACAAAGGCAGAAACATAGGAACCTATTTCTGATAGTTCTTGTTACTTGCTTTGCTTCCCAGGTCCTTGTACTTTAGCTAACAGAGCCCTGATGGACCAGATGAGTCTGAGAGGAGCCAGCTATGAAACATGAGAGTGTGTGGCTGCCTCAAGGAAGAGGCCAGATAAAGACTGGCAGGAGGTTTTCTGGAGTGAGAAAGAAGATGCTCAGCCATCCTGGTATCACAATGGGATCTGGAAACTTCCTGCTCTAAGTAATGAGCAGGTTGCTGAGCTTGCAGGCAGCAATGAGTTCATATTTCTGACCTGGAGCTCGTACAAAGTGGTCCTTGCTGTTTGTCTTCTCCCTCTTATTCCAGAGCACGTCTGCTTTGCAGCCACAAGTGATACTCCAAGTCTGTGTGTTCTGTGACCAAGTGGCTTCTGTTCCATACTGTTCTATACTTCTTACACTCCAGCCAGCTTTCAAACCTGAAGCCACCCAACAACACGTTGGCAGCTGTGTCTCCAGGCCTCGCCATGCTCCCTGATGGCTGTGGAAGGCAGTGTTCCTTATCTGAGAGAGCCTTTTTAAAGGTGCTGTCCTCCAAGAGGACAAGAACACAACAGCAGAAGAAAGGCCTTGGCAAGGTTTTGACTTCTTTAAGTAGAAAAACACTGCAATTGCTTCCACTGTGCATCCCAGTAAGCACTGCAGAAAACACCTCAGAGCGCAGAGGACCTGCTGGGCAGCAGAGACAGTTCCTTGGTGTGGGAGCAGGGGTGGGAACTGCAGCTGGACACGTATCAGGGCTCATCTTACCATCAGCTGTTTTCTAGCACAGTGCAAAGCAAGATAGCTGAGGCCTGAGATAATCTTGTCAACCCTGGAAAGCTGCTGGATTTTTGTCTGTGTTTTCAGTACATTGGGATAATGTTCACTAGCTCAAAATAGCACGTTCCTAATTTAGCTATGGGGCAACAAATGGGATTTCAGTTTTTGAAAATACATACAGAACTTTTGGATCAGATATTCTATAAACTGCAAACTGGAATCTTTGTTTCATTGCAGTTTACTTCCTCTGCTGAACTAGCACCACCTTCCATTTCAAAATCTACTGCTGGAGCCTTCTCATACCCCTCCCTCTGAGCAGCTGCAGTTGTTCACAGTCAGCAAGCAATGGTGATTTTGTGAAGCTGGCCTGTCTCATCCCCTCACTCTTAAAAATTACCTCTTATTTAGAGAGGATTGCAGTGTTACCCTGCTGTGTTGCATTTTATTACCTGTCCACCTTTTGCTCTCAGAGTGTTTCTGCATGTATTTTAAGTCACTAGGATGTTTCTAGAAAAACTGCTGCTTCCATGTATTGTTTTCTTCGGGATAGTCAGGCATGGTGCTAACAATCCAGATGAGTGACTCCAAACCATGCTTTCACCTTGTACAAAAGAGAGGTCCCAGCTGACCACGCTGTAAATGCCAAATTATCTGGGTTCAGTATTTGAAATCTGGTTGTTATACTGCTCCCGTGTGTGCTACAGGCTATGGAGGTCACCCTGACGTGTGGATGGGCCAGTTGAGCTCGAGAATCTTTGATCCCCTGCTCATTAGCTTTTGAGGGAGTGGTGGAGGAAGGTTGCTATTTAAATAAGTGTTTGTTCTATTTGAAGCAGCTGAATTGCAGTCTGGGGGTGCAGTATGGTCACTCCCAAAGCTGCAGGCAGAACAAGAGAGACACCACTGAGCGCTGTATTTTAAGATTTTATAGCCCAAGATGAGATGCATCCAAATGAAACTGGAAGGGCTGAGGCCAAGAATGTGTCTGTAGGTAAGAACCAAAGGAATGCAGTAGGTGTCAGCCATGGCAGTTGAGGAGAGCTGTAACAAGCCAGAGCAATCTTTTCCTTCTCCCTGGAAGAAGGATGTCCTTTCGTCAACACCTTACACTACTGCAGGTTTTTAAGACAACAGACAAGTCTTCCTCCTTTTCTGTCCTCAAGATAATCAGTCTTTGAAACAAAATAGCAGCAGTTACTTCCGTTTCTTGCTATTTGTGAAGATGGAAAGAAGGTCCTATAGTTAGTTTCTAGTAGGAAAGAAGATACTTTCTTTTAACTTGGAGTTGAGTTATTCTCTAAAAGATTTTGCCAGTGTGAATCACAAAAAGGTTTTGTCATCAGCATCAGACTCCTTGTTTCAGTTTATATAACAAGATGCTCAGGTCACTTGTCTACTGCTGTCTGCTCTGCCACCCATTAGAATTTATTAGCATCTTCTCTGTATTATTAGCTAGTGGCTGTTTATGCACCAATAATTCTTCCTCTAAGTAAATTATACCTTTGATCTCCATAATTGGACAGCAGGGAATCAGGTCCATGCTAGAAGAAATAGAGGCCTGCTGTCCTCAGTGATATTTTGATGCTGTATTCTTTGTGCACCTCGATCTGCTGCTGCCGCCGGGCCCTGGCATCCAGCACACAAGGTAAGGAACACAGCCTTGGCAAGAGTGGCAGCACTATAGCTCTGACACTTGCTCCACAGCTTAACAAAGCCCGGCCAACAAAGCAGCTCTTGAAATGAAGGAGAGCTGTTCTGCTTGGCAGGAGCTGGGAAATGGAGGAAGCTGCCACTGTAGTGAATGATGTGGAGGTCTGTGTTTTAGTGCCTGTTTGGTGTTAATGGGACACTGGTTGGACCAAAGTTTGAGTTCTTGAGCCTATTCATAGTATTTGCTGAGTGGCACTGCGAAAAGCTCACAGTGTGACCCCAAACCATGGGAAATAAACCTCATCTCTGATTGATGTCTGAGGCAACACTGACTTCTGTTTCTCAGGAGGCCTGTCCATCTCAGCCAGTTCTGTGCACATACCTAACTGATGAGTTCACACTCTGAGTGATGCTCCAGAGCTGGGACCAAATTCTGCTTCGGTTTTTCACCAGCGTGAAGCTTAGAAATGCTGGCCCCAAAATCATTGTGGTCCTTCCTTACCTTCCTTGTGGTGGGATTCTGCTAGTTTGCAACACAGATCTCCTTGGGTTGCAAAGCCTCTCAACCTCTTACTGGGAAGACCTCAAGCAGAGAAGCCAATGCAATGGTCTGTGTGCTCTGTATCCTCACCACTGGTGCTCACAGCACCAGGCTGCTTTGTTTGCTTCTCTGCAGGACTGAGCCTATCACACCAGAAACCCACATGGACCAAAAGGAAAAGAATGAAGTCCAGTCAAAACTTTCTGAAGCCAAATGAGATTTTTTTGTCTGGAGATGGTAAGAGGAGAAGGGAGCAGGACTCTTTTCAAGAGGGAGTGACACTCTGTGTGGTGCACTCAGCAGATCACAGTCAGTCGTTTCTTTTGACCATCATATGGTACAGTTTCCACTGCTGGCTGACATGGGGTCATTACTGCTTGTCTAATTATAAAAAAAATAAGGATGGCATTGGCAAACATTGCTACTCTTGGAACATAATCTTATCCCTGGAAGTTTCTGTAATTAATTCTTGTGTATCCTATTCTGACACAATAAAGGGGGGAATCAGTTGGTTCACTGACAAGTGATTGCTGAAAGCTGAGCCTTGTTTGGTCTGGGGGAAAGAAGCAAACTGGAAAGAAGCAGAAATCTACATCATTTCAATAAACAAATACATAACTTTTGGTCAAAGTGCAATTTGATGTAATACGTTCACACACAAGTGTTCTCCTGTACAAAACCACTACCTACATCCCTCTGATTTTCCAGTTGACTCTTTTCATCCACAGCTACCTTTTTAAGCTCAAACCTGACATTTGGACTTGCCATTTAATGGTGGGAAGAACGGTGAATGTCTGGTGAACCTGATTGTTGGTTTAAAAAAACGGACTGTAGTTCTCAGTTAGTTCCACATCATTACAGCAACTGAAGCTTCATCAAGTTTTGAAATACTGTTAAAAAATGGAACCTTTGCAGTTTTTCAGCAGGGTGTCTTAACTGTCTCGTTTGCAAGAAATTTAAACTTGTGTGAAATTGGTCTTTAGGTAGCATTGTTAGACAAGAGAATTCAACATTACTTACAGAGGAAGGGTCTTTAATCTTAACTCTGTATGAATCACAGAATCATAGAATGGCTTGGGTTGGAAGACCTTAAGGACCATCTCATTCCAACCCCCTGCCATGGATCCACTAGAATCATATGGTGTGAGCCAAGGAGCCTGGGGATGTGGATAAGCCCTGCTTCCCTGCCTCACAGCCTCCGGCTACCTGCAGCCCGTGGCAGAACTGAGTTGGCAGATCTTTAGCTAAGTAGCTGAGCAGGTGGGAAAATATTTATCTGAGCAGAAATGATGCTGTGGAAATGTACATTTTGCTAATTATTACCAATAGCAAAAACCGTTATTGCCTTTTATGTAAGTGAATTATGAATGACCTAAAGTTAGAAACAGTGAAGGTGACTTGTTACAATCCACATGCAAATAAAGGTATTGCGTGACATGCAAAGATTTCAAATATAAAAAGAGGAAGTGCTGAAAAAGTTGTAGTATTTCCTCTTGAGGAAGGGAATTATCTGAGTGTGCTTTAACTGCCTGTGTACCAAATTTGAAGGAGTTCTGCTGTTAGGAGCCTGTGCCTTTGCTAGTTTGGTTTTTAAGCTGATCGGAGTAAGTTTAACACAGCCGTAGCTGCGAACATCAGATTCCCGGCAGCAGCGGCCAGAAAAGCACGGACAGTGTCCAGAGCGAGCCCTCCTCGTCCTGAGCGATGCAGGCCAGGCGGGCCGTGCCGGGCTCGGCTCGCCGCAGGCTCCCGGGCTCCGAGGCTGCCCAGCCCGGCCCCTCCGCATGGGCAGCCCCGCGGGTGCCGGGGCGCGGCACAGAGCCCCTCGGGGGGCACAGCAGGACTCGTGCCGCCCTTCAGCAGGGAGCCGAGGGGCCGGCGCTGCCCGTGGGCTCTGCCTTCCTCACGGGAGGGTGCGGGGAAGCTGCGGGAGCGGGGCGCGGTGTCCTCCGGGAGCTGCTGCGGCTCTGCAGCGCCGGCACAGCCCGAGAGCCGGCAGGGTCAGCGCCGGCCCCGGCGCTGGCGCAGCCGAGGGAGCTCTCGGGGGCTCTCAGGGCTCTGCGGTCCATCAGGGAAGCTGTCCGGAATGTAGGGCATTGGGACAGCTCGGCAACAGCGCAACGCCTCCAGTGTGGAAACTGTGACAGATCCTGCGCCGGGAGCGGAGCCCGCTCGGGGGGAGGCAGCGCAAGCCCAGCCCAAGCCCAGCTGGCCATGAGTGAAATTTTGGAGGTGTGACGTTGGAGAAAGAGGAGGCCAAAGCCATCTTAGATTGGAGAAGGCAGGGAACTTTTAAAAGTTTGCCACTTCCAATTATAGAGTTTTAACTTTATAAGCGCAGCTGGAATTTTTCCGCCGATCAATATTGATTTAAGGAAAGGTTAAGTTTTGTCTTAAAATTTTCTCTTAAAAAGAGAATGGAGAATTCTAGTATTCCAGTGCTATTTCCATAATATTTGCCCTGGGGAAAGACAGAAGTTCTTCAGAACTTCACACTCTTATTAGTGTGTTTCTGAGCTAAAGGGCATTATTAGGTTTATTTAATTTTGGAGGAAAAATATGAATAATATAAATACAGCATACATCTAAAGAAATGAGATGTGTTTGCCTTATATTGCTTCCTGCTTATGGTAATGATTTGTTCCTCATTTCAGTCTCCTCCTCTTTTAAAATTACAAAATATTGTATCATATACATAAAAATGTTAATGAAAAAGTCCAAGAAAGCTTATCCTACCATATGTAATATTTTACATAATCCATTTTTTCTTCAGGGTTCAGTACCATGTTAATGTATGCCAGCATAATCTAGCAGCCACCTGTGACGTGACAAGTCAATTTCTTTTTTATCAGAAGCTCACTGACAAACCAGTCTTAGTTTTACAGTCATTTCTGTCTAATGATACTGTTTATGAAAAGATGGGTAGGGAAGGCTCAGGATCAAAGAGTAAACCACGGATTTCACAATGTTTTCTTGGCAAAGCAAGGTGTTGATTTAGCTGCTGCATTGGAATCTGCAAACCTTCATTACGTGTGTTTTTCCTGGGATTACTTTGGCTAACATTTTCTTTCCTGTCTTCGTGTGACAAATCTTTGTCCAAGACCAGGGATCTCAAGTTGCTTTAGTCTGGCTGAGCATTTTAATAGAGCTGAGAGCTTTGTTTAGAGAAGCACACAACTCTTTTCCATAGGATTATTCCAGGTCCAGAAACAGTCCCAATTTAGATCTCAGAACAGGTGTTGTTTACAGAGGAGGGGGTGACCAGGGAGTTCATCTGAGCTGGGACTTTGGGTGCTGCTCCACAGCAGATGTATGGGCACAGCAGCTATTCCACATCCCTCCCCAGCTGTCCATGCCCAAGGCAACCACCCCTTTTAGACAAGGCAGCAGCTTTCAGGCTGGGGGTGCCGGGCTGGTGAGCCCAGACAGTGATTTCTGGGCAGCAGGGGCCTTTTTACTGTGCTGCTCTCCCGGGTGCAGGAAGCAGGAAGCGTGAGATTTGAGGACAGAATTGCCAGTTGTCCTTCTGGCATCCATGATTCCTCCATCCTTGAAGAGCCAAGTCAGCCTGCAGAGACATTGCTTTGCACCCCTGTGCCAGTAACAGAGCAGCTGCTCAGTGTGCCTTAGACTGCAGGTGCTGAGCCGTTCAGCAGCTCTGGCTGCAAGCAAGCAGAGCAGGAAGGAATCTCAGAGCTCCTGGTGAGCTGCCTCTTCTGGATTAGCTTTACTGATCAACTTTCTTGATGAAAAATGTGAAAGGGTAGACAAAAATATAAGATAGCAGAAGTCATGCAGGTATTTGCCCAAGCATCACCCTAAAGGTGCAGCAGCCCAGACCAGTGTGAGGACCTTGGCACATAGAATGGCTGGTCCTGCAACTGGAAACAGGCTGTGACTGTCACTGTTAGGAGTAGCAAGGGTGTTAGTCCAAGCTAACCAATTTCTCAACTTTCTTTTCCTCAGCCTATTGCCAGAGGGGCACCACAAGCAGGTGGTGGCAGGGATCTGCAAGCCTGAAGGTCTCTGATAGCTTTGAAAGTCTGAGATTCTCTGTTTGGGGAGACTGGCATGTATCCCACTCAAAATACTGTTTATTTGCAACCTGTTTTCTTCACTGTCAAAGCTTTCCATGGTTACTTGGGTTGGAGAAATGATTTATTTAACTTGTGAAATGCCCAGAGGTCTTGAAGAGTTGCAATGCTCCTGCCTATTAATTGGTCCTGGCATTGGAAAATAGTTTGAGGAGAGAGCTATTTAGCATGGCTGAAGGGCAGAGCTGGAGTTGTGCTGTGGGGTGTTCCGTGGCAGCTCGGCATAAAGGGGAGGCCTGTGGCACAGGGATGTGTGAAAAAGTACTGCTGTGAGAGAATATTTAATGCAAACAGTTGTGGGGCTGTGGCTGGGCTTGAGGTTATGGGGCTGAGTGGGAACACAGTGATGCCACCACGTGGGCTCAGGGAACTGTTTTTGTTGGTACCTACTACTCTGTTGCTGGGTTAATGGTTGCATGTGTCTGTCTGCCATTCCACAAGAAAAACTCCCTTCAAGTCATCACCCGTGAGACCAACAAGAACTCAAACATCTTTCATTTGTTTCTTATTTCTTCCCAAAGAGAGGAACCAGACAAACACCAGCACAACTGACTCTATCTCCCTAGCTAGGCATTAGTTTCATGGTGTCTCGATACTCTGTGCTGTACAGAAAGAAATAGTTCAGTGTTTATGGCAGCAGTGATGCAATGTTCATTCTTCTCAGCTCTGCAATTTACACTCCCATAGTCATCTCCCAAGCTTGGAACATGGGAGCTACTGGGTGGAAAAAATTAGACACATACTTTCTGCACAGGAGGACTGTTGGCATGGGCCTTGTTTTGAGGTGCTCACAGCAGTGAATGAGTGGGAATCACTGGGATGAGTGGGAAGAGAGGGGATTTGCAGGGGATAGGAGCATGGGCTGGCCTAGGACCAGGGGGGGATAGGCAATCCTAATTGCAGTGCTGAACATGTAAACAGGATACTGATGTTTTAACCCAGTGTGATCTCAGAGCCTCCCTGGCTGAGCCCGAGTGAGCACAGGGCGTGCAGGCAGCACCCAGCTGGGCATGGGGTGTGCAGGGCTGAGCACGGAGCCTGGCTCTGCAGAATGCCCCATTCCTGCCCCACCCTCCTGCCTCGCTGCAGCAGAGACACCCAGGGAAGCACTGCCAGCCCCAGCAAAGGGCTACGGTGTGCAGCATAAGTGTCCAAAGGAAAGGGGGATGGATCTACAGAGCCTGCCAGGAGGCAGTGAAAATGGCAAAAATAACTAGAGCAGGGGAGTATTTTTTTGCCAGGGCCCTTCCTATGCAAGTACCAGCTCAGCAACCTGTGTTGCAGATGACATCTCCTGGTGCAGCTGCCATTTCAAAGAGGTGATGGGAAGAGGAGAGGCTGAAAGGGACCTGTCCTGGAAAAATGCCTGTCAGCCTAAATGGGTGTACCTGTTCATTATCCCAGCAGACCAGCTCAAGTCAAAGTGACCCAGAGGACTTTTGGCAGGATAGTGAAAGAGTCCAGCGTCATGGGAAAGATTTTAGAAAATTTTTGTGTGTTCTCTATATTTCTGTGAGATGTCTTTTATCACAGAACAATAGAATCATGGAATCGTAGAATAGTTTGTGTCAGAAGGAACCTTCAAGATCAACTCATTCCAACCCCCATGCACTGGGCCAGGATACTTTCCACGTGAGCAGGTTGCTCAGGGCCCCCTGGAACATTGCCAGGGATGGGGCAGCCACAGTTGCTCTGGGAAACCTGTTCCAGTGCCTCAGCCACCTCACAGGAAAGAATATCTTCTGTATATCTAACCTAAATTTCCCCTCTCTCAGTTTGAACTCATTACTCCTTGTCCTACACCATAGCTCCTGACCAAGAGTTCCTCTCTGCCTTCCCAGTAGACCTTTCAGGTACTGGAAGGTTGCCATGAGTTCTCCACGCACCCTTTTCTTCTCTGGGCTGAACAGCCCCGACTTTCTCAGCCTGTCTTCACAGGGAAGGTACTCTAGTCCCCTTATCAACTTAGTGGCCTCCTCTGGACTTCCTCCAACAGTTCCAGAACCTTCTTATGCTGGTGGCACCACGGCTGTGTTCAGTACCCCAGGTGGGGCCTCACAAGAGCAGAGCAGAGGGGGAGAATCATCCCCTTATCACATGAAGAGACTTTGCTGTACTTTCGTCTTCATTTCATCCAGCCTTTTTTTTTTAATGCTATTTCCATACACCTCTCCCCTTTTACTTACTGCACCTTAGTGCTTTTTTCTAGCAAACTCAAAAAGCAAATTCTGCAATAGTTACTGAACTCACTCTTCTGCTTTTCCTCACAAATTCCCAGTAATGTCACCTTTCCTTTTGCTCAGCACTATTTGCAATCCTGCTGAATGGCTTCTGCCATTACATTTTGTGCATACTTGCATCAGGCTCTGCAGTGATGTCACTCAACAACACTTTTTTTTTTTTTAAGCTTTCTGACCACTAACACTTTTCACACAAATGTCAGAATCTGTTCTCCCTCCTCATATTGACAGATTTGTTTCATCTCTGCTCCACTTCTTGCACAGCTCTTCATAACGTTCCTTGTGCTGGTTATAAGCTGTCAGTCTGTACTGACCTTTGTCTTAACTCAAATGTCTAAATGCTCTCTTTTATCCAGTGATACCCTCCCCGTGTTGCATTCAGGGATTTTTACGTTGCCTGAGTTACGTGTTGCTCTCTTCTCTCTGATCAGTGATCAGGGTAAGGGACGTGGTGCTTAGGCTGTCCTCTCCCTTCCTGTTGTTCCTCAGCCTCCTCCTGTGGTTGCTGTGGCTCACCTTCACCTCTTCCCTCGTTCAGATCTGAGCCCTTCCCCAGACTGTTTTGCATAGGTGCCCATGAGCAGTAATCATGGATTTTCTTTGGGTTTTTCTCTGTGTATGAGCCACTTCAACACCTTTGGGTTTTCCTCAATTTTAGAACAATCTGGTAAGGAGCTACCACGCTCCCCACAGCAGAGGAAAGTTCCCAGGAGCATACTGGCACAAACTTCCCAAAACAGCTTAATACCTTTACCTGGAGGAATGCACGGACCATTTAGGTGGCCCAGTGCATCGGTGAAATGTGTGTGAAAAGTGCCCAGCAGTGGTATTCAAATCCAACACCACCAGAAAAACACGTGAACATTGGTGGATGCATGCCAAAACCTTCATGCAGGCTTCTAATTTTAGGTTTTAACCTTTCCAGTGCCCTGAAGAAGCCTTCAAAATCTCCAAAATCACTGACTTGTTTTGAAAACATTGGCCTGAATGCTTTACAAGTACTTTACATTGTTAAAAAAGTATTAACAAAGCTTTACAGAAATGAGTAATCTTTAATAATTGGTTTCAGCTTCTCAGGCAGCGTGCAACTGCTTATTTTGAGAGAAATGCTTGGCGCAGCTTGAGAAGGAACAAGCCCATGCCCCTGCAAGCAGAGGAATGAAGAGCAATAGGATGTAGTGGCAACTCAAGTATCCCTAATTTCAGACATCCTCAGTGACGTTGGCTTTCGGAACTGGAAGTGCCTGGATGTGACCACATGCACACATGAGCACACATGAAATGATTGATTGCTCAATGAGTATTTTTAATTAGTATTTTCTTTTTAAATGCTCCATTTACCCTCTTCACTCAAGATATTTTTGCCACGTGCAGTTTTTATTGGAGTAAACACAGTCCCTTCAGATAGCTGCTTCAAGCCAGTGCAGAGTTATCCTGATCCTGTTTTGATTTTTTCCTTCCTCTGACTCATTCCTTTAATCCCAGTTATGTTTTCTCAAGTCAACTCCACATACTCATATTGACCCCAAGAGTTACAGACTCAAAGAACTGGGGCAGACAAGAGGATATAAAGAATAAGAAATCTATTGCAAGCAAAACATTTTTCTTAGGTCATATACTTTTAGATTTAACGTCTTTGTAACAAGTAAGACTTCAGGTTATTAATATTTCCTACATTCAGTGGGTGAAATACGTTATTGCAAAAGACCTGTATTCTATGAACTTGCTGCTGATTTTCTCTTTGCTGTTTATGTTGCTTGGGGTCCTTCTTGCTTTTCCAGGCAGAGGATGAGAAATGGACTGAATGTTCTCACTTCTAATGAAGTCAAGCAGTTTTGAGTTTTAGCTCTGCAGGAAAATGGTTGAAGGTTTCAATTGTTTAAGATCTATGTGAAAACAATTTACATACCAAAACCAGTTGACATTTTCAGTCTATTTTCAGAATTCAGCCTTTTAATTTTTAATTAATAATTCTAACTGTTTTGCAAAGCTGCAACTTACCTGACCCCAGGAGAAATCAGAGCTTGTTTAGCCTATGAAAATCTAAACCTACTTCGCTCCAGAGGGGGCCAGCCCCGGAGTCCTGAGTACACACTGCTCCTCTTCAAGTTTCAGTGGCAGAGCACAGTCAGCTACTGCCAGGAGCACACGGCTGGGTGTGCTTCCTGGGAATATCCTGGGGTCAGAAGACTGGGGAGGTTCACCAAAAGGTAAAGATATATTATGCCTGGGATGGATATCCAACATTTAGGAGAACAAAGTAGGGGGGAGCTAACAGAAAAATTTGTATTTCTTCCTTTCCCTTGGCAGTAAGGGGCCAGAGGGGGAGGTCATCCTTCTAGGAAGGAGAACACCTGCCCACATCAGCTCCACGGCGTTGCATAAAGCCTCATTTAGTACCAGGTAATGATCTTAATTTAAGCATGCATGTCCCTGCCCTCGCCTCGCTACTCTGCATTATGGGCTTGCAAGTTTGCTTATGCTAAAGGGCAGAACAAAAATAAATTCCCATACTCCCAGGCATGTTCCATCAGCCTGTGTTGGAGCATGGGCCAGTGTCCAAATACTTTGGATATGAAGTGAATTTGGGCTCCAGGACAGGCTCAGACCTGCTCATGAAATTGCAGGGTGATGACACCAGGGTCCTGCTTTTATATTTGCAGTTGACTGGCTGCCACCACTGGGACCCCAAGCTGTGACAGCAGACCTCTCTCTTAAGTGTCCCAGCTTAAAGATGACCTTGGCTTCCCGTGGTCAGCAGCGACAGGGACACTCTGTTTTGTGCTACTGTTGAAGAGGAACTGGAAATTCTGAATTAATTGGGTGGAGCTGTAGCTCAGGTAGACAAAGATTCTATCTTGGTTATTTTTTTTCATGTAATAGTTTTTGTTTTGGTCACGTAGACTGAACACCCACCCCAAAACAGGGTGTTGTTTTCAGTCTGGGAGCCGGCTCTTGCTGGAGGGCTTCGGTAGGGCTCCCCAGAGCCGGCACAAGGGACTGTCCCGCTGGAAGGTGCGATCCCGGTGCAGCCGCTCCTTTCGATGCACCTGAAGCTTC
This sequence comes from Promerops cafer, assembly GCA_013398275.1. NCBI lineage: Eukaryota > Metazoa > Chordata > Aves > Passeriformes > Nectariniidae > Promerops > Promerops cafer. The sequence goes on along the minus strand of VZSE01002030.1, from coordinate 596,380 downwards.
TGCCCGCTCGCGGGGCGGGGTGGGTCGGGTGTACTTGTGGGGTACGTGGGGTGTGCTCCCCCCCGCCCCGGCCCCGGCCCCGCGGGGGTGTTCTCCCGGCCCCGGTAAAGGGACGGCGCTGGCAAGAGCTCGCAGTGACGGAGGCTGCGGCCCCCCGGGCGCTCCCGTCGCCGCGGATTGTGCCCGGCTGCTCGCGGGACGCTGACGGCCGGCCGGCAGCGGGGCCGCCTCGGGGCGGGGCGGCAGAACTACAGCTCCCAGGGCCGCGCGGAGCGGTGACATCACGTGCGCTGCCCCGCGGTCACATGCCCCGCCAGCCCCTTTGTTTTGAGCGGCGCTGGCAGCGCGACCGCCGGCGGAGAGGCCCGAGCG
>VZSE01002030.1:572582-595651 GCA_013398275.1 Promerops cafer | reverse complement strand
CGGGGCCGCGGGCGCGGATTGGCCGCGGCACGGCCCGGGGTGAAGGTGAGCTGGAGGGCGGGCCGGGAGGAGCCATTTTGTGCCGCCGCCTCCGGCCGCCCTTCCTTCGCCTCGCCTCGCCTCGCCTCGGTTTCGGTGCCGCGCTGTCCCCTGCGGCAGCGGCTCCCGCGGGCTCCGTGCCCGGCTGTGCCGGGGCTGGGCGCGGGCGGGTCCGTTCTCAGCTTTCCCCGCCGGGTTCCCGGTCGCTCGGGCGGCCGGGCCGTGCTCCAGGCCGGCGGGCGCTGCCCGGTGTCGGATGTGGTGGCATCTGGCTGAACCCCGGAGCCCTGGGAACGCTGGGGCCGGGGCTCAGGCTCGGCTTTGGTTCAGCAAAATCCGAATCATGTGTAAGAACGACAGCGAAACCAAGGGGGAAGGATTGGGACTTTGTCACTGTTTCTTCCTCATACACGAGTAACACTACGCAGTGTGCTTTTTTCCTCCTTTTTTTCCCACTTAAGTTGTTTTTTTCCCTTCTGAGGGACCTTTTCGTTTACAAAACGGTACGTAAAGGGTTCTGCAGTTTCAACGTGTCCCTTTCCAATGCTTGTTTTTGTTTTGTTTTACTTAATAATCATGACTCTTATGTCCAAATCAGTTCCTGTTTTTTACTGGGTGAGTTTTGAGGGCACTTAAGGCTTTTTTGTGTGTGTCTCACTAGCTTGGATTACTATTGAATTTTGACATTCTTTTTTTAAAAATCAAGATAGTGTCCTACATTAGAATAAAAAACTTTTGCAGTTCAGCTAACTGTTATGTCAGTCACTTGATCATGGTGAATTCTTGTTTACTAGTTAATCACTGTTCTTAAAGACTTCATCTTAGACATTCAAATCCTCAATATCCGTGGTAAAACAAGAATTTTTATTTTTTTAAAAAAAAAAAATCTTTAAAACCAACGACTTTTTTGGTCCTTTTCATATCGCGAAGATGAAGGAAAACGAAATGCTGTGTTTGTTTTTTCGTCGGAGGGAAAGGTTCCGCTCCCTTTCCCCACGCCCTCTTCCTTTGCAAACAAAAGGAGCGCGTGCTGCGCCCCGCCCGCTGCCGGGGGGGTTTGCGCTCGCTGCCTGCCGTGGTGGGCGCACACCTGAGCCCCGACCTCCGGTCGCGAGCACCCGCGGTCGGCCACACCGCAGCTGCAGCGCCCGGGCCTCGGAATGGAAACACCGTTTCCCTAGCTGGCTTTCGTTTCTGGGGCGTGCTCGGGTTTCTCCTTGTCTGCGGGGGTGCTGCTGCTCGCACGGGACCGTCTGGCGCTGCTGGCTCGGCCTTGCCAGCGCCTCCTTTTCTCCCCTCACAGGGCCAGCGCTCCGGGCGCGCCAGGTGCTGGCAGCGGTGGGCACGGGCCGGACCTCACCTCCCCCGGCAGCTGCGGAAGCCCAGCGCAGCCTCAGGTACTCGGAAACCGCACCCCGAGGGCGAGCTGCGGAGCTCGGGCACGCCTGGGACAAGGTGTCGCTGCAGGGCCTGGCCCCGGAGCTCCGCGGCACGCAGGTCACGGAAACCCGGCTGCTGTGCCTGAGGGGAGAGGGGAGCACACCAGAGGGTTGCAGTGGAGGAAGGAGGAGTTCAGAGCAACATAAAAGTATTTTGCATAAGAGGATTTACTGGTAGAAGGTGTGTCAGGGCAAAGGTTTTATAGACTTCTTCTACCAGCCTCTGAATTGGGGTTGTAGGGTATTTCTGAGGAGCGCCTTGTGCAGACAAGCTTACAGGTGGTGTAGGTGAAGGAAATAGAGGAACCTGAACTCGTGGTGAACCCAGCTTAACTCAGAAATACGTGAGGTGACATCCGTGTGAGTGCCATGTCTTTGTTTGGAAAGCATTTTTAAAACCTGTTGATTGGAAGAGTGATTTGTTTTTCCTTTCCAGTTTTTCAGATGGGCAGACTCTGAATGCTTAAGATCCATCCCTGTTGACCCTTGCTCAGACAAGCAATCCAGTAGATTTTGTATTATTTTTTTATATTTGATCAAATAATTCCCAGTACTTGTTTTTGGGGGAAAAAATGTGTTTTCCTTTTTTGTTTAAACTTACTGAAGAGGTCTGAGTGTTAAATTCTCTGAATTACTGCTGTTTTACAGTTTGGGGCCTGTAGGCAGGTAAGTCATGTAAGTACCTCTGCATACAGGAAAGGTGCAGACAGGTCTATCATGCTGTGTTTCCCCCCTTTTCTCAATATCCAGCTCAGCCTCAGGCACAGGTTCCCCTGTGCCTTTCCCACTTTGGCAGCTGGAAAGTGACATTTTAAAACTGCCAGAGCAAGATTTGCAGGAAGGCAGCATGTATATGTGATAGAGCTGAACATGTGACACTGTTACTGATAGGCTTGTGAAATTGTTTTGCTGAAGCAAACCTGCAGAAGTAATTAACTGGACAGAAATTGAAGGGAAGTACATTTAAAAACAGTACGTTCTGCAGTGAAGTGGAGTTCTTTCTCCTCTTTAGTATCTTATTTGTGAATTTGCATTATTTGTCCCCTTGATTAGTTTTTACTTTGTGGGTTTTTTTCATTCTTCCATTTCTTTAAACCATTAGGATATTAAAAAATCATTGGCTGACCACTAATTTCGTGATGTCCCAAGTGTAAAGATGATGTTGCTTCCTTCAGTGAGCAGTTGTAACCCAGAGCCCTTGTTTCTGGTTATTAATGATTGCATAATACAGTGCTGTCTTAACTTCTCACATAATGAGAAAGATAGCATCTTGAACAATTTTTACTTAGTTGCTGTGTTTTGCCCTTTCGTGCAGCATCAGGGTCTTGCTTTTCATTTCAGGCTTTCTTTGGAAAAGGTCCATTAGCTTTTGTGAAATTCATCTGATTTAAATCTGCAATGCTGGAATTTAGCCTTTCGTGTTTATATTTGCATTTGCGGTTATATTTCCCTTTGCTGCTGCTGCTTGGTTTCTGCCCACTTTCTCGTGCTAGTAGCACCTAGTTAGTTGCAGATGAAATTCGGTGTAGGGGGTAGGATTTTGGCAGCAGAGCTGGTGAGGTGCTGGGGGTGGTTGTTGGTGTTGTTTTGTATCGGGCCTGTGTCATTCCAGGGTGAAGTGATTGTGCAATGCATGGGATAGAATGTCAGCTACAGATCAGATTGTCCATTTGTGCCTCGTTAGTCTCTCTGAAGCAATCAGTTACTAGATAGGCTCATTGCAACAGCGTTTTTCAGGCATCAAAGTGACAACTGGTCCTATTTTAAGTCAAATTAAAACTAAGTATTTTGCAGGGTAAATGAGCCCCAGACCAAGAATCTACCTTGTAAATTTGTGTAAAAAATTTTATTGGGAACGTGATAGTTTTAGAACCTCTTTTCTCAATGAGTGAATGTACGGCCTGCATTCTTTCCTTGCTGTTTGTTCAGATGGTGCCTTTTAAAGGTGCTGTGCTGTGTAAAAAGGCTGTTTAAAAAAAGCACGTTCATTGTGTTCTATATTGAGTGATGACGTGGCCAGTCTGGGACTGGGTAATTGCAACTCTGAGGATGGGAGCTCATCAGGAAATGAAGTTGCCGTGAGGAGTTGGTGTTTCCTGACTGCATTCAGGGAAACTGAATAAAACCTTGGGAGGCATGAAAAAAGTTTCCATAAACTTTAAAATAATTCAGTTTGTGGCCTTGTAGACATACAAATAAATATTACAAGCATTTGGAATTGTACTAATGCCAGGCCCGAGAGGGTGCTTTGCCAGCCTCTTGCTACCTCAGTATGTCTTGGTGTACATTTATCCAGGTAATTTTTAAGCTCTGCAGAGGCAAAAAGCCCTGTTGTGGTAGATTGGGTGCTCTCACTACCTCTGACATGTGCTATTTGCAAAGTCAGCTGCCTTTTCTTCACCTACACACTTTAATATTGGCACATGCAAACGTTTGAGTATTTGATTTTTGCAACTTCAGTGCTCTGATGTGTGTGTTTGCACGCTGGGAGGAACCTTTACACTTGTACTTGAAACTGCAAGGTGTTCAAGCAAAAACTTCTGCTAATAATTATTTGCCAGTAGGGCTTTGGAAATAGAAGATCTCCCTGTCCTCAGCAAGTTGCCTTTTGTTCATATTTCCAGTAGTTTTACACAAAAAAATGCAGTTCATCTTTCATTCTGTTTTGTGTGCTAGCAGTTTACATTAATTTTTAATTGAATCATAGATTATCAGTGAACTAATTTTTAGATGTTAGGAGTGAACAGGTGAAAACTTACGGTCAAGGTTACTTGTTGAGATCACAGATTGTTATTTACCACCAGTGTTGTAAGACTTCATTATGATAGACTTTATAATGAAAATGGAGTAGTTACTCAATTAAATTTTTGCTTTTAGAATTTCAATCTTTCCCCCCACCCCCATTTTTGACTAGTGCTGTTATATTAGTACTTTGGAGGTTCCAGCTGAAATGAGGATCACACTGAAAAAAGGGAAGAGTTCGAGCTGTGGATCACTATCCAGGAAATCTTTGGCTTCTGTTAGCCAGGTGATTTGCTGGAGCTGAGATCTTGAGATTTTTTATCTTGCACACTAATGCAGTACCAGTGATTCTGGGACATTCAGAAATTGCCATCCACGACAGCTGTTTTCTGGGTGTATTTTGCATTTAACACTTGGCAGTGCTGCACTGCCCTGGGCAAGGTGCACACTGATTTGCCCTGTGCCACCTCCAAGAAAGGTCAACAATTTCACCAATTCTCAGAGTGAGCAAACAAGTGTCTTGTCTAATTCCTGTGATGCAGCTAAGAGTGTGCCAGACTGAATACTGAGGTGTTTTACTTTTTCAGACCGTTGCACTGAGAAGGAGAACCTCTGCAAGTTTTTCTCAATGACTCTATAGCCAACTGATGTAACAATGGTACTAATATTGGGACGCAGACTGAATAGAGAGGAGAGCGGGATACGAGATTCCCCTGCAACCAAGCGGAAAGTTTTTGAAATGGACCCAAAATCGTTGTCAGGCCCTGAGTTTTTCGACTTCTCCTCGGGATCATCCCACGCAGAAAGCATTCTCCAGATCTTCAATGAATTCCGAGACAGCCGGCTGTTCACGGACGTCATCATCTGCGTGGAGGGCCGGGAGTTCCCGTGCCACCGCGCCGTCCTCTCGGCCTGCAGCAGCTACTTCAGAGCCATGTTCTGCAACGACCACAGGGAGAGCAGAGAGATGCTGGTGGAGATCAACGGCATTTTTGCCGAAGCCATGGATTGCTTTCTGCAGTACGTGTACACGGGCAAGGTGAAGATCACGACGGAGAACGTGCAGTATCTCTTCGAGACGTCGAGCCTGTTCCAGATCAGCGTTCTGCGCGACGCCTGCGCCAAGTTCCTGGAGGAGCAGCTGGATCCTTGCAATTGCCTGGGCATCCAGCGCTTCGCGGACACGCACTCGCTCAAGACGCTGTTCACCAAGTGCAGGAACTTTGCGCTGCAGACCTTTGAGGATGTGTCCCAGCACGAAGAATTCCTGGAGCTGGGCAAGGACGAGCTTATTGATTACATTTGCAGCGACGAGCTGGTGATCAGTAAGGAGGAGATGGTGTTCGAGGCCGTGATGCGCTGGGTGTACCGCGCGGTCGAGCTGCGCCGGCCGGTGCTCCACGAGCTCCTGACGCACGTCAGGCTCCCGCTCCTGCACCCCAACTACTTTGTTCAGACTGTGGAGGTGGACCAGCTGATCCAGAATTCCCCAGAGTGCTATCAGCTGCTGCATGAAGCCAGGCGATACCACATCCTTGGAAATGAGATGATGTCTCCCAGAACTAGGCCACGCAGGTGAGGAAATTCTTCTAACCTTTTTTCCTGCCGAAGGACATAATTTGATGTACAGATGTTTGATGTATGCATGCCTGGAGAAAAACCTTCTACAGATTATTTTACTTTGCTAAATTCTGGAGCTGCTGCAGGTTTGCTTCTGTACTTCCCCACATGCATGAAGCTCACGTGTCTTTTGAGAATGATCTGTGCAGAACAACTCATTTATGTACACTTTATTGCTCTGCAAAAAGGTAGGTGAAGTTCTATTACCTTGCAAGTAAAATACTTTCTTTAGGTTAATGTTTGCTAGGGGAGATCTTAAGGTACTTCATATAATAGCAGTGTCTTGAAGAGAGCTTACTGTGCTGTGGCCAGCTTTCTTTTTGTAACAAAGTCATGTAAACGTACAGCACACCACAAAGGATGTGGATGGGGGTATTATGTGTTCAGAGCATTTCCTTGCTACATCACAAATATTTTACAGATGGAGTAGCACATGCATTGGTAATAGACAGCAGAACAACAGGTTCTTAGCTGTAAAGGAACCAAATATTGTATTTTTAAAGAATCATGAAACAGTTCCTGAAGTATTTCGTGCTCATTCAGTGACATTTTAATAATTCAGAATTGCTGCCACTTAATAATGTGTTACACAAATAGGTGACTGAGGTTGCAAGAAGAAATGAGGAAGAATCCATTAGTGGCATTTATGAGCAATGGCTATTACAATTCTTTTTTTCCTGAAAAATATTTTCCCAGCCTCATGTCAACGATAGTAGAGACGATAGTTTATAGGTAACTGCAGCTGATTTGAGAAGTTTTTTATAAAATCATATGTGGCATTAAGGTGATGCAATGATGGTCTAGACAGACAGATTGTGTTAGGAGTTACTCCTCTTTGTTTACTCTTATTCACATGTGGTTGCTCTACAGTGGCTCTGCAGGGAACCTTTTATTTTTTTGGCAGGTGTTAAAGGCTTGCTTAAGGGGAAAAAAAAACACTTGGCAGTGTTTGCCCCATTAGTGGCTTTCCAGTCCTCAGTCCTGCCATGAGAGGAGAAACTCATCCTAAAATGCCTGCAGCCTTGCTCCCACCCAGGCTTTCTGAGCTGTGCACTGCCCTGGGAGGTCTCTGCAGGCGTTGGGATCGCGGCAGGTTGGGAATCGCTGCAGGTTGGGAATCGCTGCAGGGCGATTGTTTCTGGGCCGGAGGGAGGGACCACGGGAATTCAGACAGTTGGAGGGGGCTGCAAGATGCAGTGTTTGGTTTGGTGTTTGTTCTGCTTGTCTTACTCAATTGGCTGAGGAAGGCAAATACACTCACAAGTTCTGTCAGTGTGGGGGATGTATGTTCTTGAAACTCTGAACATCCCCAGAGTGGGGCTCCAGTTTGCAAATGAAGTACCTTGCCTAATACAGGTGATTTCTGAAGCCCAGGGGTTTGTTGGTTTTATTGCTGAGTTTACTGAAGTGCAGTGGGAGTTTGAGTAGGTAGGAACAAGAGAAGTAATTTACAGAGAGAAAAACTGGCTGGCATCCCAGCAGGAATTTTTTCCCCTTTTCTATATTACATTCATGGAATAGTTCTTTGTCGTTTGTTTCTGTTGTCTGTTTGTCTCCGTTGCCTATAGCAAAAAGAGATCATATTTTGAAATAGTTGCCAGATCCCCCTTCCCCCATGTTTTCATTGTGCCTTTTCTGGGCATTTTGGGGGGCTTTGGGGAGGGGAGGGCAATGAAGAGCTCTTTTCCTTTTTTCTTGCCTTCCTCCAGTGTCTTTTCTATATGAACTGTTTCTAAAAGGAGACAGGCTACAGGCTAAAAAATTCCCAAACCAGTGCTTTTACTGAAACTTAGGGATATAAATTGTGATCACTTGTATGGATGTGGATGCACCCATGGGTGAAATGGGTTCTACTTGTTTTTTCAAGGAACAGACTACATTGCAATTCAGGTTGATGTTTTTTTTTTTCTTTTTGAAGCCAGTGAAGAGTTACATGAAGTAAATAGAAGTTAAAAGTGTGGCATAATTGTCCTGTGTGCCACTGAGGCATCGTTGGCAAGCAGGTCTTTCTGAGAGAGCCTTTCAGTTAGGGACTTGCAAGGGACACAGTGACATCTTGAGGCTGTCCCTCCTGCTCCCTGTCAGCCTGTCCTGTCCCTCCTGCTTGTGTTGCACACCAGATCTCCAAGCTGAGACCAAGCAGTGAGCAGTGACACTTCCATACCCAGAACTGCAGGGCCTCTTCCTGCTGTGTGCTCTGAGGCTTTGATCAAAGCTGCTGTTCAGCTGTCTGGTACCAATACAGGAGTGTGCTCTTTAACCCCAAGTTAGGATGTTTGTACATTTTAAAGGATCTTTTTTGGTTGCCTTTGGAAAGCTTTAATGTAGTCCCTTATTTTTCCCACTTGGAAATGGGTTTCTATTTCACTTTACATTTTGTCTGTTACATAATTTTCTACCCAAAATTGATTTAACAGCTAGGAAGGAAAAAGTAGTGATTTAAAGTAGTGAATTTCTGTAGTTTGTTTGAATTTCTGTAATTTGTTTTCTGAACTTACCATGGTTTTGAATGTGATCTGTTTGAACTACCACAAGTTCTTCTGTCCTGCTCATGCTGTGCTGGTTGGTGTTTTCACCTCATCAAGAGGTGGGTGTGGAGCTCAGGACCCCTGGAGAGCCTGCTCCTGGGAATGCATGGAATTGAATGTCACTGATTGTCTTCCACTGCCTCGTTTCTGTTTAATGCACCTATTTGTGGTGGGATAGTGTCTCCTGGAATCTTCAGAGCCCGTTTCAACACCTGTGTTACTTTGCTCACACTGTTCCTTCTGAGGGCTCCAAGAAGGGCTTCCTGTACCACTGGTTGAGGTCACAGCTTTTTCTAACCTTCATTTAAATATATCCTTAGTTGTTTTCTGGAATTAGCCTTTTCCTGGATGTTCTTTTTGTGTATTCCTACCACGTTTTACTCTTTTTAAAAATGGGTCTGCACTCTGTCATTTGAAAAAAAAAAAATAGTTTGGAACTAACCATAAAACCTGCACAGTGCAAGACTCGTTCAAGAAAATACAATGGAGAAAATTTTTCTTACCTGAAGAAAGAATATGGTCATATAGGTACTAAAATGTTAGGAAAATTTTCTTTGGATTTGAAATACTGTGCTAAATGAAATTTCCTTGAAAAATTCCATTACAGCAGTTCATAGAAAGCTCTCTCTGAGCAAAGATTTTTGGTTCATTTAGTTTTAAACCAAAGATTGATAATCTGTCACAGTCATCTTCTCAGTGAGTGAATGGAGGCCTTAATTCTAATCTAGAAAGTAATGCACAAACCTCTTTGTACACAGTTAGCTGGTGTCTTTGGGCTTGCTTCTGAGGCAGATTATGAGATGAGTGTCTTGCTTTTATGGACGTTCTTTTCCTGGGTAATGCTTTGTTGGCACAGGAACTTCACCTCTCTTACCCTTTGAGAGATTGTCTTCAGAGTTGTTCCTCCAAAAAGCAAAAACCAGTAACCAGTAAATACATAGAAACCAGGAAGGAGCATGACTTCAAAGCTGAGCAGCTGACAAGAGTTTCTTCTGACAGGTTCAGGTGCATAAGTGCCATTCCACAGACACATCTCATTTATCTCATCCTGTAGGATGTTAGCATTTAGCACTGCCTTTGCTTGTTTACAATATTCTGGGTAGAAACATACATGGAATTGTTCAATTTGATGTGTGGTGACAAGGAGATAGAAGGGCTCGCTAGTTTCATCCATGATGTTTCAAAACAGGGAAAGCCTCATCAGGATTTATAGGTGAATATGTGCATAAGTTCATGTTAGGAACTGTAGGGACAGATAATGCAACTTTTACCTCAAATCCAGTCATAAGTCTTTTTTTCTTTATTTTTGAGAGAAGACTGCAGCACTCAGCAATGGCATGAGTGTCTGTTGTGTGAGATACCTATTCACAGTGGGATCATAGTACAAAGCACAACACAACAAAAAGACTCATCAAATATAAAAGCAATCTTATATTCAGTTTTGCTTAACTGGCAGCAGTCCTTGAAATAACTATGTCAGTGCAAAGTGCTTTAGGTTTAAAATGCTCTGAAAAGAAAGGAGTTTGACAAATGCTGACAAGAAATTGTAAGTCTGAGAGGAAGAATAAAGGTGGTCACAGTTTGATTTGCACATCAGAGGTAGTTGGTTGATTCTCTACATTCAAATGTGCATTAATTTTTGTTAGGTAAGTTTCGTTACTGCTGTGAATATAGAATATGTACAGTGCAGAAGCATCTGGTTAGTAGAAGCATAATCAGTGTGTGGAATAGAACTTAAAGGTCTATTTGGGTACATTGCAGACTGTCTAATGCCTGATTTATTCCCACTGAGTTTTGGTTTTTGGTTTTAGGTTGAAATTTTTATTTCAGTATTCCTTAATGTTTCCTCCTGTCGCTGCTGTTTATTGTTTTACTGTGCATTGGCTCTAAGGTCTCCTTGGTTTTCCTGATTTTGGTGACTGCATTCCTTCTGCTTTTAAACACTTAGAATATTTAGGTGCTGTAAAATATCATTAATTTTGTAAAGCTCAGGAGGGGGATTGAAGACTGGTTTAGTTGTGAAGCAGATTGTTCATCTCATTGTCTCTGGCCTGTCTTGAACTCTGTTTCTGACCTATGTGTACAGTCAAAGGAAAAATATTATTATGGTAAGGGCTTTCTGTGTTCTTTAATTATTACATGGTTTTTACATAGAACATTGTGCAGTGCAACTCCATCACTTACACAGGACTCCTGTCAGTGTGGTAACCTGCTGTGTAATGAGACAGCTGGAAATGGTGAAAACCTGTTTGCTAAATGACTCTTGCTTCTATTTTCTTTTTTCATTGTTATTATGAAGTTAAAGCTAAATAGTATTTTTTCTGATTTTTACAGAGTTTTCAAGACAATGTTGTTTGGCCTCCATGTACTAACAAATATCTCCTACATCTTAATTTTTTGTGTTCACTTTTTTAGATCAACTGGTTATTCTGAGGTGATAGTTGTGGTTGGAGGCTGTGAACGAGTTGGAGGGTTTAATTTGCCATACACGGAGTGCTATGATCCTGTGACAGGAGAGTGGAAGTCACTGGCTAAACTTCCAGAGTTTACCAAGTCTGAGTATGCGGTGTGTGCTCTGCGGAATGATATTCTTGTTTCAGGTGAATAATCGTAAAAAATTCAAGAGTTCTTTCTTTGCTTGGTTGGTTTCTGTTGCGTGCTGTTTGTTTTGGTTTGCTTTTTAAGTAGTGTGGCAGATCTTTGTACTGTGAACTTCCAGAAGCTCAGCTGAAACTCACTTGCTGCTGTGAACACCAGCCCCAGCACAATCTTACTGTAAACAAAAGTGTTTTCTGGAGTTCTTGTTTGGCATGAGTCTGCAGTTTTTTACAGCTGACTCCAGGACATCAATTGTATTTAAAGAGACCAGCTAACGGCTGCTTTGGAATACAGCAGGAGCCTGTGTGCAGCAACAGCTGGGAAAACTACTGACAAAAAATCCCAAGCAGGCTTTTCCCAGCAGCACATTCAGTCCTTTAGCAAGGGAGAATTACAGGGTGCAGCTGATGGCTCAGGCAGCAGGCTGTGTGTTGGTTGGACCAAAGCAATGGTCTCCTCAGGTGAGCACCTGTGTCACTGGAACAGAGAGGCCGAGGAGATGCTCACAGAGCGGGCAGAGGAGGGATGTGCCACGGGCAGGGGATTTCGAGGGTCTCATCTGGGTAGTGACACTACAGGAAATCTGCAGAGCTTGGGCAAAAGCCATTAAAATGCATTCCAGCTTCAAGAAATAATCTGGTGTGATCTCAGCATTGAGGGAAAGGAAAGCGAAAACAACTTACTGTGTGATTTCATCTTTGAAATCCACTGCAAATTGCTTTTTCAGTGTAATGCATAAATACTGGTAGATCTTTATTACATCCCAAAAGGGGATGTAGTTTTCATTGCCACTCTGTGGGCAGTGTTCATAGTTAGCATTACCCATTCAATAATGATTCAGATTGGCATATGTTTCATTTTAAAGGTGGAAGAATCAATAGCCGGGATGTCTGGATTTATAACTCTCAACTTAACATTTGGATCAGAGTTGCCTCCTTAAATAAAGGCAGATGGAGACATAAAATGGCAGTTCTTCTGGGTAAAGTAAGAGAAGTATATTTTCATTTTTTTATAGTGGGAATGTTTGCTGTATAAGAAAACAGTGGAGAAAATACTTAAGTATTACTTTGTATTTCATATCAAATAATTTTAAAAATACGTATTTTCAAATAAAATACTTTAAACAATTAGACTCTTCATCAGTCAGATGCTACCCATGGACATAAAAATCATCTTCCTGCTCATTTATTTTTTGGGGTTTTTTTTCATCGTTGAAGTGGCTTATTTCCAAGAAGCAATTTTTTGGGAAGAAGCATCTGGATTTGCCTGCGCTTCAGAAGTGCTGTCTAACAGTTTTTGTAGTTATTAACAGAAATTGATACTACTCTGAGTATCAGCAGTTATATTTAATGTTTTATATTGAAATTAAGCAAACACATGGAGTGTGGAAATGGGAGGTTTTGCTGTATTTTGAAGGCATATATGCCTGAGCATAAAACCACTAGTTGGGACTCCCTTAGTGAAAGTTAGAAAAGATGTGCACGTGGTGTCACTTGATCTTCTTAGAGATGAAACGTGCAGCTAAGCAAGCAGAGGGAAGAAGGTAGTCACAAATAATGAGGAGCTCTGCTTCCTAAATATGAAAGAAGAGACAAGAAAATTGAGTTAACAAACTGAGAGGAGGAAATACTTCATTAAGCAAGTAGGGAAAAAGCAAAATGCCAAAAAAGCAAAGGTAAACTCAGATGGGCATTTGCTGCTGCTGTTGTTGTTGAATGTTACCTAAAAAAAGAGAAATACAGAGGAATGCCTTTTTTAACAAAGGCTATTTGAATAAGAAGTTTCTACTGCAGTATTAATAATACTATGCTTTGGCATGTGTTTGCAGTGCCATTCCACATGTGACTGAATGGAACTCTCCAGGGAGTCTCTACCTGTTATTTGTAGGCCATATTCTCCTCCTCCTGTGTATAAATAAAAAATGTGAGGAATGTATCCCTTGCAAACCTAGCAAACCAGCTTTAAATTGATTAGATATTTAAATGTAATGCCTGCTGTAGATGTGAAATGATGGTAGTTTCACTGCTTTGTGCAGGTGTATGTGGTGGGAGGATACGATGGGCAGAACCGCCTGAGCAGTGTGGAGTGCTACGACTCCTTCTCCAATCGCTGGACTGAGGTGGCTCCCCTGAAGGAGGCTGTCAGCTCCCCAGCTGTCACCAGCTGTGTTGGCAAGCTCTTTGTCATCGGCGGCGGCCCTGATGACAACACCTGTTCTGACAAGGTCAGTTAGCTCTGTTGGGTTGTGTCTTCTGTCCACGGTAAACTGGATTGCTGATTCAAAACCAGATTCTACAGGAGGTCTTGAAGTGTTTTTTTATTGCTGGATGGAGTGTGGAGTTACTCCAATACTAAAAATACAGAGTGGAAAATGGTAATTGAGTGATACACTGTTACTGTGGTCTTTCTCATGGATACATTGCACGTGTCATTGGCTTCAGAAGTTCTGTGAATTCTTAAACGGGAGTGTTTGGAAAACAGTGTCAAATACTGCACATATGTATAAATTCCTGATGTGTGGATCTGCATTTACGTTGGCTCTGGTTTTTTGGGTAGGCACTGCTGCGTTGTCTCCCCGTGTGTAACCTGTGTGGGCATGCCAGGCTGTTCCTTCAGCTGGGCTCAGTCTGAAAGGCCTGTCCTTTGTTTCCAGGTTCAGTCGTATGATCCTGATTCCAATTCCTGGCTGCTCCGTGCCACCATCCCCATTGCCAAGAGGTGCATCACGGCCGTGTCCCTGAACAACCTGATCTACGTTGCTGGCGGGCTCACCAAAGCCATTTACTGCTATGACCCCATTGAGGACTACTGGATGCATGTACAGAATACATTCAGCAGACAGGTAATTCCCAATCACAAACCCAAAGACAGCTGAAATGTACTTTTTGACGTTATTATCTTGGCGTTAAGTAAGTATACATTTGCTTAACCCTGATAGAATTGCATCTCTGATTCCATTCTTGCTTTACCTCTTCATCTGTGTAACTCAAAACCTCACAGAAGAGGAAGTTTCTAAAGCAGTAGCTTTTCAGCTGGGTGTCACTTAGGCAGTCCAGGCTTTGCTTGAGAGCTGTTACTGTTGAAGAACAGTATAGTGGATGATGATTTCATTGTATAGAATTACCTTGTGTTGTGTGTTTTCAGTTAGACTGAAGGGAGAAATCTCCTTATAACTGATTAAAACCTTTCAGTGTAACAGGAAATACTGAAGTCTGCTTTTGTGTGTGAAGAAGCCCCACTGTATAGCATGGAAAGTGTCTGATTTCAGCAGTGAGAGCTCTCTCATTTCCACACATGGGACACTGAGCAGGGTTTGAACGAGTCCCCTCAGTAGTGAAGTGTGTGAGCAGCAGTTACATTTCCCCATGTTTTAAAAACACCAATCACATACTCTATAGTATTACCATAAGAGAAATTTGTTCTGTTTTCCCCAGCCTTCCCTCTGTTCTTTGTGGTTTTTTAATCTGTGTTTTCTATTTAACTGAGTATTTTTTCCATGCCTGCTTTTGAGGAAGAAATAAAATCCTATCTCTGTTTCAAGTAAGACAGCGCTGTCTTTCCTTGTGCACTCATTTTAGTCATGCTTTTTTTCCTCTCCCCATTTACATCCCTCTTCATTGTCTGTTACTCCTCTAAGGTGCTTCTCCTTGTTCCCATTCTTTGCATTAATAGTACCTACTGTGGTCCCTGTTCTGAAAACCCTTGTTGTCTCCTCCTGTCTCTATCTCAGATCTTTCAGTGGTAAGTAGAGTGTTCAGTTGTATTCCATTGTTCCCTTTGTCTGAGCTACATGTAGTAAAGGCTTGGACCTGAGATAGTCTTGTGCTGCTGCTTCCCCTCATTTTTGTGCTTTCTGCACTGGCCCTTTCAGGAGGGAACATTATAGGCCAGGCTGTTTCCAAAAGGCAGTCACAGTGCTGCCCTCCTGCACTGGGGCAGACACGCATGAATCAAGCCTTGCTTTTTAAATAACCGTGTGTTCCCTTGTGTTTTCTTGCAACAGGAGAACTGTGGCATGTCTGTGTGTAATGGAAAAATCTACATCCTTGGTGGAAGACGGGAAAATGGTGAAGCCACAGACACTATTCTTTGCTATGACCCTGCAACGGGCATTATCACAGGAGTAGCAGCCATGCCCAGGCCAGTATCGTATCATGGCTGTGTGACCATTCATAGATACAATGAAAAAGGCTTTAAACTGTAATTTTTTTTTCCTTGAAAAAAAGAAGAAGAATGAATCCAGTGGTCTGCTGCAAGACAGGCTTTTTAAAGATTCCTGAAGTTGGAATTCCCTGCCTAAGTGTCGTATGAAAATTTATATCCTGTGCCTTTAGAAAAAGGGTTAATTTAACTTACCAAACAAGTCTACAAACCTATCCAGTAGCCAGAGTTCAGTTGTATCTGCTGTGGGCTCTGATATGAGAGCAGGACGTTGTACAGTGGTTGGAAAGTTTGCCCTATGTGTGATTAGTCATTAAAACCTTGAAAGCTTTTTGGGGAAAGTGCCTTCAGCATTTGTGCCTGTGTCTTTAAAAGCAATATCTTCAAGGTGTTTCTGGTTCTGCTAGTGGGAAAAATACATAGGCAAGTAAATCCCAAAGAATCATCCTGGATAATTATCAGCAATTTAAAAAGCTTAATTATAATTCATATGCATCATCCTTACAAGCAGATTACTTGGCTTAACCAAGTAGATTTTTTTGTCAGCTCATGCATGGGTTGAAAACACTAAAAACCAAAGCAAAACCAAAACACCAACAAAACAAGCTACATTAGACAAATATGAGAATCTCTGAGGAATGCTTTCTTCTGAGGGACAAACTGGCTGTTTGGTGAGCCACTATGCCACACTGCAGTGATGATTGGGTACCTTAAGCCTGCAGAACTTATTCATAGTGCTGATAAATGTCCAGCAAAGTACAAGGCTACATGACATGGAAAACGAGTGGGTTCAGGCATGCATCTGTGAGACAAAGTTTGAATCAGTTTTTACCTTTTCGAATAGTGTGGGTGAAGGCTGAGAGTTACTGGGTTCACTCTTTGCACACTGCAATGTCTAAACTATTTAAGAAATGAAAGGATGTTGAACTCTGGGCTCTCGCAGTTTCCTGAATCATTTTAAATGACCTGATGATAGAGGTGGGGACTTGAGTTTGTGCCCTACAGCTTATAAATTGGTCTTTTGGATGTCTCATCTGCAGAGATGGCAGAGTATCCAGCAAGTATTTCTTGGCCTTTCTTCAGACAATCACTTGCTGTAGCACAGTTAAACTACTGTATAAGCTGCTTGGCCACAGGTAAAGAAGTTCTGGAAAGGTTCCTCCTTTCACCAGAACAATATCTGTGGACCTGTCCATGTAGTCATATGATTTGTTTTGGATAATTTTGAAGCCTAGGAAGCACCCGTATTTTGATGGCATCACCATTATTGGGTTGGGGTTTTTTCAGTAAAGGTATTTTTCTAAGTCCTCCCTCGATTTCTGTACTAGGACTCCTTATTTCCAGTACACAGTTGTACAGTTGAGGCACAAAGTTCATAAAAACTGAAATAGCATTTGGGAGTTGGAAAATGAATAGGATTGTCTGTGTACCAATTTCCTGTAAATCACCAAAAACCTCAGGAACTGCCTTTCAGAGGAATTCTGAGGACAGCAGCCAGTAGGGAAGTTGGTCAGTGCCAGGGCAGAAAAACCCCATAAAACCCCTGCAGAGCCAGCCCTGGCCTCGGGGTTCTGGTCTCTGTGCTTGCTCAGGAGGGTGGAAACAAGCACCATCTCTGGAACGTTGTTTGTTCCACTGGACTTTCCTCATCTGTTTTCCCAGAGTATTTCTTCATGAGATGGAAATTCTGACCCTCAGTGAAGCTGTGCCAAACTGGGAGTCACCATTTTCAGTAACATGGTCATGAGTTTTAAAGAGCACTGGGAGCTGCACTTTGGGATGCATTAACTTGTAACCTCAGGAAAGGACACAAATTTCAGTTTCTGGCTGAATACCAAACACTGCTTTGGATATGGTAAGAATACTGATAAAATACCAATCATTGCATATCAGTGATGTAATCAGGAGGTCAGTCCCTGAGCATGAACATTCACATTGCCCTAAAAAGAAAATCCCTTGGTAATGTAAGACAAATTATTCAGATAAATTAATCCTTTTCTAAGTTTCATCTGTTTGTCAAAGTTTTACTTTGAAATGGCAATTTCGGCACCTGTGATTGCAATGGTAATTGCCCTGTAACTGATTTTATGTACTAACAGTGTATATAGCTTGTGCCATCATTGTAAATGAAAATGTCAAAGACTATAGGAGCTCTTCATTAGAGATGCAGTTTGACAAATATCCTCCTTTCCTTTGATTTCCTCGTTTGTATTCAGACTTGTAATGTTGTCATGCTATACTGTTTTTAAACAGTTCTTACTCTGTAGGTGTATAACTGTCATTTAATCTGTTTATAATACTGCACTACTCTGTAAATAACAAGATACTGCTTTCCATGGTTTTGAAGATTCATTTTATAGTTTAGTTGTCTTTTCTTAACATTATGTACTGTTACTGTTACCTATTTTTGAAAATGACAGTGTTTAATGAACCAGTAAATGCAGAAATGTAGATGCAGAAAACTTCTGCTTAGAATTGCTTGGAACCTGTATCAGAGCTGAACAGTTACAGGTGTGGAGCACTGCTAAATGGCAGTTACTTATGCAATGATTTCTTTAAAACAGGCAGTGAGTTTTTCTTCTTGCTTGTTTATTCTGTAAATAACTTGCACTTACGGCCTGCTCTGTTACAACAACTATTTTTAGATATACTAGAAAAGAACAGTTTGACCTTGATTTAATGAAAATGTACCATTTTTCTAGAAGGATGCATTAATTTGGAAGTTGCATTCCTGAGCCACTTGTTCTCCAGTGCATTTCACTTAGGTATAGATGGATTCAAAGATTTAACCTCTCACTCGTATGTTTGCAGTTTATGGGCTTGAGCAGCAAGTTGGGTTTAGGTTTTTCCTTTGTCTCAGCTAGGAGACAAAATTATTAATGTCATCTACTATAATCACATAATTTCCATCATAAATGGTAAGTAGGTTTGGTAGCTCTAGAGCACCTGCACAAAGATGTAACTTCAGTCCAACCATACGAATGAGGGCTCAAGCGTCTCCAAGTCACACCTAAAAAATAAATTCTAAGAATTGTCTTCACTCTGCTAAACAGAAAGGAGTAAATATTTTTCTTCTCTATTTTGGTGTCCTCTTCTGTTCTTAGCAGTGTGATGTTAATTGAAAAGACAGTTGATGCTTTATTGCAGCCAGGCTTCTGGAAGGTTCTGAATCACTTTCTGATCACTGCAGCAGATGCAGCCTGTAGCCCTTGGCTTGTGGCTGAAGCATTCCCCTTTTACAGCCATCAGCCACAGAACAGTGCCTGGTAATCTTGTAGTTGTACCTGTAGACTCCCTCCTTGGGAGTGGTTAAGTAGGCATAATTTGTGGAATCTCTTCCATTTTATACTGTCTGGTGTGCATTTGGAAGATTGGGCACTGTGCTTTTCCCCTCCAGCACCAAGGGGTCCAGATTGTACTGCTATTTTTTTTCTTTTGGTTGGCACCAGTGCAGTTCTCATCAGATAGCTTTGTTTGTACTCTGTTGAAGCAGAGATATTAATGCAGATTATGTTGATATGGACCCATAATTTACTGAAGCTTTTTAATTGGTATTTTTAACATGGCAAAGTTTTGAGAGAGGCTGATGACGGAGGAAGAGGAAATGCTCACCTGGACAGAGATTGAGAGGAAGCTTTGGTCACCTGTACTTGAGAGCAAGGACGCTAGTGCCTGTTCAGTTTCTTCCTCAAAATAGTTGAGTTCACCTCATTATCTTAGGTAGACACTTGGTTTATCCTGTTTGACTTGCTGCAAGGACAGAACAGGAAGCAGGCCCCCTCACTGCCTGTGACTTGGTGTTTCCCCCTGCCTGAGGCACAGGGGGTGCTGCTCAGCAGAGCCCAAGCTGAGTCCAGCTCTGAAGAGCAGAGACAGGAGACACACTGGAGCAGGCTCAGAGATGGCAGGAGGAGACCCAGTGTGTTTGGGGGTTGCAGTTTGGCTGGGCTTGCTGAAACCACGGTGCTCGGGATGCTCGTAAGTTTGCAGTTCCACATGCTGAAACTCAGGTGGTAAAAATGTTTTGTATTTGTCAATTCACTGAATTCAGCTGGAGCAGTAAAGATGCAGATATGCTTATGGTCTGCTAGTGGCAGTGCTCAGGAAGGCCAGGGGTTCATTTTTCTCAATTGCCCAAATAGGCAAGTAGCTGTGGGGTTCTTTTTTACCACTGAAGATGGCAAAACCCAATTCAAGAGCATTAAGAATCTCACAAGACTTGATCACTGTGAGGCACAATGAATATTTTCATCTGAATGTAGCCTCATGTATGCAAGAAATTACAAATGAAATTATTTGTTGTGCCTGGTTAAAAAAAGTCTGAGCACGATATACTCAGAAAAGGAGCCTACAGGGTAAGATGAAGTTTCTAAGAAGAAACCTGCTATCTGGTTGGGGGCCAAGCAGTGCTTTGGGTTTTGTAAAATATGTTTAACACACAAGTTTCCTCATATGGAATTATTTCAGATGGCATTAATTAAAATGGATCACGACTGTGTAACCAGCAGCCTCCCACCAAGCTCAAACCAGTGGTGACTCTGTTCTCTGCTCGCTGCCTTTGTGTCACACAAGTTCTTGATAATGTTACTGTTTAAGAAATGTAAGCTATTTGCAGGAATATTTCTTTTTTTCTACTGTAGAGATCCAGTCTATGCTGATATGTTTGTCTGCACATCTGTATGTGAATAATTTCATGATCATTTTCTGATAGTGCTGTTACAAGTGATGCACGTAAAGGCCCTGTGTACAACTTGTTAATAGTGTAATTAGGGCTTAGTTTGTATGATTGGCTCCAAAGAAATAATGTGTGTTAATTTTGAAAATACCTGTGCCTTGAATTCACCTATATTTTTATCTGTTGTGAAAAAGAGCTTGGATTGCTCCTCCCAGTTTGTTACCTTTATTATGATTGGTCTTACTGTCCAGACTGTTAATGTCCTCCTAGGAGATATAAATCTTGCCATTCATTAATTAGAACAGTTAAACTTCTTGTTTAGAACATGCCTAGAATGCTTCCATTATTACAGTGCTATGGCAGATTTAATCTAGGGAAATCAGTGTTTGTTTTTTTCAAATTTGTTTTGTTTCCAGCATGCCTCAGTGACAAAGGACTGAATTTAGTCTTTGACTTCCTGTCCTTAACATGTACAGTTTCTTATATTAGTAGCCTCTGTGATATTTCTGAACTCTCCAAAGTCATCAACCTCTTGTTCAAGATACAAAATATGAAGCAATAATACGGTGCAGCATGGCAATAAGCAAATCAAGAGACTTGAATGTAATGTACTGTTACTAATTTCATCTGTGTAAATGCTGGACCTGTGAGTTACTCTCCTTTTGGTGCACCTGTAGCACTTTGGAGTCGGATTAATAGGAACTACTTGGCCATGGAAAGAGAGTTTACCTCCTGAACTGTTACTCATATGATATTTTTGCCTGAAACCATATTTTCATTTTCCTTTTTTTGCTGAGGAAAACAGCAGTTCTTGTTATTCCTTGCCAGTTCCTTTATTTACTGAAACATAAAAGCTGTAGTTCCACGGAGAGCTGATCTTGCCCTCAAGAACAGCCTGGTGCAGCACAAATGACCTTTGAACAGGAAAGCTCAGACCACTTACTGTGTGCCAGAGTCAATGTAACAGATCTCACCTACCACATTAAGGTCTGCAGATTGTGCTGACAGTAGAAAAGTGATTTTGTAATGTAGCACAATTGCAATAACACCTGTTATATTTAAATATACTTCTTGCATAATTCTTTGAAAGTTTTTTAAAGTTCAGTGTATCTAATAAACATTTGCCTTTTGAATAGTTCACTGTGGTTTATTTAGTTTATGAGAAGTCCCATGGTGGGGCTTGGTGGTAGAAGGAGGAAACTCCCTCCTGGTTTTTTTGGGTCATGTAACTTGCTGGATTCTGCCCCTTGTGCAGTCTCTCTCTCCTTTGATCTGTTCTCCTCCCTCCCAGTCTAGGTGTTTTCCCTGCTCATCTTTCTGTCCTACCAAGGGGAGGAAAGGCAGGCTGGAGGCTGTGCAGAAGAGTAAACTTGAAAGAAAACTGGAAAAAGTAAAAGCAGGGGGTGGGATGTGAAATACTGGTTAGTCCTGGGTATTGTGATGAGAAGAGAAGGGACTCAGAAGGCAAAACCAACATAGGAAATTGGGAACGGTAAAAAAACACAGGGAAGGTCACTAGAAAAACATGGGTTGGAAAGAATCCTGTAGGTTTATTCTCCTAAAATTAGAGGTTTGGGCATCTCAAGATGCCACACACATGTGGCAGAGCAGGGGGCAAGGTTGTGGTGTGCACTGCTGGAACTGTGGCAGTGACTGCTGCAGCACTGCAGTGTGGCCAGGCTCGGGTACAGCCTGAGTGGCTCTTGCTGCAGTGCCAAAAGCAACTTCCAGTCAAGCTCAGTGCTTGCAGAAGCTCAGCTTACTGCAGAAAGAAGTAATCTGGAAAAAAAAAAAAAAAATGAAAGGGAATCCCCACAGACTGCAAAGCAATGGAAATATTTTTGAGAGCTGGAGAGACACCTTAAGATATTTTAAGTCTTAAACAGTCAACTGGTGGCAGTATTCTAACAACAGCTTCTTCCTCTTTCCATTAAGCAGAAATAAGGAAGAAAATTAAATTGAACTACATTACAGTCACTCCTGGTGAGCAGGATACTAATTTGAGTTTAGGAACAGTCTCCATCATCTGCCATACTTCACATCTGTTGCTTGGCAGAAAGAAAGGCTAGTAGTGTCAGAAAGGATAGGAATGATCCTGAAATGAGAAGAAAAGAGGACTTTAAGGGCTAAGCTTTGAACATTCAGCAGAGACTTGCTAATCAATGGCCTTATAAATAAGTTTGCTAATCTATGAATGAACAGGATATTAATTTGTGCTGGTTCAAGGCTCGCTGCATGAAGCATGAGACTGCCACAGACCATAGCATTGATGGCATTAGCTGCATCTGACAGAGGTATTGTAGCTTGACCAGGACCAAACACAAACCGTGGCATTAACTGCACTCATTGTACTGGTTTAGCTCTGATTTGAGAATATGAAGTATGATGAGCACTAAGTATGGTATAAGTGTTTTTTGAAGCCTATCTAAGGGTAAGCCAGAGCTCCCATCCTGGCCCATGCTGTGAACTCCTGCAATCCTGCACCTCAGTAAGCCCAGGACTCCTTTCTTGGGTATTTTCTTTTGCCAATCATAGGATCACAGAATCCATTAGGCTGAAAACACCTCAGAGATCGAGTCCAACCTATGACTGAACATCACCTTGACAACTAGACCACAGCACTAAGTGCCACATTGAGTCTTTCCTTAAATACCTCCAGGGAAGGTGACTCCACCAGCTCCCCGGGCAGCCCATTACAATGCCTAATCACCCTCTCTGTGAAGAATTTCTTCTCAATGTCCAACCTAACCCTCCTCTGGCGTAGCTTAAGGCGATGTCCTCTCATCCTGCCCCTTGTTCCCTGAGAGCAGGGCCGGCCCGCACTGGCTACAACCTCGTAGAGAGTGGGGAGGTGCCCCTGAGCCTCCTTTCCTCGAGGCTAAACACCCCCAGCTCCCTCAGCCGCTCCTCACAGGACTTGTGCTCCAGCCCCTTCCCCAGCTCCGTTGCCATTCTCTGAACACACTGCAGCACCTCGATCATCCCTTCGTGAAATAATCTACCACATTACAGTCTCCCTCAGATCTTTTAACACGTTGAAACACGGTTGTTCCAAGCAGCAAGTCAGGATCAAATCACTGCATTCATCTCTCCATACAGGAACCCGACCGCGTCGCCCATCTCGGTTTCTCCGCTGCCGCGGGAGAGCGCCCGCCCTGCCCACAGCCTGTGCTCGCCCCCGGCCCCGGCTCGGCCGCTCCGCCCTGAGGGAGCTGCACGGCCCCGCGGTGCCCGGCTCGGCCGCTCCGCCCTGAGGGAGCTGCACGG
>VZSE01002030.1:505297-572356 GCA_013398275.1 Promerops cafer | reverse complement strand
GCCCTCCGCGCCCGGGGCGGCCCCGACACCGGCACCGCCAACACCGCCCCCCGCGGCGGCCTCCGCGCCACCTCACGTCCGCGGGTCGAGCCCCGCGGTGCTCCCCCCTCGGGGGGACTCGCTGCCCCCTCACGGGCAGGGTCGTGGCTCGGGTTGAGCGGTTTTGGGCGAGGGACGGCCGGTGTGTGACCCCGCAGCGAGGAGCCCCGCGCTGGTGCCGAGGCACCTGGGCCCGTCCGCCGGCCCCACGCACCTTGGGTGCCCAGCATTCCCCCTAACACGGGCGGTGGTGCCTGTGTGGAGGGAGCCCCGCTCTCCTGGAGTCACCCGTCTGACCACCGGGGGTATCCCGAGCATCGCTCACGGGGCTCTTTGGCAGCCCTTTGCCAGGGGGGCACGGGGGCTCTGCCAGTGCAGCTCCGCTGGGGCTGTGGGCACCCGGGCTCTGGTGAGCCACAGGCGTCAGGAGGCATTTGAAGCTCCTGGGCTGTGCAAAACAGAACCAACTCCTAGATGTGAACATGTGCGATGATCACTACCCCCACCAGAGGGGTGCCCCTGCTTTTTTGGGGTGTGCACCACAGGCCTCCACATGGTGAGAGGTTGAAGCCTGCCCTGATGGTCACTGTGGGAAATGTTAATGCTTTTATTTTTCCTCCCAGTGGAGTAGAGAACATGTCTGGGATCAAGAGAGTGATCGCAGAGAAGGACCCCGACTATGAGGAGATCACCATCACACATCCCAGCAAGCGGCACAAAGCAGCCGAGCAGTCAGGTAGGAGCTGTGGAATTGGAAATTCTGTGATGTGCATGCTGACTGTAAGCCGGTGAGAAAAAGGCTTGGGTAGGAGTTAGGGGCAAAGCACAGATGTTGGGCAAGGCAGGTAGTGATAACTCTGGGTAGCCAAATGAAGACGTATCTTATGTGGAGTCATCCCTTCCTGCTACCTGGACCATAAATAAGGTGTGAGGATGCAGCCTTTGGTGCATGATAGGAGATGGAGCACAAGCTGTCCATGACCCCAGCACTTTGGTTCCTTTTGCTTCCTAAAGTATTTACAATCCATCTTCCCATGCCGAGTTGTTCTCCAGCCTGTGCATTTGTTCTGTGGCTGAAGTCTGCTCTGGGAAAGATTGGCAGGTTTGTTTACATTTTGGGGGATAGAGGTCACAGTACAGCATGGGGAGGAGAAAAAAATCCATGACCCTGCGGGGTAAAAGAGATGCACAACCGTGTAGTACATGCACTGGCTGTTGGAAGATGATAAATGTTTGCAAGAGCTGGCAGATGAAGCAGAAAGAAGCTTCTTTGATGAAGGGTAGAAATGATAATTTAGGGAGAAGGAAGGGGTTTGAAACATGCAGGAGAGGAGGAAGAGGAGCACGACTGGAGGAAAGGTGGATAAAGAAGTGTAGTGGAGCAAGTAGCTGGATGAGTAGGTTTGCATTTGGCACGCTTGGGTGTGCTTGCTTTGGGAACAAGCCTGCTGGCAGAGTGCCTGGGACAGGTTGCAGTCTCTCTGGGCAAATGAGAGTAGAGCTGCTTGCCCCGGGGGCAGGGAGTAGGCTAGTGATTTTTGGCATAGCACAGCTAGTGAGAGAGGATTGTGATGGGAAGAGCTGACAAACAGGGAGGTGAGAAAACTGAGGCTGGCTGTGGGCTCTGAAAAATATCCAGGAATAGAGCTGGAGCTGCAAGTTGGAGAGGGGCAGAGGATGGCTTCGTGGGTGATGTTTTGGAGGATGCTGTACAGCTGGACAAGTCTGAGGAGGCTGAACTCCGGGCTGAATGTGTTGCTGGGCAGGTCCTGTCTGCCACATGGGACAGGGGCCCTGCCAGTGGGGGCCCGGTGCAGCTGTGCTGCAGCTGGCCGTGTCACCACTCCCAGCTGCCTGCCCTGCCTGGCTGCCAGAAGCCACCACCCTCTGTTCTGGCGTGTCCCAGGGACTGCAGGCAGGTTTTTAATCTGCTTCTGAAGCAACTTTTCAGAAGGTCTTGATGATGAGCAGGCAGAGTCTTAGGGCCTTGGAAAACTGTCGTTGCCAAAGTGAACTTTGTGTTCAGGAGATTCCTCCAAACTGGCTGCTGCTTTTCATGGAAGATGTCCAGCTTTCAGTACTAGAATTCCTTAAGTACACAAATTTCAGTGACATGATCTTAATGGGGTTCTGTGGTTGACACTAAGCTGGGAAAAAAATGAATATTAAGTATTCTAAAAAGCCTCTGTAATATAACCACAAATCCTAAAGTGCTTAAATTGTCATGCTGCTGCTGTGGCATGGCATCAGCCTTGGAAAGAGATGCAGTTGTCCCTCTCTGAACCATACCTCTCATGCCTTCATCTGTTTAGGTTTATTTTAGGTGTACAGCCTTACATGAGTATTTCCTCATGATGCTCATGGCTGGAGGTAAATTATATCCCTCTGGTTTTTAATTTTGCCTTACTCATACAGATTCAACCATAATTGTGTTTTAATGTAGGCTTGAACTATTTCTGGTCCTTATATATATATATATATACACACACACACACAAAGACATATATATACAAACATATCTGTATATACATATATGCCTGTGTGTACATATATGTATGTGGAAAGAAGGAAAATTATTTAGGATACCCCTGTTGCATATAGAGGCATCAGTTGCCTCACTCCTGTTGTAGGTACCTGATCAGACAGTAAAACTATCTGTGCTATCTGGAAGATGCCAGCAAAGCTTTGACTTGCTTTTCTTTCCCTTCTCTTCAGTGATACTAGAAACCTCTTCAAGCAGATATGTACTTTTTAGGAAGACATATCTTTCCTCTGAAGCTCAAGCCAAAGTCTTTGTGCTGTTGCCTCCTATTTCATGTAGAAACAATGTGAGATTTTTCCAGGGAAAACCAGACTCTTTTGCTGATCTGCTTTATAGTGGGGTCACTCCATTACTGACACAGGCTGGAGCATCTTTTCCATGCTTTCTTCTAGAGGTGTAATTCCTGCTTTGCCAGGTCCTGACTTAGAATTTGCTAAAAACAGAAGTTGTTTGAAACCCCTTGATGTAATGGAGGTGCCTTAAATGAAGGGCAGTATTAAAGTCTACAGTAGGTGAAGAGCAAAAAGAATAATTCTTCTTATGTTCATACATACATGTCCTAGAAAAATATGATAATATGGCAATTCCGTTCTTAGCCACTAATTTGCTGTAAGGTATTTGCCCAGTTTGAAATCCTAAACTACATACTTTCCACCAAGGTCAGTAAACTCCTGCTGAAAGGCTAAATTTTTTTGACTGCTGTGCTGGAAGAGGATTTTGTAAGAGGTAGACCAGCTTTTGATAATGCAGTTTCCTTTGTGAGTAATAAACAGCTTGTAGGCACTCCAGAGCAGGCTTCACTTCGTGCCAGGGCTGTATAAATACGAGTTTGCTTAATTCTTGCTGTGTGAGGTGGTGTAAATTTCCTGGATGTGGGTCTGGCCAGGGAGAGCAGAAGAATGTCCGTGGTGCTGCAGCTCACGCCGGCGCAGTCGCAGCGGCCGCTGCGCTGGGCCAGCACCGTGGAGTTTTCCTTCTACTGTTTACAGCTTTACTGAGGCAGGAATAAACAAACTGACCCTGTTCTTCCCATCTTCTGTTATTTGTCATCTCATACCTAAAAAGGGCAAAATAGCTCTCCACATAAGCTGACTTTTGAAGATACATGTGGTTTTTGTTAAGACGTTATCTTTTTTTTGGAGGGAAGTTATCCATCCCTTTATGTGTGTGTGTGTTGAACTTATTATCCCTTCACTTCTCAGTCTGTAGTGATTTCTGATCTTTCTGTTTTCAAATGGAGCCTCAAAAATAGAAATGTAAATACTTCCTCCTTCTTTATTTACCATGTGTGGCCTTGTACAGCTCGAGATGTTACTGTGCAGAAGATTGAGAGCATTATAAAGGAACAGTTTGCTGTCGAAATGAAGAGTAAAGAGCACGAAATTGAAGTTATAGATCAGGTATAAAGGTTTTGTTCTTATGAATACCTAAGATCTTGGTGTTTGGGGTGTGGGGGGGTTGCTGCAGTGCCTACCATTACTCTGTGTTTCCTTTCTGCAGCGCCTGATTGAAGCCAGGAGGATGATGGACAAGCTGCGTGCCTGCATTGTGGCTAACTACTATGCCTCTGCTGGTCTCCTCAAAGCTGGAGAGGTAAAAACCACTTTGGGAATAACAAGACTTCAGAGAGTCTTTGCTGAGGAAGGTGTGGAGTTTGCTGGCTGTTCAGCTGATGTTTGGTGTTAAGATGTGATTTAATGAAATAGTGGAATACAAACTGCAAGTGGGGTGGCAGTGGGAGAGGAGACCTGTGCCAATCCGCTGGGCCTCAGGTACTTGGCAAAGAGGAGTCTTCAAGAAGCAGTTGTGAAGTTGTTCAGCAGCCTCTGGTTCTGGTTTCTGAAATACTCAGCATTTTTTTTTCATCCTCAGTCTTTCCCTGAGAGCACCTTGTTTCTCAGACACTGCACAGTTTGTCCTTGCAAAGCTGTAAAAAGTGTGGAGTATGTTTTCCCATTTCACAGGAGGAGAGTGGCAATAGATGCATTTGGGCACTTTTCAGGAAAAAATAAAAATAATAAAGATTTCAAGATTTCTTGAGTCTTGGGCAGTGCTGTGAAACCATCTTCCCTTTGCCCTGACAGTCAGTCTGTTAATGGGTTGGTGAACAAACTGATGGCAGCAGTAAAGCAGGAGATAAATCAAGGAGATATCACAGAGTGATGAAAAATTCACAAGATTAAAAAACCTCAAACCCTGTTAGTTAAACCCCAGTTCTGAGCACTCTGCCCTTAATGACTGCTAATTGCAGGGTGTTCATGACTTGTGCAGACTCCCAGATGACATGTAGTTCATTATCAATGTAGGCATTTTGTTACCATCTTTTCAATTCAGGTTGATCTGATTTCCACTGATTTTTGGAAGCTGTAGATGGGTGCTGCAAACATGGGTTTTATTCTAGTCCCACGAGAATTTCTCTTCCAAGCACTTGTTCTCAATGCTGCACCTGGTTTTCCTATTGTGCTTTTCAGAGGACTTGGAGTGAGGTAAAAACAAAAAGGTTCAGCTTGTTTTTCCCTCTCTGAACTTGAGTTGAGCAACTGGAGTTGGAAAAGGCTGTGGCAGCCTTGGAGATCTCTCTGCCCCCTTTGATTTTTGTGTAGGCAGCTGAAGAATGTGACCTAAGTTCTAATCTTTGTACGTGCCTTTGTCCATTGTCATCATGTGTCTGCAGGAGCTGTACTGTTCCTTGTTCTTGTTCTGCCATGCAGGGAGTTCAGCTTTTTCCCTGCTGATTTTCACACTTTCCAGAAATAAGATACTTTGTAGTTGTTTCAAGGTATTCACAAAACTTACTGGTGCCTCCTTGCTTTATTAGATTTTCCAGTAGTTTTTATGAGTTTATGGCTAGTCTTGCTATATCTTTGATTACATTTTAAATTTTTTTCTAAAAGTCCTGATTTGCACACAGGTTAAATCAGTTTTTCCTTTATTTTGAAACTGTTGCTGATTTCAGTTTGCTTTGTTGTCTTTTTTTAATTGTGGTTCATGTATGTTTGACCACACAGTGAAATATTGTCTTGTTTCTGCTTCTGATAGAATTGGAGTCTTTGTAGTTTAATTCAGAACTTCTGGGAAGATGATTTGCAAGTTCCTGACCTGTTCTCATAAATATAAACAGTTCTCAAACCCAATGCTGCTGGGTTTTGAGGCTTGGGATTCCTCATTATTGTGCTTTATGATGTTTTCCCACAAATTACTGGACAAGGTGTTGGTCATTTTACTTGACTAGAGGTAAAACAAAAAGAGACATGTTTGGTTTGAGCTTTGGGGGTTTTTTTGACAGGCTGTGTGTGTGTCCCTGCCCTTGGATAAATGGCAATAACTCTCCCAAGCTGGTAATTGAGAGTTGGTAATTGCTCTGCTTGTGCATGTAATGGAGAATTGGAAAGGAAGTTCTGGAATGGTCCTTTAGAGGCTGAGGTGGGACAATGTTTATAACTCCAGTCCTGCTGCCACCTCTCAAGGGCAGTTCTGCTGCTCTGTAGTGATGCTGGTGTCTGCCTGCCCCTCAATCATGTTGGCAGAATTCTGAACCAGGGAACTTCATGTGGATTAAAAATAAAACTGTGAAGGGAAAAAACCAAACAAAAACAGTAACAAAACAAACAAAGCAACAAATAAATCCCGAGTCAGTTTCTTGATTTGTTTTCCTTTGTGGCATGCCCCATGAATAGTTGTTCCAGCCTGGCTGATGCGGGTGGTCTGGGCAGGGAAGAAGAAGCCTCTTTGAGCTGGTGCTGCCTGTAGGAAAAGCTGCCAGTGCCAGTCTGGGGTGAGTCTGTGGCTGCAGGAGCTGGAGGGAGGCTGTCAGTGCTCTGCTGCTGCACAGAGCTGTTCCTGCTGCCTTGGTTCATCATCAAACCCAGGTGACAGGGAGGTCTGGTGCATGGGTCAAGAAGTGGCCAGGTGACACTTTTTTTGAGCTGATGGATGTTTTCCTTCTACTTCTGAGGTAAAAAGCAAATGCAAGAGAAAAAGAAGGGCCTTTGTCATGGTAATGAAAAAAATGAGAGATATTTAAACACTTGCCTGCCCTGTCCTCCCCCTTGCAGGTTTAGGAGGATCTAAGATTAGCTCCAAGGTGTCCGTTTTGAGGAAAGTTTGCAAGCATGCCTAAGCACATTATTACTTATCCCCTGTTAAGCTTTGGGAGCAGGCAGGGTGTAGCTTGCCTCATAGGTGTTGACAAGGCTGCCAATGAGTATCAAAGCTGAAGAGCCTGATGCATTTACCTACCCTGCTTGCCTGCAAGAGCCAGGGAGCTGTGGCCTTCCTGTGTGTGGTGAGACTGGAGGTGGCTGCACAGGAAGAGAAGAGGTTGTTTTCAAAGGGATGTTTTAGGTAATTGAGTAGGCTGCAGTCCTCCCTTCCAAAACCCAGTGGGTTTCTGAGATCAAAAGGTGTGAAGGAACAGATTCAATGTGGGGTACTGTTTCTGTAGAACCATTTTAAGCTTTTATCTTCTGCAGCATCTGTTTTTCCTGCAGGGCAGCTGATTAAATATTTGCTCTTTCTTCCTTCATTGACTTTGTCACTTCTGGCACAGCTTTTTTACCTGGGCTCTGGGGAAATAGTGACCAGATCTTCCTGACCTCTTGGTTGCAGGGGACCAGGTCGTGCGACGCAACAATTCTTAATCACCCTTCAATCAAGAAATTCCTGGAATCTCCCTCGAGATCTTCGTCTCCAGCTAACCAGGGCTCAGACACTCCCTCTGCCAACCACTCCGAGAGCGACTCGCTCTCTCAGCACAATGACTTTCTCCTGGACAAGGACAATGGCACCTTGGACACCGACGAGCGGCTGACAAACAGCCTGGACCAGAGACAGAGCAGAAATGCTGCCCGGGTAAAGTAAAACTCGAGTGGTGATCAAGTTGTTGGAGGTGTGTGCTCTGAGGACTCGGTGCTGGCACCAGGAGCTCTTCATGTTTTCACCCACCCTGCTGAAGATGTGTTTCTTACCCTCTCCAACCGCTTGCTCCCACTCCCTCAGCCTGGCTTTGCTGTGAGGCCAACTGAAGTGTCTGTAATGTGGGTACCTCCTCTTACCTCAGTCCTGCCCAAAGCGAGCTCAGCAGGCCGGGGAGAGCCGTGGGGTCAGCACAGCTCTGCCATGGGGCAGGAGGTGCTTCACAGCCTGAGCTTGGGCTTTGCTGTGCAGGTGGAAGTCAGGTCGGGAGGGTGGAGCCTGCAGAGGAGAGCAATGTGTGTCATTCCAGCAGTGTTTTCAGGAAGTAATGCTGCTGCCTGGCTCTGGGTGCCCGTGGGGACTGCATTGCTTAGAACAGCTGATCCACTGTGGGGGTTTGGCCTCCTCAGCAGCCTGTAGAGCAAGCAGTAACACTGGAGGATTAGCTCACCCTGGCAGCCTGAGCTGTTGGACCTGGGTGCACAGCTTGGGACCATACAGGAGAGAATTGTTTTTCTCTCGATGGTGCTGCTTGCTCTTGTGCATTACCACCATTTGCTTAACTGAACCAGTGTGACCCAGGTAAAAATATGTTCTGTCAGTGTTCCCTCATGCTTTTTTGGGAGGTTATTTTTGACCTGGATCCAGTCTCTCCCTTTGTGGCTCACTGTGCAGCCACACAAGTGCTTCACCTGTTGGCTGCAGGTAGCTCCACTGGGGAGGCTCACTCAGTGTCTGCAGGTGAAATGAGGTGAAACTCTTCAGTTTCCTTTCAGTTCCTTTAAGTGGTCAGGCCTGCCAGAAGAGTACAGCCAGGGGTGGGTATATCTCAGTGAATATGGCTGCATTCTGCAGCTGAATAGGTTGCACATGGCAGAAAGAGCAGTGATTCTGCCTCTATTAAGCAGCACCCTTGATAGCAGGGCTGCAGCTTGCTGGAACTCTGCCTTGGGTCTGTAGAAGAAGGCAGATGAGCTGAACAGAGTGTGGACCCAGCTGTGCTGTAAACCACCAGAGCAGTGGAACTTGTTTCTGTGCTGGGGGCATAGATGGATGGAGCAGTTGTATTTGAGGATAGCACATTGTTAAATCTTTGACCAATGCAGAGGAGACTGAGGGAGTGATGAGGAGCAGGAGCCATCCCAGCCCTCTGTGACTCCTTGCTCCACTTTGAGGCATCCCTGACTTAGCAGAGGAGGGGGAATGGTTCCTCAGTGAATCCAGTGCTTCCCACACTGACCTTCCTCTGGCGAGTGCATCCACCAGGCTGCTCTGTGTTCACTCAAGGATGGCAGTCCCTTACTCTCCAGCCAGACACTTCATCCAGCAGGGTTGTAGAAAAGCCTCTCCATCCCATGCAAACACTTCTGCTTGTGTTGGCATGGTGGGTGGTCAGATCATTGTACTGGGAGTCTTGGCTGCTGCTTAATAGCTGGGGTTGTGTTACAGGGTTGATTTATTGTGCCAAGGTATGGCCGTGGACCTGTGGGTGTACCTGGATGGCAGTGACAGGTTATGGCTGCTCTCCCTGCTCAGCTGCAGCTGAATTCCTGCCTCAAACCCAGCCTCAATTCTTCACTGTGAGGCAACACCAGGGTCCCTCCTAACAGCAGAGGCTGGGAATGAGAAAGATTTAGATTTTCAGCCCCCACTCATGGGCGGTTGAGCTTTGTTCCTGATTAGTGACCAACACGATGCCATTCTAGCCATGCCTGGTTTTATTTCAGATGGTGCAGGGGCATTGCTTTTGAAACCCAGGCTGAAGTCGTGGCTCAGCCCCGTGGGATGTCTCACCACGTCTGCTCAGTTAAGCCCTGCACTGTGTTCTTGGCCAGGGAGGATAGCATTGTTACATGCCTCAGTTGCTTAAATGTGCCTAGAGAGCAATTTAAGTATTTTTAGGGAAGATTCCTTGTTGCCTTTCCATTTATGCAGGTTTTTGTGTTTTGTTTTTTTTTTAAACAACACCTTACTTTTCCAGCACCAAACAAAATGATGTTTAAGAGGAATGTTTGGGTTTTTGTTTGCCTTTTTTTTCTTCCCCTACCCTCAGGACAGTTCGGGTGTTTCAAGCTCTCAAAAACCAGGACAACGAAATGCCGGACTGTCAAATGATGAAACTTCACGACTTTATGTGAAGAAAACGATTGTGGTTGGCAACGTCTCCAAGTTAGTATCCAGAGCCTGAGGGATGGTCCTTTATTTCAGGATTAAATTGAATAGAAAGTTACAATTAGGAGACAAATGAAAATGCCAGGCTGTCACAATAGGAGCTGTTACCCTTGAATAATCATTGTACCCAAGGCAGCCCTCCTCTGGTCTCAGCATAAGGTTTTTTTTTGTGGAAGGAACAGGTGTTTTAGTAGTTATTTTATTTCTAAATTTATATGTGTACAGAGGTTTTAAGGGACTTCCTTCAAGGGAAGTCTTTCAGCCTTTTTTGATCAGGTAGAAGTCAGAAGTTTTCCCCTGAAAATTTGGAAAAGCGAGTTGTCCTAATTGAGTGTGTTGGCTAATTGAATTAGTTGGCTAATTCAGTGTGTCCATGGGTACAATGTGGGGGTCTTCTAAACAGAAGAAAAACCCCAAGAGAACAATGCACCACCAACCACAATGAGGAAAATTGTTCAAGTTCAGAATAGTCTAAATAGATTATTTCATACAATTTTTATTTATATTTAAAAGAAGAAGACAGGTAAATACATATAACTTTTGATCTTCAAGGAAATTAGTGAAGAAAGGCATTAGTTTTAGGAAACTGGACAATTCC
The DNA here is from genome assembly GCA_013398275.1 of Promerops cafer. Classification (NCBI taxonomy): domain Eukaryota; kingdom Metazoa; phylum Chordata; class Aves; order Passeriformes; family Nectariniidae; genus Promerops; species Promerops cafer. The sequence goes on along the minus strand of VZSE01002030.1, from coordinate 562,091 downwards.
AGGTTTTAACTCTCCATCCTTGCTTTACTCAAGTCAGTCTTTTGCATAGAATATATCAGACATTTGCTGACAAAACTGAGTCAGAATTGCTTCTTGAAAATCTACCTAGGGCTGGACCCAGAACTAAGTATTGACTGAAGTTGCTTAAAAAATTGTAAGAAGAATTGTATTTTTTTTGTATTTATGGTAGCAGAGTTCTTGATGTTGTGTTCTGGTGTGGTTTTGCTTCCTGATAGCTCAGAATAAGACAGGATAAGGAATTGGACAGTGGTAGAATGTTAAAATTAAGTCTTCTTAATTAAGAGCCTAATGTTTAAATGGGTGAATGTCATTTGGCAGTTGTGCACTAAAATACAAGAAAAGTGTTAGAAACTTAGAGTAGATTATGGGACCTGTATCTGTTCCTGGATGAACTGTCAGAGAAAGGACAAATGAGCAGAAATGTACAGGGGGCAAGGTTCCCACAGGCATTTTAACATCCCCAGTTTTTTTGCCTAATCTTTCTCGAAATACTTTTTGCAGTATTTGTCTATTTGGGATCTTTATCTTGTGTTTGTTATTTAATTTCTTTGCCAGGTACATTCCCCCTGACAAGAGAGAAGAAAATGATCAGTCAACCCACAAATGGATGGTGTACGTCCGAGGCTCTCGGAGAGAACCCAGCATAAATCATTTTGTCAAGAAAGTTTGGTTCTTCCTCCACCCCAGTTACAAACCTAATGACCTGGTAGAAGTGAGGTAATAAGGAATTATTCCAGTCACTATTCCAGTCTTCATGCTTGCCAGGCTTACAGTGCCAATTAACAACTTCTTTTCCTGGTTTAATACTCTATATGTGTATTTAACCTCTGGCTTAACTTGGCTTACTCCAAAATAGTAGTAAAAATAAATGAGGGTTTTTTATGTAGCAAATGTGCCAAACAGGTTTGTTGGCTTGGGGGATTTTTTTGGTTTCTTTCTGAGAAAAAGCACTCAGTTGTTGCATTTCATGCTGTTATGTGGGTTGTGCCTCTCCTGTATGTTACATATGCTGTCTTCTGCTCAGGTTAGGCTTCTGGTGCTAAACAAAGGGTTTTCTACCACCCATCTATTTCAGTGTGGAAAAGGAAGAGGAATCTCCAAAATCTGATTTGCCAATATTTTTAATGCTACATGCATGTCTGGGCATGAGTATCCCACTCCAAAATATTTCTCCATGGTGTGAGATCAGTGGCATTGGCTTTGTGCTGTGAGGACCTTCCCATCAGTGTAATGGTGCTGGTGCTGGGCAGCTTCCTGTGCTCTCCCAAACCTGTATCCCACACCTGTTTTCCAAGCTGTGGCCCTGGTGGGGGGTAGGTTCTCTCTTGACTGCTGCAGGGAAGTGCCCTGTCAGTCTTTCATCCTTCTTCCTTGGATAAGACTGAGGGAGGATGCCTTGGAAATAGTTGGTGTCTTCCCAAAGAAATTTTTCTCCACGGGATGTTCAACTGCCTCCTGGAGGGAGAAGTGGGAAGGGCTGCTTAGGTACAGAATGGCAACTTAATTCTGGCAAAATTAAACTACTGAAAGGCAACTCCAGGAAGATTTACCTGAGATAAGAAGTGTTGGTGTAGCTCAGTAATGTTTCTGAGAGGACAACCCTGAGCAGGACAAAAGCAAACTCTGTTGTATTTCTTCTGTAACATATCAAATTACATTTGATTACTGTCTTTTTGTGCCTTTTTCAGTTGTCAGTGCTGGTTATCTTCTGTTTTAATCCCATCTGGTTAATAGATTTCTGCTGTTACAGTCCCATTCATTGCAGTGAGCATTAATGTTCTGGACTAAAAATTGCCCTTAAACCTCTTGCATTTTTTTTCTGTTGAGGAAACCATATTTGCATTTACCATAACAAGCTGAAATGCAGGGTAGAAGTAAATGTTACAGATCCTTCTTTTTCAGCTTGGAGAAGGACAGTGATTAACTTTCCCTTGTTGTCCCTATGTTGTTCTGTTGCTGTTAGATGAAGCATGTGCCTTTTTGCTACTAGATAGGGAGCAGCAGGCAGTGATTGCAAAATGCTGCTTTGGAAGCTCACCTTGCAGTGAGCTGACTTGGGTTTTTTAACCAAGTGTTTTTCATTTGACATAGCACAGCCCTTTTTTTGTCTTTCTTTTTAAAAAACCACACTTGTTTCCCACACGTCTCATCTAACAGCGTTTTACCATTTTCTTCCCTGTCCCCCTGTGTAAAGTTTTAGTGTTTTCAGCTGTCCAAAGCCATAAAATTCTCATTGCTATGATTACACTCTGTGGTGAATAGCAGACAAGAAAATAGCTTTAGTTGTCAGCTAGAAAAACAGTGTTTGGCTCTCTGAAGAGGAGGGAGGGGAAAGCTGCACCACTTCTGCATCCAAATGTAATCACCATTTGTTTCCAGAGAACCTCCGTTTCACCTGACCAGGAGAGGCTGGGGAGAATTCCCAGTGAGAGTGCAGATACACTTCAAGGATAGCCAGAACAAAAGGATTGATATCATACACAATTTGAAGGTATTTGAACACAATACTTTTAAGAAAGGCATTTAAATGAGCTCTTGTGCATAATCTAGAAGAGGCTCTGCTTGTGTATGTGCTTTTGCCTCTCTGTGTTATGAGAGTCCTGGTGGTCATTTTCCCATGAATAATTGGGCTGGAGAATTGAAATAGATCCAGGAAAGCCTCTTGCCTTGGCTGTATGGAGCTGATGCCTTGCAGCAGCTGGAGCTGAGTGTGCTCAGAGCAGCAGTGTTTACCTGTTTTTTCCCTCCAATTTGAGATTTTTATCATGTTTTCACTGACCTTAACCTAACAGGGTGCTTCAGGTCTGCCTTTCAGCTGGTAAAGTGGCTGCCATGTCTGTTCTGTTCCTTCAGCACAGGCACTCATCAGCTAATGATTATCTTTGTTGTTAGAGGGCAGGGAGGGCTGAGATTCCCTATTCCCTTTGAAGAGAGCTCCCTTTTCCAACTCATTCACCCCTGCAGCACTCAGGATTTCCAGTGTGCAGCACTCCTGGAAAACTAGGCCATTGCTCATTTTCCTTTTAATTAGTAGTCCCTGGCATTAGTGGACTTAAGTCCTGAGCTGGGTTAGTCTCCTGTTTCTTTGAGCAGCATTAATTTTATTTTAACTCTGCCTGCGTTGATGAATTTAATGCTAAGTAAGGTACCTCATTCCAACCCTAAATATAGACAGTAGAGGAGGTTGAAAATATTCCCCTGCAGCTTAGGGACATTTAATGCAGATGGTGAGTAAAATATATTTGGGGAGATGTGACTTGGGGAGAAATTATTAACACTGTGATGGATGCTGAAGGAAACTCGGCCTACAGAAGAAAACTGAGCCAGTCCAAGGCACACAAGAGCTCAAATCAGCAAATCTTGCTGCTCTCACACTGAGCCTGTGGCTGCTGTGAGGACGTGGAGTGAGCTGAGCCCTTCTCTGTGCCAGGCACCCTCTGTGCCCCTGAGCTCTGGCACATCCCACTCCTCTCAAACCCAGCTGCTTCTACAGGTGTCTTAACAGGTGCCTCTGGGATGATATGCCTCTTTATCAGCTGATGGCTCAGTGTGAGCACTTGCTTAATCAAAAATTACAGTGTAACACAGCCTTTGTGCTGATCAGTTGAAAACTCAGAGTTTTTCTCATTATTATTTCCTTATATTGACATCAGGAATAAAAAAAGGACACTGCTTGAGGACTCCTCTTAGATGGAAATATTCCCTCAGCAATCTCATTTCCTTTGACTTTTTTGCTCCTTTCCACTTTAGTGTGGGCCTTGGGTCATGGATGAATTTTTTGCAGAAGAGAGGGAGGGCACTTATCAGAGCACACAGATTTCTGACCTTATGGCCTCAAAATATTGGATGTGCTGCTGCTCAGCTGGCATAGTTTGAAACTTCTTTCAAAGAATTTGTATTGTAAAGTCTAGCTAATATAATGCTTTGCCCTGGCTAATATATTGTTTTGTTTTTTCTAGCTGGACAGGACCTACACAGGCCTGCAGACACTTGGTGCAGAAACAGTGAGTCAGAGGGTTGTGGGATGGATTGGATTCCCTTAAGATGTTTGAAAAGAAAAGATGCATGGGACTAAGCACAGACCCATTTGATTTCACAATTTCTAGAATGTAGATTTTGTTCTCTTGTTAAAGGAAATGATTATGACACCTTGTCACTATTTGTGACAACAAGTCATTTTTTCTCCTCCCTGGTTCAGGGGAGACTGTTTTCAGCTCTTCCTTCATAAAGAACTTGGCTTGTACTGGAGCTTTAAATTTATTGCTTTGTGAAGCTTTTGGTGCAAATATTCTGATTTGCATTCTGATCTGCTGCAGAGCTTACACATAAAGAATTTAAGCTCAAGGGATCACCCAACTATTCTGTTGAAATTTTGCAGTATATTAAGTACTTCTAAGTTTCTGTATCTGTCAAGACTCAGGACTTTAATGGAAAATGAACTCTTGAAATAAATAAATTAATTAATAACCCATAGTTTGCTAAATTTCTAAAGTTTTCTTGATATTGTTTTCCCCTTGTTGTACTGTAGTGAATGGAAATTTTTATGGTTAAATTGCATTACTTCAGCTTTTCAGTTGGTGGAGAAAACATTAATGTGAAATGTCTACTGTTATTAAAGAACACTTTTGAGGAGTAGATCATGTGGTGTGTTTCTCAAGGCCTTACCAGAAAAGGCAGGCTTCAGTTTTGTGCCTGTCCCTGCAGGGGTGTGCAGTCCTTTCTTTAGTGGGGTGCTTAGAGCTGGGCTCCATAATCCTTCCAATGTTTACAGTTCAGATTTCCCCATGGACCAAGATGTGCTGCTTTGCTGTGGGGGTTCAATGTTGCAAGATTTTGGTTGTAGCTCAAGTAGTGCTGGACCTTTGGCAACTGTCCCTGAAATGAATGGAAATGTCATGTAGAGTTGGGGGAAACAAAGGGAGAAGTTTTTAGGCATTAAAATAAAAAGACATAGTTGGTTTTGGTTTTTATATCTTTACCAAGCTACCAAATACTAATGTCCTTTCCCCTGTTTTTGGAAGGTAGTGGATGTGGAGCTACACAGGCATTCCCTTGGTGAGGAGTATCTCTTCTCCCAGTCTTCAGAGTCTGACCTTTCTGATGTTCCTACATCTTTATCACTGCCACTGAGTATCCCAGCACCAGTCAAAGCTTCTTCACCAATTAAACAGTTGAGGGAGTCCAGCCCAGATGCTTCTGTGGACAAAGGTAAAGCAAATGGTGTCAGTCAAATGCAAGTTCTTGGAACTTTGGCTCTGCTGCATACTTCCTCTTAATTGCTCTTAAGCCTTAAAGGTTGCTGGTGCTACCTGCTCGTTGCTCACCCAGATCATATTTTCCTTATATGCTATGAAATGTAATTCAGAAATTGTTACAGATTATTTGGAGTTTGGTTTGGTTTTGTTTGGGTTTTTAATCTGAAGTTTGTTGAGCAGGCTCTTTTTTGCTAAAACATAGTGAGTAATGAACAGCAGATGCAGTTGGAAAAAAGGTGATTGAATAGCACTTGTAGTTTTGGCTTTGGCAGACTATTTTCAGAGGGGTTTTTAGCTTTCTGAATGTTTTGGGGACTGTGTGTGCATTTAAGGAATTGGTCTAGTGGTGTGTTCAGTTTTATATGTTAGTGCCTAACATGAGCTGACTCTGAGGGAACAAAAATCTCTAGGTATCTGTGATTACTGTACCGTGGAGAACAGACACTGAAAAAGTTGTGAGTGTTTGTCTGAGGGACAATGGCATCTCTGCACATCAGGGTCTCATTCTCTCCTTCCCTTGAGGGATCAGGAAAGTCAGGATCCATTACAGGAGGGCAGCAGTTGAGTCCTTAGGATCTCTTGGATTGCCTGGAGCACGTGCTGCTGGCCCTGTGGGCACACTGTGGGATTTGTAGTTTGTGTCAGATAGGAAGAGCTGTGCCTCTGGTGGCATTTAGCTTTGTTTTCTGGAGCACTTGGTGTTGAGACCTTGGTTAACTGAGATACAAGGGTGGGTGTTACATTCTAGTGTGAGAAACCTTCTGGACACAGCCATGTTATATTTCAAAATAGTGTCAGATGCTGCATGGTCTGATGCTTTTCTTGATTTATTCCCACACTCCTGTTTTCAAGGAGTGGCTGTAAGCTGGTGCCATGCATGGTTGTGCTTCCTGATAGGCTCTGTGGTGCCACTGGTGGTGTTCAGGCTCAGCAAGGAGAATGCCTGCTGTTTAAATGTGGTCTTTTCTTGTGGCCAAAAAAGGACAAACACAACCAAATTTTAAACACACAGGTTTTTTATTCAAACAGGAAGTTTGTAGCATCTTTAGGTGAGCAGTGCTACAGCCAACAGGAAGGAAGTAAACCTACCTCCTTTTTACACTGACAGGCAGTAGCTTTTCTCAGCAGCTCCAGGTTAATTGATCTCCTTGTTCACCAAGTGGATTCCATAGCCCAGCTCAAAAGGCAGTCTCTGGTTTCCTTGAGCTCTTACTGCAAAAAACTGCACTGCAAAATTCTCTGCAAAGGAGGTCCAGCCTTGGTCCTGTGGAGCCCTAACCAAGGACACTTGGAACTAGCAGCAGCTTTTGGTCCGTGGAAGGGCATTCCAAGAAAATGTGTGAGAAGTGGCTGATCACTTGCCACAGCTGAAGAGGCTGTGCATGGCATCATTTTATTCTTCTTGTCCAGCAGATCCAACAAGCCTGTGCAGGAGGAATCCCCTCCCTCACTCTCTCCCTGTTCAGCGCTTCCCACCAGTTCCTTTTTCCTTCCTTCCTTCCTTCAAGAATGTGTTTGTCATACCTGAGTTATGCTTGTGTAGAGAAGCACAGTAAGGAATCAGATGTGTCAGCCTAAGAAGTATTTCTGTTCTTTTCCCTGTTTTGATCAGGATTCTCTGGGAGTGCTGAAACCGAAAGACATGCCGCGTTTTATTCCCTGCCATCCTCGATAGAACGGACTCCCACCAAGTTAGCCACACAGAAAGTTGCCTTTGGCTCTCATGGAAATTCAGCCTTTCAACCCATTGCAGCTAGCTGTAAAATAGTGCCTCAAGGTCAGAGTCCAAGCCCTGCAGAGTCACCAGGAAAATCCTTCCAGCCTATCACCATGAGTTGCAAGATTGTATCAGGTGAATGTTAGTTTACTTACCCAAGTGCCTCTCTTGGAAAACAAGAGAGTGAACCGGTTGGACTTGTTTTGTGTCCTTCCCTTGATTTTCTGCCAGTCTTTGAGCATCAGACAGTAGGAAACTTTAGAATAAGGAGCTAAGCACACTTCTTAATGTTCAGTGAAAAGAAATAAAAGCGTGAAATGGTTCCCAACAGATCAGAAGCAGGATGAGAGCTGTTCTCTCCCTGTTCTTGAATGCTTTTAAGTGTGAAATAGGTAGTCTTGAAATGGACTGCTACCCACAGAAAGGCCCAGTTAAAAACACATCTTCCATGTGGAATATTTTTATGTGGGAAGAGTCCCTTTTTCTCCCTCCTGCTTTCATACAGCTGGGATGGATTAAGAAGAATTTTTTCCTTGATTACTGGGCAAATAATTTAACCTTGTAGACTCAAATAGACCCTCTTGTGCTTGCCATATTGCATCAGATGGAGCAGCTTTGGTCTTTGTCTTCCAAAAGTCCACCTTGTGTTGGATTAAATTGCCAGCTGGCTGCAGTGGGCAGTGTGACAGCTTCTGAACCAAACATGGCCAAAGTGCTGCTTTGCTCATTTCACTTGTGGTCCCTTCCCTGCCTGGGTGTGATGCCAGTCACTGGATGATGCTTTACATCAGGAAGTATTAATGTACAGCTCACCGTGGCACATGCTCTGAAGGTGCAAGGTGAACTGTTGCAGTTCTTCATTTTCTGGTGTTCAGGGTAGAGAGGATGAAGCACCAGTTATCAGTACATGTGATTTCTGGTGATCTGCTCCCAGATAACTTTCTTAAAGTGTGTCTCGTTTGTTGTTTCGTTTTGGTTTTGTTGTTACTTTTTTTAAAATTGAATTTCAATATTGTTCCTTGACATCTTAAAACTGTACTCAGGTTGATTTACACTTGAACCTATGCTGAGTGCTTTATTCTTTCTTTATAAGCTCTTCTCTTGATCTTTTCCCAAAGCTTCCTAGAAAGCAGGAATTACAGGGGCCATCCTATCTTTCCTAAAGTCCTTGAACTATTCTTTGTTGGTCTTTGCTATTTGAATGTTACCCTGCTAAACATTTTTCCAAGGCTCTGCTGTCTGCTGAGAAGGATTACCCCTTTCAGATTTCAAAGCAGTTTATAAGACACGGGGATTTTATTTGATGACCATTTATGTTCTAACTGTCAATAACTGCCAAGAAAGTAGATTAAAAGGCAGGTGACACTTCATGTTTGCTGCTGTCTTTTCTCTGATCACTTCCTTGCCAGTCCTTTTCTCTGAATTTCTTGTTTGCCTCTTCATGCAGCTTTTTTCTCCTCTAGTTTCTCTCTCTCCTGGCCATGTTACCCAGAAGCTGCCCATTTTACAGATTGATTTCAAGGGTTTCTGCTGTAGTGAGAGCAGGGAAGGGACCTGGGTGTTCCTGCTGCCTGAGGCTGTTCCACACAGCCTTTTTAGGGGAACTCCTTGGTTCCCACTCTTGAGTGCCTGTACCTTGGGCTGCACCAGGTCAAGAGGGCTCAGCTCTCTTTCTCCATCTCCTTGGGTGCACTGGTCTTGGCAGTGAGAATGGTGTAGCTAATGTCCCTCAGGATTCAGGGATGGACCAGATGGCCTCTCAAGTTCCCTCTGTGCCCTGCTTGTCCTGGTAGGCAGAGCATGTCCAGGGTAGGTATGAGTGCTTTATGTGCCTTTTCCTTTCCTTCTGTTTCCTCTTTCCTTCTCCAAGTCCTGTGACCTCACTCAAGCTGGGAAATGCATCCTCAAAAAACACTCCTTGTCTAAGCCATTTTCAAAAGTACTGCTATTGCCATGTTTTTATGTTGTGACAACATTTACAAGCTAGAAGCATTGGACTTTTTTTCTTAAGGTTCTCCAATATCGACCCCTAGTCCATCTCCGCTACCTCGTACCCCAACGTCCACTCCGGTGCACATGAAGCAAGGCTCTGCCAGCTCAGTCCTCAATAACCCGTACATTATTGTGGACAAGCCTGGACAGACGGTTGGAGCAGCAGCCACGAGCACAGGTGTGTAGTGTCACCACAGGAGGCAGTGGCTCAGTCTTCCCCCTTCCAGTTTGTTCTCCCTTTCAAATGATCAGTAGAACTGCAGCGTTTCGGGTCGCGCAGCTGGAAAAGAGGAAGAGGAAGAGGTCGCTCAGCAGAGGAGGAGGAAGGTGTTGGTTGGCACAGCTGGCCTGTGAGTGTGGCTGAGGGTATCTCAGACGTGAGCACTGCTTCCTTTAGGAGACAGCACAGTGTACAGCCAAACTGAATTCACAGAATTCTTCAAAGAGAGCCTGTTCTTTTCAGGTGAAAAGGGGAGAAAGTGATGTAGAGCGTGTTGCACAGCTTTAGACAGGAGTGCACAGGGGGTTGGGTGACAGCGCTGGCGTGGGTGTGGCAAAGAGCACGGAGAGGTCTCAGGGACTGGCAGATCAGTCTTAGGTCCCAGTGGTGGGGCACAGTAGATGTGTTGAAATGCAGAGATCCTGGTTACCAGGAGAACAGCCGTGCTGGATTTTGTTACTGCTCTCAGCTTCTACCTCGTCCAATTCCAGCTGGTCTGGATTCCTCTTAACTGGATTCCCTCCGTGGTGACAAAAGCCTGGGGTCACAGGAAGGGCTGAACTGCAGGACACAGGTGATGGATAGAGGAGTCAGACAGTAATCTTTGTGTTGGGCTGGAGGAAAGGTCCCTCAGAAGTCATTTATTTGTTGGGATATATGGCCAGCAGCTGCTGTCTATTTCAAAACACACTTGTTAGTGTGTATGTGTGTGCTTCCCAGCATCCCAGCAGGATGGCCAGGGCAAAGTGAGGGAGTGCAGCATCCATGGAACACAAACTGCTTGCTGGGCATGGCTGGAAAACACAAAACTCTTTTTACTAATGCTTCCTCCCTTTATCTGAGCTGAACACAGCTGTCATGTTCATTTTAACTTCATCACAGAGGGAATTGGTAGGAATTGTATATCAATATCTGACTTTTTTAAAGTATGTTTTGGGGCTTTCTTGGTAACACTGCTGCTGTTTCACCATTAGGGTTTGATTAATTGGGGGTGGTTTTTGATTGGTTGGGGGATTTCTGCCTCTTATTTTCTGTTTCTTCTTTACCTCCAGCCTGTCTACTCTGCCTAAGTGGTTTATCATGGTTTGGGTAACTTTTGGGTTCTTCTAACAGAGGTTTGTACATGGAGGATAGGATGTGCAGATGCACCAGTTGGGATGTACAGGTGTGAGTGTAGTTATTGGTGAAGTGCAGTTACTGTTAAAGCTGCAGTTCCCCACCACAGTGGATATGTACAGAGTGGCCTGGCAGAGTCTGCTTGCTGCCTCTCCCTCCCTGCACTCCTGTGCCTCCCCTGTATCCTGCAGGAGTCAGATCACATCAGTGGCAGAGCAGAAAATTGATACCCTCCCCTCCCCAAACAGCTTTGTTGGGAGAGAGCCTCATCACCAGACACTGTGTGAGGGTGCAGGAGGGTCTGTGGAACTGACTTTTTGGCAACTGCAGCCAGGCTGGATTGAGCATAATGTGTGTTACAGGAAAAGTCCCTGGGGCACTTTTGGTAAGGCTGCAGATTGTATTTGAGAAAGGGGGTGAGATGTTCATACTCTGTGGAAGCCAGCCTTCCCAAAGCCCTTTTTCTCAGAAATGGCTGCTCATTTACTTCTAAACTCAAGTGTGGATTATAGTACAACTGTATGAGACACTGGTTTTTTGCTTTCATGGGTGTCATCCATGGCCTTGGTGTCTCTTGAACAAACAAAACTGCCAAACCAGCCCAACAGCTGAGGAGCAGTCTTGTGCACATGCTGGTAATGCAGGGTAAGTTTACCACTGGACCCCCATCCATCCTGGGGGCCAGCAGAGTGCTGTGGCACACGTGTCAGTCTGATAATTGTGCAAGAGTATCTGCCACAGAGGACTCTATGCCTTCATGCCTTGTTTCTCTTTCTCCCTTAACCTTCCTCACTCTGTCCCTCACTCTTGTTACTCCTCCCTTTGTCTCCTTCCTTTTGTGGCCTTTCTTTCCTTCTCTCCCCAAGCCTTCCTCCATGTCAGTGTCCAAGGCTAGTGTGGGTTCAGGGGGCTTCTGGGCAGCAGAGGACTTTGCATCTGTCCTATTTTCACAAGGTTGCACCTGTAGCTGAAATCCTCAGCCCCCCAGGAAGGTTCCTGACCATTTGCTTGCAGCACACAGAGCAGTGGGTAGAGGGTTCCTTCTCTGGGGCATGGTTCCTGCAGGTGGAAATTCAGTGGTGGATCTGTTTTGTGCCCGTGGCAGTGCCTGCTGATGTACCTGATGGAGAATGCAGATGAAATGAAATGCCCTGATCCTTGTTAGGAGAGGTTTCATGTGTGCAGTGGCCCTGCTCCCAGCCCTCACCCAGCATCTGCTTTATTTCCTGCTGCGCAGGGAGCCCGACCAGCAAACTGAGCAGTGTCTGTCAGGCCTCTCACGGGACTGCATCTCCTGTGTCAAAGACCCATGGGAGCACTTTTGGCACCTCAGCTGTCAAGGTAATGTTCTCATTAGGTCTGTATGTCCTGTTTCAAGTCCAGCTTTCTATTAAATGGGGCTTTTTAGCATTAAAAATTCTGCACTTCAGGCAAGTCCCTTGGATTGTCATTTCATGTGAAGGTTTACTGTGTCTGACAGATGGAGCCATAGGAGAACGTGGTGGTTATACAAGATGATAGTGTCACTTCATGCAGCTCTAATTAGGCTTGCCTGCATATCTGTTAAACTCTTCTGCTTCTCTGCAAGGAAATCCATGGAGGGCATAGCTCCCCAAACGTTGTATCTTTCAAAAAAGCTCTTCTGTAGCTGGCTTTGATCTTCTTCACTTTGTTAGTCACAGAGTATGATTAAACCAGAGATGCCTACCTCAAAACCTTCACTCTGTTCATTATTTTTGTACAGCAGCTGTTCCAAGCAGCCTGAAAATAACTCATGTAGTGGTTTTACAACTGCCTGCATTTAGAAAAATGTTTGTGTAAACAGTGGAGTAACATTTGGATGTGTAAACAAACAGCAGTAAATACAGTTCATGCTTCTGATCTGCAAAGCCCAAAAGGTACAGAGCTGTACTGTCTCACATAAAATCTTTCCTTCTTCTTGTGCTAGGGATGATATTTCTGGCAGGGAAGTGGCGTCAGCAAGGCTCTGCAAGCAGCTGGTGGGTGTGCTGCAGGAAACAGGAGCATTTCCCTGTCTCCAGGCCTCAGTATTAAAGCAGGATATGGTGGGGGAAGGCTTGCCAGTCAGTCTGCAGAGAGCAACTCACTTCACATTTGGAGCTGAGATGCTTCCTGTGTCTGCTGGGGAAAAGGTGTTGCAGACTGGTGTCTGAAGCAGTTAGTTTGGAGTAGCATTTTCAGTGTCAGGTGTGCAGCTGGCTAGTCAGATTTTAAAAACCTGTGTGCTCAGGTGGATTTCACTTAACTGTGTTGAAAATTGTTCATTATTCTTTATTTTTCACTGATTTGGGACAGTTTTTTCTGAAAAGTTTTCAGTGAGTCAAAGTAGGCACACATCATTAGTAACAGCTGAATTCTGTATTTCCAGGGCAACTTGAAAAACTGAAGATATTTTTTAAAAATCATACTTCTGTAAACAGAAATGTAATTTGATTTATGTATTCTGGTTGGTGGAAAAGCTGTAATTTTAGGGTTTCTTTAAAGAGAAGAGTGTGCCTGATAGTTCAGTGGGATATTACAGGTTGTGCATAACTCACCTCTTTTCATCTCTTCACTGTGTGCTAGTTTTCTGTATTTATTTTCATGACTTCAGGCTGTGTTTCTGCAGCCAGTCTCAAATGCAGCTGCTGTGGAGAGGACAGGTGGTGCCTCTAGCCTTGTCTTCACACCTGCCCTTTGCCACCAGTTGTGCAGCTGTGAGGTGACCCAGAGCAGCCAGCCAGCCTGTGTGAACAGTAATGTTTGCAGCCACGTGTGTCAGTGCAAGGAAGATGCCAGGAGTCGCAGGGCCTGATTTCTGCTCATGATCCAACCCAAGGATGGGCCAGGGGATTGTAAAACCATGGCTTTAGGCTGCACATTGATTGTAAAAGAGAGCAATTGCACTGTAACAAACTCCCTCAAATGCACTTGACTTCTCTGCTGGGCTCAGGCCCAGAAGTGCCAGGTGCAGATGACGAAATGCTTTTTACTTAATATTTGTTGTTTCTGCCAAATGGTGAGTTCTGTCTGGAAGGATTGTGTGCCACTGCATCCTTCCAGTTAGAGGAGAGCATAAACTCCTCTGAGAGAAGAATTTTCCCCTCTGTAACTTGTTTCTTCTTACACCACCTTCTCTCTCTGAGACTGCGTATAGAATGACAAAACGAGTGAGGTTGGCAGAGGCCTCTGGAGATCAACCACTCCAACTCAAAGCAGGGTCAAATAGAGTAGCTTCCTTGGGAATGTGTCCAATTGGCTTTTGAGTATCTTCAAGGCTAAAGAGTCCCCAGCCTCTCTGAGCAACCTGTCACTCTGTTTGGTCACCATCAACAACAACAAGGTTTTCCTTATCATTTCCTGTATTCAGCTTGTGCCCATTGGCTCTGTCCTTGCATGGGATACTACTGAGTGTTGTCTGGCTTCACTTTCATTACACCTTCCTAGCAGGTATTTGTATGCATTGATAAGACGCCCTCTCAGCCTATTTGAATTTTAAGTGAAATACTTTTATATAAAAAATTGATCAGAGAACATGAGTTGATATTTTTGCCTGTGTATGACATGGTAAGAGACAGTTACTGCTATTGGAGATGTAACTTTCCAACTAAAATTTGCTTTGTGGGTTATATTAAGGAAGTTAGACTCCTTTTACTCAAGTGTTGACTGATTTTTGGAAATGTCTTATTTGCACAGGTAATTTGGCCTGCCCAGCTGGTCCATGCTGCCCTTTATTAGCAGTCACTTGTTTTATTTCTTTTATTGGACGTATCACTGATTTTTGCACCATGTCTTCTTATTTGCAGCAGGAGGATTCTCTCTTTGCCACCATGCCACCCCTTTGTCCCATTGGGAGTCATTCCAAGGTGCAAAGCCCCAAGTCGGTCACTGGAGGACTGGGAGCTTTTACAAAGGTATCCCTCCTGACTTTTGTGCTGGGACAGGCAGCCCAGTAGGGTCATTTCATGCTGACTTGTGCCACAAACCAAGGAACATCAGTGCTTGTAAAACTCTTACTGGAACCAATGTATCTTGCTGCTAAGGGCTCTGTAGCATCTCTCAAAAATGTGTCTTGTTTTCTTTTCTTTCCCTGTGGCTCTGCTGTACCTGGGATCTTGCCTTTTATCACCTCTTCCATCCTTCCTGAGGTTCTTTTTTGAATCACTGTTGTGTTAAGGCTGATATTTTGAAAGCTGTTTTTAATGGGATGCAGTAGAAGTAAACTGCAATAGATCTGTCAGGAGCTTCTTAAAATATTGTAACAGTGATTTGTGAATCTCAGATGTTTCTGCTTCTGACTGTGTTTTCTTAAATATTACCACATGGAATATAAAATTGTTTCTGCCAATGTTAGGTGATCCAAGTAAAAGGTGAAAGAATGCTTCCTACCAGTTACAGTACCTACAACAATCTAACATGAAAAAAAACCCTAAAGAGGCTTTTTTTGTGTCACTCCCCTTAGAGATTAGATGTAGGGGGAAATGTAAAACATATAAACAAGAGAATGTGTGTAGGTCAGCTATAATAATTTACAGTGTCTATAGGTATTGGTTGTAACATTGCAGGATAGAAATAAAAAACAGGTTCAGAACATGAATTTGAAACTTTAAAGTGTGGTGGCTCCGTGCCGAGATGCAGGGTCTGAAGAAGTCAGGTCTGGCCAAGTCCCTTGTCAGGATGAGTGGTACTTGTAACACTACCAGCAATTCCTGTGACTCTGTAATTTCCATGACCACCTGAAATGGGGACTGCTTTGTCACCGTGGCAGTTTGTCACACCACCCCACATGCTGTGTGGGAGCAGCCCTCACTTGGAGCTGAGTCCCCGTGGTGTGCACACCACGCCTGAGGTCAGTGTGCCTGCCCTTCCCTGCAGACAGGCTGCTCCACAAGCCATCTTCAGTGGTTGAAGGTGATGCCTTGGAGAGGCTGCCTGGAACAGAGGCTCGACAAGATTAAGAGAATAAAGTGGGGATTTATTAAAGGCCTTCAAACAGGTACACCTTGGGCAGTCAGAAGCCTCTGAAGGGCTTCACCCAAGATGGTCACGAGTTTTTCAGGCATTATAGGTTTGGTCCATTTGCATATCAGGGATTAATGCTCCAATTACAGCTTCAGGTAATGAAGTCTCATTCCCCCTCAGTTTGCTCCCCCCAATTCACTTTTGTTTACACTTTTGGGGCCTGAGGCTGTTGGGTTTCCTTGGACCTCAAGCCCAGAGGAATTATTTTGTCTGACCAAAATGTGACGACAATAACTAACGCTCCATATGGACTTTGGAGCTATGCACTAATGCAGTACAGGGTTTGAAAAATATCCAGGCTCAAATCCCAAGGCATCCAGGGTGTTTGCTTTCCTTGTGACTGACTGTCTGTTCCCCTTGCCCAGGTGATAATCAAGCAGGAGCCCGGGGAGCTGCCGCAGCAGGCGGCGGCGCCGGCGGCGGGCGCGGCGCAGCCCTCGGTGCAGCAGTACGTCACCGTCAAGGGCAGCCACATGCTGGCCCTGTCCCCGCAGAAACCCGCCCTGAGCGCCGGCGAGGGGACGGCGCAGTCCAAGGTGAGGGCCACGGGGGCATCTCTGGGGTGGTGGGAGCTGTGGTGGTACTGCAGCCCTTGGTGCTTCTCCCAGGGGAGCAGGGTTGCTCCTGCCTCGCTCCCAGCACCGTGGGTAGCTGGGTTGCTGTGTGCAGCGTGGCTTGTGTCCTGCTTCCATGTAGTGCTTGGGAAGGGAGCAGGCTGAGTGTTGGATGTAGTGTTTTTTCTCAAATAATAACAGGACGGGACTGCTTTCTCACCAGTCACTGGCTGAAAACGTAAGACAGAAATCTATCGTTAGAGAACCAGGAATCTCCAGTTCCTAGGGTTTGGATTCCACTTTGGGAAGTTCCTTGGTCCAAATGTCCCAGTCACTCACAGGATTGCTCCTGTTAGCAACCTCACCTGGCTTACTATTAAGTTGTTTTTTGGTCAAAGGATCATAATATATAGGTATTGGTAGAACTCTGCTGTTAGATTGATGTGAGCTTTTGCCATCTTTTGTGTCTCACCCTGTAATGAGACTGATGTTGCAATAAAGAGCTCAAGACACATCTCCCAGCAGTCCTGTCCTGTTATTATTTGGGAAAAAACATTAGATCCAGCAGCTGAGCAGGCACCATTGCATTTTACTGTGTACAGGGACATCTCCCACTTCTGTCCAAGCTGTTGGAACAGTGAGGTGCAGGTGCTTTTGGACTGGCAACCCAGAAAGCTGGCTGCCATCAGCAGCTCTTGCTGAAACTCATCCAGGTCTTTCCATAAGAGAAGGTGAATTCTTTCCTAGGAATGCAGGCCTGCAACACAAGAGACCAGCACGAATAGGGAGCAGGGTGGAGGCTGAGCCAGAACCAGCATTAGGTGAAAGCAGTCCTACCTGAGTGGCAACTCAAGCATTTTACTGTAGGAGTCGTGCCAATGCAGTCCTGCTTTGACAGGAGTGACACGGCTTCTGAGAAGGCACAGTGCAGTGACAAGATGACAGATGTGTCAGAAATTGTCTCCATTCTTGCCTCTTTCCATTGTGGACAGAGTCAAGTGATGTGGCAGGCACTAGAGATTACATACAGAACTTTCACATTTGCATAAGTAAATACTTTCTTTGCATTTGCAACATTTCCTTGTTCTCTGCTGCCTTTCTTGCCTGTTTGAGCAGGTATGCAAAAACTCATGTTCCACTGCAGTTACCATTAACAGATAAAATTGAAGCACTTTGTGGATTCTGCTTTGAGGCTGTAGTTTTCCTTCCCGGGGAATCTGTTCCCATGAATGTGTTGAAACTGAATTTCTACATCTCTTTAATTCACCAAGGCAAGCTTTATCTTCAGCTGGAGTCAAGCCATTGCTTATAAATCAAAAAAGAAAAAAAGGAATTGCCCTGTGATTTGAATGAACTTAATCTTTTGTGGCTGCGCTGAGGTCCTGACTGGGTTTAACAGTTTATCCTTTTACTTGGGATTGGCCTCTTGCCGATTTAATTTTGTTCCTGAGTGAAGAGCTTCGTGACCAGGCATGTCCTGAAATGTCTGGAGATGGGGGTCGGGTACCAGCCAGGATTCCTGGGCTGGCTGTGGCCAGCAGGGCCCCATCCCACCCCATCCCACCCCTGTTTGTTGCAGGTTGTTGGCGTTCCGGTTGGCTCTGCGCTGCAGTCGACAGTGAAACAAGCGGTGGCCATAAGTGGTGGTCAGATCCTGGTGGCAAAGTCCAGCTCCTCGGTAGCAAAGGCTGTTGGCTCGAAGCAGGTTGTGACTCAAGGTGTAGCCAAAGCCATCGTGAGTGGAGGTGGAGGGACAATTGTGGCTCAGCCCGTGCAGACCATAACAAAGGCGCAAGTTTCTTCCACAGGGGCTCTGAAAAGTACATCTCAAGGCTCAGGTAGGGTGATTTTACACCTTGTTAATAGCTAGTCATGGGTCTATAATGATATATTCAACTGCAAAATAACTGTGTGTGATTGAGAAACTTGGAAGTAAGTGGAGAGCTCTGTAGGAGAATTCAGGCTGAGATTAATAATGAAGAAAATGTTGATTCATTACCTGTAAGGGGGAAGAGGGAGCACAAGTGCTTTAAAACATGCAGTGTTCTGTGAGTGGAGACCAGATGGATGTGCTGGGGAATGTGCAGGAGACCTTGCAGACTTTCATGGAGCCAGGTCTCACATTTTTGCCTGGCATTATGGTCCTTTCCCCATGAATCCAGGCAGCCAGAAGTGTGCAAAGTGTCCCTATGTCATCCCCACATCTTCCTCAGTGCTTACAGGTACAGGAGTCTGGGCAGAAGCCCCCTGTCTGCCTCTGCACACAGCTGCTTTAGCTGAGCACGGGCTGGGGCTCAGGGCTGTTGCAAAGCTGCTGTGTGGTGCCTGGGGCTGCAGGAAGCCTGCAGGCCCCACAGCTGTGCTGCTTTGGCCTGCAGCCACAAGTGGGACTGCACGCAGAGAGATTTTTTCCAGACCTATTTAAAAAAGTGGCTGAGCATCACTGGTGGAGTTAATCTGCAGTTGGAGCAGCTAAGTAGGGATTACTGAGGGCTGGTTGCATGTCACTGAGTACTTCCATCCTGTGCAGATTTCAGTGCATACTACTTTGTGCAAGCAGCTGGTTTATTCCTTTTTATTCTCTCTTTCTAGTGATGGCTACACTGCAGTTACCAGCCACCAACCTGGCAAACTTGGCAAACTTACCACCAGGCACCAAGCTGTACCTCACCACCAACAGCAAGAACCCTTCTGGGAAAGGAAAACTGCTGCTGATACCCCAAGGAGCCATACTGCGAGCCACAAATAATGCTAGTTAGTCTTGCAGGGAAATCTAATGAGTTAAATAATGTAATCACTGCATGATTAATATGTTTGGCATTTTTGCTAGAAAGCATCCAGGTGCTGTGGAAATCAGTAATGGGATAGGGATTCTTCATTCACAGCAACCCATATGTGGTGCTTTTTAAGGCTGAGATCTCACAAGTGGCTTTTTTTTCAGTGAAACTGCTTTTCATGCCATGCTCTCAGTGCAGAAATGTTTTTTTGGTTAATAGGCCTGTGAATGCAACTGCCAGTGAAATACCTGCAGCAGGGGCAGTCCAACTTCAATAATCTCATTGGCAGCAGGGAAGATCAGATATTTATGATGTTTATGACAGAGCCATGAGTATTTTTTTTACCCTTATTTCTTCATGAGAGACTGCAAAAAGTCACTGTTCAGGTTGTTCCTTCTGGAGACAGAGTAATATCAAAGTGTCACTGCAAATACCACTGCTTGGTATCCATGATCTGTTATTATGGTAACAAAATTGCATTGACAGCCAGTGAAATTAAAATGAAGAAGCCAGTAAGATTTGGAGTGTTTCCAGAGCTTTTGCTGCAGATCATAACCTGCAAAAGAGTGATGAAAAGATTGTTCTTTTGTTGGACAGCACTTTCATTTCATAGAAATTTCAAAACAGCTTGAAATGAGCTTTGCTTGTCCACCAGCCCTCCTTATCTCCCCAGTAGCTCCTCTTGTTCATGGCATTAGCTGAGCTGTAAGAGAGCACAGCAGCACAGCTGAACTCTACTGAATAATAACATTACTTGACTGCAAAAGACATGGCACCAAATGTCTGGCCAAGTCTTTGCAAGTACTTGTATATACAGGGATGCTTTAGCAGCTGGCACTGTCTGATTGCCAAAGGGTCAAGTCTTTTCCTCTGGTTACAGGTCTTCAGTCTGGTTCTTCTTCAAACAGTGCAGGAGGAGGAGGAGGAGGAGGAACCCAAAGCACAAGCAGTAACTTGTCACAGCACCTCACCTATACATCCTACATCCTGAAGCAGACACCCCAGGTCAGTGGCACAAGCATCTCAGTGGGAGCACATTGACATTTCAGGCTGCAGGGGTGTCAGGTGGCTGTCCTGTGCTTCTGTAGGCTGTGAAACCTTCTGGGACTCTCGTGTCTGGCTCTTACTTGACTTTTCTCCTGCTCTGCTTGCATCAGGTGTTCTGCAGCAAGAAGGCTGCATCCAGCTCTTAGAGCAGGAGCATCCAGTGTAGGTAGCAGTGCTGTGTTTCAGAAGGTGAAATGTTGTTGTGGCTACATTAAAGTCACTCATGTCCCCAAGTCCCCAGGAGTGTCTCCACGTCCCTCCCAGTGTCCCCAGTGATGTCCCCATCCTGGCAAGTGACAAAGAGGGGGGTCCCTGGATGTCCCCGTGGGGGATATCAAAGGGTCCCCCCTTTTTGGATCATTTTGGGGCATTTTGGGGTAATTTGGGGGCATTTTTCATCATTTTGCAATAATTTTCAGACTTTTTTTGCATTTTTTATCATTTTGGGGCAATTTGGGGGCATTTTGGAGCTTTTTTGTCAATTTAGGACGATTTTGGGGCAGTTTTGGAATATTTTTGCATCAATTTGGGGGCATTTTGGGGCGATTTGGCTCAAATCTGGGGCGTTTGGGGTCAGGTTCCATTTTGAGGGGTTGGAGGGGATTTTGGGTGGATTTCTGCTGACTCTTAACTGTGTTTCAAAGTGCTGACCTCCCTGGTTTCTTCCTGGAGCAGGGCACCTTTCTGGTTGGCCAGCCTTCACCTCAGGGCTCCGGGAAGCAGCTGACCCCAGCATCAGTTGTTCAGGGCAGTGTAGGAGTTGGAGCATCTTCCACACAAGGACAAGCCCTAAAAGTGATAACTGGACAGAAAACAGCTCTGTTTACACAGGTAATGTGCAACTGATATGTTTCTCTCTTGCTAGTTTTGTCAGATAAAGTGCAGCAGCCACAGCCACACATTACTGAGAGCATTTCCTTTCATAGTTGTTTGGTTTGATGTGGGGGTTTGTACAATTGTGGTGCTGGCTGTACCACGATGAGGAAAGCACACAAAGGCTTACTTTCATCAGACTACAGACTTCCAGCTTTTTCTTCTCAGAGGGGGTCAGCTTGCAATCTGTGTAAGCTTGGGGTTGCTGCTTTGTAAATGGGCTCTGGGATTTCTTAGTGAAATGGAATTGGAAAAGTGAATAGAGTCAGGTGCAAAAATGTACTTAAATACTTGAACTTTAGAAATGGGTCACCTGCTAAAGCTCTTAAATATCTTTGGGTTTGGTACCCCTCAAAGGACCTTCTTTTAAAAAGTACCAAGTAGTCTCTATGAAATTCAAATGCCCCAAGAGTACTTGCAGTTGATTATCCAAAGTTCAAGATTGATAGACATATATTTGCAAAGTCAACACTTACAAGGTTGATTTCTGAGGTGATCATTTTGTTCCAGCAACTATTGCCAGAATTTGATTTTTTCAAAAGTATTTTGAAAATATTTTCTAGTAATATAAAAAGCATTTCTCTTGTTTGTGTTGTTGCTGTTGTTCTGTTTCAATTTGATTTTTTTTAAATAATTTAAAACCCTAACTAATATACTGTTTTCCTTATGCTGCATTCTTTCTCAAAGGCTGCATCCAGTGGACAGACATCACTGGTGAAAATATCAGATGGGTCTATAAAATCAGTGCCTGCTTCATCCCAGCTCTCCAAACCTGGCACCACTGTGCTGAGAGTGTCAGGAGGTGTCATCACCACGGCTGCTGCTCCTGCCGTGGCCCTCCCCACAAATGGGGTGGCCCAGGTGAGGAACAGCCCTGCCAGTGTTCTGTAATGTTCTGCAGTGCGGTGTTTGCGCTCCTGCCACGGCAGTCCCAGGCAAGCACTTGTCCTGCTTTTCTCCCCCTTGCTGGTGGGTCTGCTCTTCCTTGTGGCAAGCAGCTTTGAGCAGCCCGTGGGGGCTCCTGAGAGCACAGGCCCTGCACGGTGCTGCATGCAGAGGCTGTCACTGCTCCCCAGCCCAGGGCACTGTGGCACTGCAGCCTGGGGAGGAGCTGCTTGGGCATGGAGGGAGGCAGGACACACAGCATTTGTGTTCCTGGAGTGAATGCAGCCATGGATCCAGCTGATGCAGTGGAGTGGAGCTGCAGTGCGTGGAGAGGGGAGGAGGCAGCAAAGTGAAGAGTGGAATTCACTCTGAGCCTGTTTCTTTCTATTAGCCCCTAATCTGTGCCTCCCAAATGCCTGTGGAGAGTTGATGCCATGCTGCCACAGCCTCCATTCTGTATGTGCCATCATTGTGTGTGGGCTTTTGGATATGAGCTTGAGAATCTCTTGCTTCCTAACAACTGATAGATAAAAGTTTGCTACTTTTATTACTTATATTACCTTTTTGTGCTTATTTCTGAATTACCTGTGACACAAAAAGGGATTTGTTATCCCTCTGCCTCTTTTGCAGCAAACAGATAATGCAGCTTCCAGTTCATCATCTTCTGGAACTCCTGCAGCAAAGACACCTGGACAGCAACAGCAAATCTGTGTAAGCCAGAGCCAGTCCACTTCATCAGTAGTGAATAAGAGTGCGACTTCCAGTGTTGTAAGTGTTGCTTCCTTGATGACTGCAGCGACACCTGTGACAGGAAAAGCTACAGTATCAGGTATTAAACTCCCTTCACACCTTTCCTAGAGCAGGTTAGAATCCAGGTGTGAGTTCATACATGTCTTCACTGCACATGGAAGAATTTAGTCACCTGCATTTGCGAGTGTGTGAAAGCTATGCTTTCTTAAACATCTTATTAGCATAACTTTTGGCTTAGCCAAGGACATTTCTAATAATTTGGCATCCTTTTGGCATTCACTGTATCTCTTACAAATAACAGCACAAGTTGCCCTTTGGTACTGGAGAGGGATTTTAGTTTTCATGCCAGGTTTTCACTAGAAGATGCATTTTGCCTGTCAGGAGCAGAGTGTGTCACTATCACGATACCAGCAGTACTACAGACTTGATTAGTTAGTGAAAGTGAAACTCTGCTGTATGCAGAGGATGAGCAGAATTTGCTTTTGAGGCTTTGCATCTGCTCTGTTGGGGTTGAAAAAGAGAAAGATGTTGATTAGAGGGAACTGGAGCCTTTGAAGTCAAAATTCATTAAGTACAGTGAAGTAGGCTGGATCTGGATCATTCAAGTTAATAAAAATGAGGTAATAAAAATGGACTGCCCTTATGTGGAGGGGAGTTCTCCCTATTTAGTTTTATTGTATTTCCAGCATCTTTCATGTCAGGGAGGGAAAATGCAGCATGTCCAAGAGTTAGGAGTTAAAACTGGAAATTTTTGTTTGGATTAATTTACGTGCTGGCATGTTCTGTTCACTTGAAGTGGTTTCTTATGAAGTGAAAGCAGTGTAAAAATACAGAAAAGAGAAAATAAGTGACACTGAGCTCATCTGACAGTGTCTTTTTGAAGCAGCTCTTCTTGTTTCCTCTCTACTCAGACTTAAACTTCTCTTTTCTCATGGGTGTATTTTACCCAGAGCTTGAAAATAAACAGCATAGACTGCTAAGACTGACAGAATCCTGCAGGAAGCAATTCAGTATTTTCCTCTTTGCAAGGAAAGCAGCCAGGTGGGTTTTTTGGAGGAAATAAGCCATACTAAATAGCTTTCAGATTAAAACTCCCATTTACGTGTGAGAATGCTGTCTAGATTTTGTTTTGGTGGGTTTTTTTTAACCTGAGGTATTGACTTCATTGTGGAAAACTCTTCAAGAATCTCAGAAGGAACAATGGCTATAAAACAGTTATTTCAATGTAATAACAAAGAAAAACTCAAAACTGTCAAAATTCTGAACATTTGTGTTTTTAAAGGCAACTTTTTGAAAAGGATTTCAAACTTCCACTTGTTTTGTATCAAGCAATGTCTCCCACCCACCAGGCTGATAGGGTTTGTTGAAAAGGTCCCTTCTTAACAGCCTTGCTGTTGAGTCCCTTGCTGTCCTACCCTGACACATCAGTGTGTCCCACACAAAGGAATGGGTAGCACTAGGTGAGCCTGCTTGCCTGGAGGTGAAAGCCTAACCTGACCAGTGCTGGGCATCCTTAAAAACCAAGAAAAGCCAAGACATCTTCACTAGAACTTGCATGTTTAGTACTTGGAAGGCAGCTGTGTTTCAGTACTGCTACTACTACTACTACTACTAATGTCAAAACAAATCATAGTTACAAAACTGCCATGGTGAAACTAAGAAGTTTATTGTTGTCAGTGTTTTAAAATAGAAGCCTGCTAATTTCCACAATCTAAAGAAAAGTTAGCTACAGATTGAACTCAATTACATGGAAAATAGCTAGTTTACCAGTAGAAAGGATGGACATAGGCCAAATCACAGTGTTAGAGTGCTGGCTGTGGTGACTTGGGGTGTCATCTCAAGGAGATGACATCTTGTGGAGGAGAGAGCTGGCAGACAGGTGATGAGCACTCCTCACCCATGGTCTGTGGCACAGCTTGGAGTCATGCTGATTTCTCCTGAAGTTACTGAGTGCTGCCATAGATAATGCTGTTAATGTCTGAATGCTCTGCTTGTTCTTTTGGCCTTCACTCAAATCAGGGATTTAGTTCAGCCTCCAGTTTAATGTACTTGCCAGCCTGATCAGCCATCCTTATGGGTGTGTTCAGTGCCTGCTGCAGAGAGACTCACAACACTCAGTTCAGGCGTGTCCTTTGTCAGACCAGCACAGCAGCCTTGGGCTTGTCCCATAGTTAGAACAGGGTTGATTGTGCCCTGCTGACTGCAGTGGATGCTGCTAAGCTGAACTGCAGAGCTGTGAGTGGCACTGGGATACCTCCCTGAGAGCGGCTGTGTGAGCACAACAGAGCTGTAGTTCACTGCCTGACCACAGCCTTGAGCACAAGGTCTGGTCCTGACAAGTGTTTTACTCTGCTGAGCCTGCTTCAGCTGAAAGGTTTGTTACATCAACTTTTGCTTAAGATTCCTTAGGTAATGAGGAGATTTGCTTTACAACTCTCAGAGTGCTGTGCAGCATGTGAGAGTGTGCACACTGCGGTGCAGCACTACAGCGTTTGAGCCATCACTTGTGTCACTGGAAACTCCTCCTGACAGCTCACCCAACTGTGGCTTGTTAAGAGGGTGGCAGTGCTAGGTTACATGCCATCCTGCTTCAAGCAGAAAGGGAGAGAAGTAGCTGGAGATAAACTAACTGGTGTGTTTTATTTAACATTTTGTCTTCCGTTCTTCTTGCAGGGTTGCTAAAAATCCACTCAAATCAGTCTAGTCCACAGCAGGCTGTTCTGACAGTTCCCAGCCAGCTTAAACAGCTCGGTGTAAACACAGCTTCTGGAGGTGTTCAGACAATACTCATGCCTATGAACAAAGGTAAAGGGCAGAGGAGGATGACAGATGGTGTTTGAAAATCTCCTTTGACACAGGGTAGCACTTGGTCGCTGTTGGCATACATGGTCCAAAGTAGAGATAGAAGAAATTGTAGCAAGGAATTCACCCCTAAACTTTGTGCTGCAAAAGGAGTGTGTTGCTTCTGAAAATCTTAATTTGTCAAAGTGTATGAATTTTGATTTTTTTTTTCCTTCTTTGTTGCCCCCCTCCCTTTTTTCTTTTTTTTCTGTTCATCTTCAGTGCTACAGTCACTTTCTACCAGCAAAGTTTCAGCAGTTTCAGCAGTCACAGCAGCAAGTCCAGTTGTCCCAAGTCCCTCCACAGCATCCATTGCCAAAGGTAAAAAGGAATTTCTTAGTAAGACAAGTAGTAAAAAAAAGCTGGTGCTGCTTTATGCAAGTGGACTGACTATTAAAGTAGACTCCATGACTGTGGGTTTCTTCATTTCCATTATTAATAGAGTTTAAATCAAGTTAAAATGACACCGGGGGACTAGGAATTTTAACAGTGACTTCCCCCTCAACAAATCCCACAGCATAGACGAGTGTGGAGAAAAATGAGAATGTTCTAGAAAGCTACAAGAAGTACCTTAAACACTCATTGTTTCAGTCCATATTTGCAGAACTGCATAGAGCAGCAAGTGTTGAACCCCAGATCCTGCTGTTCTCAGCCAGATGTACTGGAGGTTGCTTTCCAGCAGCACTAGGTGCAGACAGCACGTGTCCCTGTGCACGCAGAGGGGAAAGAGATACACATCATCTTCCCAGAATAAAGCTGAGTTGACACCCTGAAGTCCACTTCTGGCACAACTGTCATGTCTCTCTCCATCCCAGCTGCCTGGCCAGACTGCCTGGTTATGTGGGTTGGGCACATCTCTCACTGCTTCTGTCTCACCACAGTTCTGTCCTAGACGTGAGAAAGTTCACGTCACAATCAGCGATGTCTTCAAAAAAGTTGTCACTTTGAAATGTCACTTCTTGTTCAAACTTGGTAGCTTTCTATCCAGCTCTTTGTTTGCAGATTGGTCAGGCAGTTTAGTTTAGATCAGGCAGTCATATGCAAAACAGCAGCAGTTGATTATGGAGGTTTTCTGACAAGGATGAGATGTGAGCATGTGGAGATTTGTGGGGGGAGCATATTCTGGTAGGTCTCTTTCAGCAAAATTGAAGGTCACATTTGCTCATGCTTAACAATGAGAATGCAGACAGTAAATGAAGGGATGTTATGTAAGACTTCTAGTCTTACTGGAGTCTCACAGGACTGTCTGGTACTTTTATCAAGCTGACTGTACTTTTTGTCTTAAAATGTGTTCTGTTTCTTTGAAGTTAAGATGGAGCCTGATGCAACAGGACAAAACTGCAGTTCTGTGGGCACCCAAGAAGGCCAAGCAGCAGTTAAAACAGAAGAGAGCTCTGAACTTGGGAATTACGTTATCAAGTAATTGTTCATCTCTCTATAAGGATTTCTGATCTTTGAAGTGCTGGGGGAATGGAGGTGGTTCTAGGGATGCGTGCAGTAGTGTTACTTTGACCTAGAAATACATTATAAAATCTGTCCCATACACTGCTGTATCTGTACTAATCCTGGTGGGTGGCATTTGTTTCAGACAGTGTTGTGACATTTTATTTGTGAGTGGATTTGTATGCATGGTTCATGAAAGGGGAAAAATTATTTGAAGATTTGCAGTTTGTTTGGGCTTTGTTAAAATCACAAGCTGCTAAAATCTCTTTATCATCCTCTGCTTGTGTAAGTCCCGTTGCCATTGCGTGTCCTTAGTCAGGTCACACTGCCCAGTGACATGCAGCTCTGAAAAGGGGCATCTCAGATAAGTAGAACTGTCCACCTTCTGGACTCTCAAGTCTTGTTAAGCTCATATACTTGTGTAATTACTTACTGTGAGGGCTGCTTTGCTTCAGAATTAGAATTAATAATAATGAGTATTCAATCACTGGATGCTGTGAAATCCAGTGCCTTGTTTGTGTTGCTTTTGCAAGTACTTGTTAGTGTTTTTTCACCACAGCTCAGACTGCAGAATTTTCTCTGTATATTTCATGCAGTGTGTAGGATGTCTCTTCTGCTCTGGATTGCTCCAACTTCCTGTCTCTGTGTTTTGTAAAGTTTTGTTATCTCAGTGTATCCCTGCAGACACTACCCTGATGGAGAGTGTGTGTAAGAGACAGGAATAACTCTTCAGTCACTACACACTGAAAATTACCTTAGTTATAAGATAACTATTGGCAAATACAGTTCCTGACAGTCGAATAGACTATGGCTGGTTAAGCCAAGTCCCATAAATACAAAGTTTCCTGTGTTTCCTACTGGGACAGTACTAGTTACCCCCTCAGAGTAATGTTGCAGCTTGTGAGATAATGCAGTGATTTTCTCCAAGCCTGTCTTCAGTTTCTTCAGCCTGACAAATGCAGCTTCAGATGTGAACACTTGGGCAAGAGGAAGGGCTGTTTGAAATGCCTGCTCTGGATTGGGGTGTAACAGTTTATCCTCACACTGCTATTTGTAATGCCTTGGGGCTAAAGACTTTAAACCATGCAATGATTTTGAAACCTTTTACATCTGATTCATTGCTTCCAACAGCAATCTTCACTGTGATTCTTTTTATCCTTTGCAGCATAGAGTATTTGGAGAACATCCAGCAGCTTTTAACAGCAATAGTGAAGAAGGTTCCATTAATTGCTGAAAAAAGTAAGCAGTAAATGAAAAGGCTTTGCTCTGTATTGTCAGTGTATCAACAGAATGCCTTGCATGCTCTGTAGACACAGAAGCTATTAAAAGGTGGAATGAAATGAAGCCATTCTCCTAGAGAGTTTACCCCAGGGGCTGTTCTGAAGATGCTTAGAATTAGGTTTTTCCAGTAAAGTCAAATATGTTGTTAGCATATTTTTTAATCTGTTTATTTTTTTTTCATTAGAAATAGATTGTATTTCTTCACATAATGGCTGCAAGTAGGTCTTCTTTTTCCTGCTTTGTCCTTAGTGGATTTGCTTTTTGCTTTTCTCTTTTTTAAAATGTAAAACTAAGGTTTCATTGAGCTGGCAAATACAGTAACATAGCTCAACACTGAAATGTGTTTGTTATTGGGGTTTTTGCCTTCTTTTTTAAACAAAAGGGGATAATTTGCAGACAAACATTTTAATCTTGTGTGGTACTTAATTATTTCATTCCTCTTACTCGTGTACATAACTGAAAATGTATCAGCTTTCCCTGGTAACTAATGCACTTTGAACAAGTGGTTCTGGAGTCAGGGTAGAGCAGCCTCTCTCAAGCAGAGGCAGCAAAGAAGGAGTGAGAGGCACTGTAGAGCTTTGATCACATACAGCTCTTGTGCTTTTGCCAGGAAACCTTTTCACTGTTGTTTCATTTTTATGTTGTAATTTGTTTGGAAAAAAAAAATCCAGTTTCCCAAAGGAAAAGATTTTGAATAGTAAGGGAGACTTACAGGTCTACATAGTAGAGTTTGTAGTTTAAGCTACATTAAAGCAGTGTAGCTACAGGTTCTGTGTATATGACCAAGAGGAAGGCTGGTTTTGCATTCAAAAACCAGTGCCACTCTCTGTTGGAGAGAGCACAGCATTTGTAAGAGTTGGTTACAGTCACTGAGCCTGTGAGCATGAAATGCATTTCCCTCTTCCTCTTTGCTAAATAACATCAAACCCAGAATGCATCTTACTTCACTTACTGAAAATGTAATGGAGTTTTTGATTTTGTGTTTTTGTAGGTGAGGATGTAAGCTCTTTTTGTGCCAGTTCAGTGGAACAGTATTACAGCTGGAACATTGGGAAGAGGAGGGCAGCCGAGGTAATTTTCTCCTCCAATGTTTCATAAGCAGTCACTAGGAACACAAGAAGGATTTCTGAATTGTGGAACTTTCCTTGTTTTCTGATTTGTTGTCTGAATAAATCTGTTATTTTAAATGACAGCACTCCTTACTGTAAGGTGCACTGACTTGTGTTCAGACAGTGATCCAGTTTATTGTTCACAGCCTTTCTCAAGCAGAAAGGATGCTGAAGGTCATTTTTCAGTT
The DNA here is from genome assembly GCA_013398275.1 of Promerops cafer. Lineage (NCBI taxonomy): Eukaryota > Metazoa > Chordata > Aves > Passeriformes > Nectariniidae > Promerops > Promerops cafer. Next base: position 533,000 of record VZSE01002030.1, on the reverse strand, counting down.
TATTTATAGTAAGATGGTTTTTGAAGCATTTTAAAGCTCTAAATTTTTTTCAAACTGGTAGTACTTTATCCTCATCTCCCCTCTGTGGCATGTTACAGTCAAGGGAATTTTACTCAGCATACTTTATCTATCTTGTTATGGGATTGTGTCTGCTTTCTGTAGGATGAGAATTGAAGGATCTGACATAAGTGCTGAAATAGATTGTCAGTTCACCAAAGATAAATATTTCAGTTAACCTAGACCTTTTGTGATGTGGTTTCCCTCTATTTCTTCACAACTTTGCCATCTTGCTGTGGAGTTTTACAGGGAAGATGTTAACACTGAATTAGATCCTCTGCTGTTGCCAGCTTAAATGATCAAAGAATTTAACCAAATTTTAAGAACCTATTTTGCTCTAGTGGATTTCTTGCACCATGACATCTTTGGTGTTACCTGGGAGATGAAACATTTCAATTCAAGACAAATGTGACTAGATCCCTGTAAACGTGTGTCCCTTTCCCTGAGGCTTTTTTTGGATGATAAAGCAAAGTTTAAATGACCTGTCAGAAGTCACTTGGACTCCTGGGAAAATCATGTTCCTTTTCTGTTTCCTTTGCAACCTGGATTGTGGTTCAGGGCTGTAAGCCAGCCATAAATGTTCTAGCCTGTGTGATGAACTTTCTCTTTGGTTGGTCACAGTGGCAACGAGCAATGACAGTGAGAAAGATCCTCCAAGAAATCGTAGAGAAGCATCCCAGGTTTCACAATATCACCCCCCTGAAAACAAAGCACGTGGTGCACTGGTGTCGGTGCCATGGCTACACTCCCCCTGACCCCGAGGCCCTGCGGAACGAGGAGGACTCCATTGAGGATGTGCTGACACAGATAGACAGTGAGCCAGGTGAGTGTGGGGGGACAGGGAGCTCCTTTCTGCCAAAGACACTGTTCATTAAATGCCTGTGTACAGGCACATCTGGAGAAGGGGATTCTTACTTTCTTTGTTTTCACTTAATTCACTCTGGAATAACAAAACTTGGAGATGGTAAGGGCAGGCCTACAAGTGGGGCTGTCCCTTGTCCCTGTCAGTCCTGATGTTTTTCTGGGGCTTCTCTTGGTTTTTATTGTGCTGTGGGGCCCGTGGAGGCTCAGTGTCGATGAATCTCATGAAAGGTGATCCTTGCTCCACAATGAAATCATTTAAAAGTGGATACACAAAGTAAGCATAGGGAGTAATGACATTTCTGTCCTTGGGTATGCTTAGCCTCTGTTAAGACTTAATATGAATGAGTTCAGTACAGAACAAAAAACCCAAACCTGGCAGTGGCAGTGTGAAGCTCAGTGGGGGTTAATTTACCTCCAAAAGCGAAGTGAATTGGCTCATGTGAAGCTTCATGCTTTGTATTACAGCTGCTACATTATTCCACTAGCACAGCTCTAGGGTCCCTTCAGTTCATTTCAGTGTGTATTAAAATCACATCTTTAATTTCATCCATTCTTCACAGTTAAGCACTCTTGTTTCACCTTCAGATAATCCCTTTCCAAAAGCTGAATGTTTTTCTGTTCTGATCATACAGGGATTTAAGGTATTTCACAGAAGTATATGGAATTGATTATATGTTGTAAAGTCTGGCCCTGCATTGCAGTTGTTGAAGGTGGAAAGGAAGCCTACATCCACATGATAATATTTATGTCTAAATCACTGTATTTATGTTAGTCTTTGAAGAGTAGAATCTGTTTACTACATAGCTTTGCACTGAAGGTTTTCTTGGCTTGTGTCAATCATGCAGAAAAGAGGTTCCCTTTTGCCATTCCACTGTGAAACTGTCTTCTGATTTTTTCTTAAGAAGCATCATAATGCTCGTCACAATGTAAAAGATGACTTAGCACTACATGGTGCCTACATGTAAAAGCTCCACTTCTCTAAGCAAGTTGAAGAGCATCAGACTGATCTGCCAGTTGCCAAAAAGCTTAAAAAGCTTCTGTGAGAATGTTTGGAGACTGACGTGAGCCTGGTTTTGTGTGAAATGCAGCCTTCTTGATTGGTGTAGGAGCAGATGTGGGAGAGAGCCATGAGTGTCATGAAGATATAATTAGAAGGCTCTCAATGACTGTTTGCATTTCTGTTCATCCTTATATTTGGTAGGCACTACAAAAATAACTTGCAATTACCTTAATTTCTTACCATATTTTGAGTGTGCATCTGTTTATAAACAGCTTTCCATAACCTATAATGTGTTTAATTGATTGCTTCTATTTCAGAATGCCCTTCATCTTACAGCAGTGGTGAGGAGCTGTGCCGAAAACTGGAGGAACTACAGCAATTTCTGAAACAAGAGCCAGAACATGAAGAGGAAGTAGATATTCTCAACTTCAGTGAGCCATTAAAAATAAACATTAAGAAAGAACAGGAGGAGAAACAAGAAGAGATGAAGTTCTACATGGCTTCCTTGCCTGCATCAGAGTTTGTGAGGGACACTGCTGAGAAGGTAATAAGTGAATCATAAAGCTGATTAGAACTGTTGTTAAGCTAGTTGTGCTCTTACATTTATTTAGTTGCTTTCTTTCATCTATATAGGCCTCGGGACTTTTTAATGAAATTTTTTATACATGCCCTGGAAAAATTGGACCTACTGACTCAAGACACACAGCTGCCAGTTCTGGCAGGGGAAAGGGAAGAATGCCAGCTGGGAGCTCACTTCAGAGCAGCTGTTTTGCAGGGCTTAGTACAGAAAAATCATCTTGAAAGGCTAAAAGCAAGGATAAACGAGGGATGAGGAGCACTAGCACTGAGTTCTTCCTGTCCTATCATGCAAAAGATGTGGACTTGCTGCTTGGACCAGTGCTGTGTAATAGCAGTTCCTGAAAAGGGGTTGTGGTAAAACTCAGCAAACTTCTCTGCTGCTTGGATTTCTTCCTCCTGTTCAGTTTAGGGCAGGAGAGAGGGAGGTTTTCTGTTGTGGCAGCAGGAGAGAGAGAGAGGAGACTGATTTGGCTTGTAGGAGAGAGTGCTTTTTGTTGTACCAGAGCAGCAGGAGGAGTTTGCATGGGGCAGTTGTTAAGAAAGAAAGAATCCCTGTCCCCACCTCACCTGCTGACACCAAGGGACAAAACCTTGGTTCTGCAGTGTGTCTGGTCTCTTGGTACGTAGGTGACAGAGGCACGGGCACAATGAGAGTGGAACTGAGGGATGAAACACTCTTTGGATGTGGAACTCCTGTGCCAGGAGTGCTGTTTAAAGTGGTTTCAGTGGCCATAGTTGGGTGCAGGAAGATGATGAGTAGATGGATTGAAGATATGTACAGTTTTAAAATGGAGATCTATTCTCAAGCTGAAGATACCCAGTGCAGCCTGGGTTTTGTGTGGACTTTCTGAAACAAAAACTAAAACATGCTTTTGTTTCTTCTGACTTTCAGAGGCATTTCTACAGGCTGTGCTAGTTTTACCCAGATTTTTTTTAAATTAAGCCTGAGATTATACTGCTTGGAAGCTCTGTATGACTACTTGCTTCTCTTTTAACTACCCTTTGTAATAGGGTTTTTTTCTGTTAACCTTATCTAATTCTAGTACAACGTGAGTTGTGTTTTTTGATATACTAATTCTTTTTTCTCTCTTGTATTTTATAGATAGGGATTTCTTTTCAACCTGCTGAGGTACAAAAGAATGTTTATGCATCTGTAATAGAAGATATGATTTTAAAGGTAAGAAATTACTTCACAGGGAGGGCTTATCTGTAATTGTACTAGCTCAGCAATTAGAAAAAAGATAGAATATCTTTATTAATGTGCATTTATCAAATCAAAGTCTGTCTTTCTGCATTAATAGATAGATACATAGCTGCCCAGAGAAGGTTATACACTTTCGTGTGGGTTTTCAGTTTTCTAACTGATTTGTTGGCTTGGACACAGAATAGTGATTTGCAAATTCTCACCACCACTAAGATACTGACTCATTCTGTAATTTTGAAAGCACCCCTTGCTTTGTCCCCCACTTCAGAACTGGGGGGGAATCTTTCAGACTGTGTAAGACTTGATTGTTTTATACAAGGTTAGCTATATTTTCCTAAATACTGCTCAGTTACTTTGCCCAGGTCGTCTCTGCTGGGAGACTGCTGAATTCCTGCAGAGAGTAACAATTCTGCCATGTGTGAGAAACTATTTCTCTATCATAATCACTCCTGGAAAAACAGAAATGGTTTTGCACAAAAATTTGAACAGCAGGGATCTGGAGTTCTTGGGTTTGGACTGAAGGCTAACACAGATTATTTCTAGCAGCACTCTGGTGTATTTCATGCCAAAGATGATTTTTGGGGTTGTTTTTACAGACTGCAGCTTATCAGAAGATGAGTTTTACAAAAGCTAATTGATTCCAGGTGGCACATGCACTCATGTGCATGCCTGTGCTGTGCTCCCTGTTACTTGCCACAGTTGAACTCTGATACTGATACATCCATTTGTACACACAGATTGTAGCCATCAGGTTGCTCCATTATAATTGTAGAGTTATGCCAGCTTTCCTCACAGAGCATTGCAGAAACCTCTCCTCTGGTCTTGATACAGCACAGAAAGCCAAGAGCCTTAATTAACTTTTGACTGAACCTTGGTTAAGCCAAGTGTTGGGCATATGGCTGCCCAGGCTGGGAGGTTTCTGTGAGGGTGTCTTGACACAAGCCTGGTACCAAAGGGAGAGGGCTGGGATGCAGGTACTGGCTCCCAGGAGAACATCTGCAGTTTGCCATGTACAAAACCAGCTGTGGTGTGTGGGAGGAAGGGTCCTGAAATGCTCTTGGAACGCTTGATCCACCCTGCTGGGCATGTGCAGCTCTGCAGTCTGGAGGGAAAGCAGGCTGGGCAGTTGCAGCCTGAGCTCTCTGCACCTCTGGGTCTCTCTAGCTAAATAAACTCACGTCTTAAGTAATAAAACTCCCTCGGGTGTCTTGAACTGCCCTGTGCTGATCATTTGAGGATTGAAGCCAGCCAAGATTTCAGCTGCTTTTACACTGATACTTGAGCAAATAGCAAGTTCCTTTGCTCTTTTTGTCACGCTGCCTCCTAATGCTGTCTCTTGTGTCAGGCCACTGAACAGCTGATGAGTGATATCCTACGGCAAGCGCTCGCTGTGGCGTACCAGACAGCTCCTCACAACAGGTACAGCACGGGGCTGCTCTGCCACCACTCACTCCGGCACTGAGGGTGGAACGGCTTCGGGAATTTAGTCAGGCTTTGTGTGGCTCAGACCACGAGGCTGAGGGAATATAGGGACTGTACTCTGAGGAGCACCAAGCCCTAAGAGGGGTTTGTCATTTCGTGGCTCCCTAGTGGGAGAGGATGGGAACATAAACATTAAAAACCGAGGCAGGATTCTCTGGTGTTGCCATGCCTCAGAGGCAGATGACCTGTTTCCGCAGAGCCACACTGGAAGGACCTGCTCACTCGTGTCCATCTCAGGTTACTGTGTAGACAGCTTAGCCATGGCCTGCCAGAACTTAACCTAAATAATATCTTTATTTTACTGATACACGCTTTTCTGCCTCAGATGCTGAGTGATTTTTATAGAATCATAAAATGATTTGGATTGGAAGGGACCTTAAATATCATCGTGTTCCACCCCCTGCCATGTGCGGGGACACCTTCCACTATCTGAGGTTGCTCCAAGCCCCATCCAGCCTGGCCTTGGACACTTGCAGGGATGGGGCAGCCACAGCTTCTCTGGGCAACCTGTCCAGTGCCTCACCACCCTCAATAATAAAGAAATTTTTTTAATATCTATTGATCAGGCCACATTTTGATTTCTGTTCAGCAGCATTATTCGGGATAGCTTAAATTGTTTTAAAAAAACCCAAACACTATGAGAAAATGCTCAGTTTAAACATTCACTTGTATGCAATGTATACATATTTACCTAATATATTAAAAAGTATGTATACATGTTATATATAAAAGTACATATACAAAATTATGCTATACAAGTTTAAGAATTCATACTTTAGTACTTGATTTTCTGTCCCAGTGCCCAAGAGGTTTCCCCCCAGTCATTTGAGTGGCTTTTTTTGTGCTGTGATATTTTAATGCTTTCCCTGCATTGCTCTAACACCTGCTCTTATATCCTTTTTTTTGCTTTGACTGTTATTTTTGACTTGCTTTATGGACATGTGGTTTTTTGTGTATTATAATAGCATCTCTGATGCATTCCCTGCAGGACTCCAAGAGAGATCACAGTGATGAATATTCACAAAGCCATCTGTAATATTCCCTTTCTTGACTTCCTCACAAACAAACATATGAAGATACTAAATGAGGAGCAATGAAATAGAGCAGAGAAGGTGCTACAGGAAAGGTGGATTTATGACTGAAGTTGGGCTGACAAATCCAGTATTTCTGTAGGACACTATTACATTTATAACATTGGGCTACTAGATTGTTACCTCCAATTAAAGATGCACCTTAATGCAACAAAATGATGCTCTGTTCCAAATCAAGTTGTTAAATGTCAGTGTTTACTTGGTAAGTGTATGTTCAGTGGCTGAACAAACATTGTCAGTTTGCATCGAGTTGCTAGCTGTGAGAGACTCCACAGGCCTGGTCCCTCTGAGACGGCTCTGCTGGTGAGACTGAACTGGTTTTTAAGATGAGAAATGATGTTTTTTAATGCAGTCTGCATATGAGTTGGTTTCCCCATGCAGTGAGCAGGGCACTTGCTTTGGCCCTCTGAATATGGGAAGAGTCAAAGGCAGCTCTGTAAGGTGGGCCATTTGAGTAGATGGATGGATTTGGGGGAGCAGAAGGCTGATGGCAGCAGCAAATTTGGCCATTCTTGTCTGAGCGTGATGTATGTGACTGAGAACACAGCTGGGTAGGTTTGTCAGCAGCTTACTCAGCTAAGTGTCACCTAACCAAATTCCTTGCCTCTCTAGAGGAGGTGTCAGATGCCACCTTTCTTAGTCACCTTGGAAAAGGTAGACTGGCAGATTCTCAAGCAAGACGAACAAACCACGATCGGCTTGGAAAGATTGGACTGACCACTTGTCCTGCATGGGAAAGGAGAGGAACAAACACGATATTCAGGGTTTGTGGGCTTGGGCTGCCTGAAATGCTTCCCTTGCCCAGCGAGTGCCTCCCCAGGCTGCCAGAAGGTTTGAAAAGTGCTGGAGGGCAGATGACCAATGCTGTTGTACAAGTCTTAATGTTGTAGCAGCGTTCACCAAGTGTCAGCCTAAACTGTGAAGTGCTGTGGGAGCAGCACTGCCTTGGCCTAAGTTCTGTTCAACACAGAGAGGCCTGGCGGGACAGAAGAATCAAAGATTTGCTGCTTGTGGGGAGGATCCGCTGATGTCTTGACAGCAGGAAGAAGTTCTGCTACTACCCCCAGCACTTACCTGTCTCAGGAACACCACTGGTGAGGGAGACATGTCTGCAGCCTGGCTATCAACACCTTGCTGAAGAAAGCTTCGTTGACAACATCCTGACCACCCCACATCCACCACCCCTTTGTCCTGCCCCATGGGTGCTTGCTGGTAGTGTGAATAAGCCATTGTGAAGCTGGTGGGACTCCTGTGGGACTGTCGTGCTTTCAGCATGCTTGTTTTGTCTGGCAGTGCTGTCATGGGTGGAGCATGGGCCAAACAGCCAGAACCTCCAGTGCGCTGATCTCAGCTGGGTCTCTGATCTGCTGCATGGCCTTTGATTTAATCACTCTGTGCCTCAGTTTCCCCATCTCTGAGCATGGGGAGCAGGATACCTACCTCACAGGGGTGTACTGAGGCCTCGCTCTTGTTGGTGCCGTGCTTTGACAATACAAAGCCTTTTATAAACATTAAACTACAGTTATCTTTCTTGGCCTGGGGTGGGAGCAGAATGTTATCTTTTGGTGCTTTTTTGGGGCTAGAACACAGGCAATGGTAACTACAGTAGCGTGCAGGAACTGTGAAAAATGCTTCCATTAGAGGTTTCAGACTTGGAAGGAGAGTAGAATAAGTTTGGTGCAGTTGTTAAACTGAAGAAAGCACTGTGTACCTCAGATGGGATGCCACCTGTCTTCTCCACTTTAAATAAAACTGGGGTCTCCATGAAAGCCCCTCTCAGTTCATCACAGCTAACAGGGTGCTGCAGTTCTGTTGAATAAAAGAGTGGCAGAACCTGACCCCTGAATCTAGGAAATGGGACCAATGGATGAAATCCAAACAGCATTTAGAGAAGGACTTAAATGCCCCCTAGGAAGGACGTTACAGATGCTCTGGATTCAAAAGCTAATCCTGGCTTGTTCGGGTGAGCTGAGTGCAGGATTGCCTGTGAAAGGAAAGGGCACAGCTTAGCCCTGACATTCCTTTATCAGCGGAGGTCAGTGTGATGGAGCTGAGCAGCAGTGATTATGTTTCAGCTCAGTGCTGAGTTGGGAGGAATCCAGGTAGCTGGGGAACTGCAGGCCCCCTGCTTTGTAGGCTGTAGTGAACTTGGGGTCTGTACTGCTTTCAGGCATCCCTGTACGCTTTATGAAAGAGAAGGGCATTTTCAAGATCCCTGTCACTATCATGGCAGCCTGCAGGTTCTGTGGGAGCAGCCTTTTGGGCAAACTGTCGTGCCGTGATCTGCAATGACCTCAAGTACTGTGTGCCATTTTGGGTGCCACAATATAAAGAAAGACATTAAGCTATTGGAGAGCATCCAAAGGAGGGCCACAAGGATGGGGAAGGGTCTGGGGGGGAAGCTGAGTGGCTGAGGTCACTTGGTCTGTTCAGCCTGGAGGAGACTGAGCAGAGACCTCATTGTGGTCTTTAGCATCCTCCCGAGGGATGGTACCAGTCTCCTCACTCGTGACCAGTGACAGGACCCGAGGGAATGGCATGAAGCTGAGTTAGAGGAGGTTTGGGTTGAATATCAGGAAAAGATTCTTCACCCAGAGGGTGGTTGGGTACTGGAACAGGCTCCCCAGGGCAGTGGGCACAGCACCAAACCTGTCTGAGTTCAAGAAACGCTCTCAGACACGTGGTGTGACTTGGGGTGACCTGTGCAGGGCCAGGAGTTGGACTCAGTGATCCTTGTGGGTCCTTTCCAACTCAGCATGTTCTGTGATTCTGTACACATGCATTTCCAGCCCCTGCCTCTTGCAGGCTTTGTTTCTGGGATTCTGATAACACCCAGAGCAGCTTTTGAGGATGCAGGAGCTCGTCTTTGGGCATCTGTTTGCAAATTGTGGCTTCTTTGCCTGTGTCCTGCTTTTCTGTGAGGAATGGAGTTTCAGAAAAAGCCCTGAACCTGGCCCTCAAGCAGGCAGGCAGGTACAGAACCTCTCCTTCTTAATGGGGTTCTTGTAGTGGAGATGTATTGCTACATTTCTAAGCAACCGCAGGTTATTCTCCTAGGAGATGTTATATTATTAGTATTTAAAGTTTGCTGAAGAAAAATAAACTGTTAAAAGCAGATAGAAAACGACTCATTTGTTTAGTTCTTCAGATGTAGGAAACGTTTGCAACAAGTTCTTTGCATTTTGAATAGTGGTGGGAGAAAAATTGTTGGTGAGAAGTTCCTGTGGGAATTGCTTGGAGATAAGATAGAGGTTGTGGAATTTCACACATCCCTTCAGGTATTTGTAGAATGCTACAGGTGCGGTGTGTTGAAATGTTATGGTATATTTCTCTGGCTTTCTCAAGAGGTAAAGATCTCTTTACGAATATTGCCCCTATTTGTAATGCTGAGTGTTTAAATCCTTCATGTTATCTGTATTATACTGTATAATTGTGTAATATACGTATGTTTACAATAAATTCTTTTATTAGCTGTGCTAGGATTGTCTTGACTGTCACCTGTCACTCAAAGTTTCTCCAGAGCCACAGATCTTTTTGTGCTCTGTGTATTCAGAATGTCGTAGTTAGTTCCGGATAAGAATTGGTAGTTGAGTAATTGATCTGAAGGAAAAGGTAATTTTCCCCTTTTTATTTAAAAAAGCTCCTGGTTTTGGAAGCTGGGGTAGGGGAAGCCAGGAGCTGAGCTCCTCCAACCTTTCATCTTCCAGAGCAGCCTGCTTAAATAGCAAGTCCTTGCTATTAAAATATTGCTTAAATAGCAAGAAGACTTTTGAAAAGTAAGGTGGGTTGAGGTTGGCCAGCTGCTCTCACTCCCCTTCAGAACTTGGGAGAAAGTAATGTGCCTCATGTGGGTCGGGATAATGCACCACAGAGTCACTAAGTTTGGAAAACACCTGTAAGGTCACCAAGTCCAATAGTGACTGCCAAGCCCACCGTGAACCACGTCCACAAGTGCCACATCTACGTGTCTTTTAAATGCCACCACAGATGGGGATTCCACCACTGCCCTGGGCTGATCAACAGAGTCAGTAGATAAAAACGGATATATATCGTGTACTGGTTACTGCCATAGGCAAAACAGGCTCGACCTGGGGAAAATTAGTTGAACTTACTGCCAAATAGAAGATGGATGGCGAGAGGCAAAGACAAAAAAATACGCCAACCCCCCTCCTCCCCAAAAAACGGAAAAAAAGCACCAAAAAACCCCAAAATGCTTTCCCCCCCGACTTCTTTTCTTTCTCAAACTGTCTTCAGTCCTTCACCGCTGACTGCTGCCTCCTGCTCCCTCCCTCAGGCCGGTCCCGGCTCTTCCGACGGCTTCGGCGCCCTCAGCTGCCCGGCGGGGGCGGGAACCGGTGGTGTCTGGCACGGAGCAGCCCCTCCCCTCACAGAGAGCCCCTCGCAGAGATTCCCCTCAGAGACCTCCCCTCACAGAGATCCTCTTACAGAGAGCTCCCCTCAGAGATTCCCCTCAGAGACTTCCTCACAGAGACCCCCTCACAGAGATTCCCCTCAGAGATTCCCCTCACAGAGACCCCCTCACAGAGCTTCCCCTCACAGAGATCCCCTCACAGAGATTCCCCTCAGAGACCTCCCCACAGCTCCTTCCGCTCAGAGACTTCCACACAGAGACCGCCTCACAGAGACCTCCCCTCAGAGACCCCCTCTCAGAGATTCTCTCACAGAGACCCCCTCACAGAGACCTCACAGAGATTCCCCTCAGAAACCCCCTCAGAGATTCTCTCACAGAGATTCCCCTCAGAGACCTCCCCTCAGAGACCCCCTCACAGAGACCCCTCTCAGCGATTCCCCTCAGAGACCCCCTCACAGAGATTCCCCTCAGAGACCTCCGCTCAGAGACCGCTCTACATCTCCCTCCCCACCACCTGCTGCCAGCGCTGGGTACCTGCACTTGACGCGGACAGGAACTGAAAAAGTAAGCGAAGTTACCAAACTTCTGTGTTCTCCATGCCCTGTGGGGGGGAGCCGTCGGTGTCTGTGAACAGACTAACGCGCCGTTGTTTTTGGAAATGCTGCAGAACTTCGTGTTAGTGCTAAATGCCACAGAAGTGCCTCCTGCCCAGGAAGTAAACACAGCCTTTCTAGGCTGCATGGCACCAGCAATCCTTTTGTGGCAAACCAGGCTTGTCCACATTACCTTGGCCACCCAAGGTAGAGGAAACGAGTATGACTAAGGTAGAGGTGATAGGTTTGCATCTGATTGTTCGCTCTCAAAGAAATTAGTGCAATGCAGAGAGAAACATGCAGCTTATGAAAGCAAGCAAATCAGTAATGTGCTGCTTTGTGAATTTTGCAAGTTCACAAGAACTCTCCTGAGCAATGGTGTATTTCCCACACCAAAGCTTATATTGAGCATGTGGCAGTGCAGGTATTCACCCCTCCCTGACACAGAACTCACCTTCAGCAGCCCAACAGACCAGGTGTCAGCAGGATTAAACAAAACAAGCAGGTTCAGTGTCACCCTAGAGGTAGTAAATTCTAAAGTTACAGGTTGTAAACCCTTCCTTTTAAAAGGACGTTTCTTTATGTGTCAAATAACCCTTACTTGCAGTGTGATTCACAGTCAAAAATCCTTGAGGACTTGGACATGGGCCCAGAGCAATTGGGAAGACAAATACTAGTAGGAGAGCAGTGTTGGAAGCAATCCTGGCATCACGATTCCCTGGAGCCTGCAAAACTCATGTAGATTTGACTTCTTCAGAGGAACTTGGTGTGACACCTTTCAATTTGGCTGAGGCAGGCATTTTTCATACAAAATCAGGTAAGTTGCAGACACTGACAGCCAGTGGCATCACCCTGGACCTTACAGTGTAAGTACCTGCTCACTTTTCCTTCTGTTCGTTGCTCATGCACATTGAGAAGCAGCTTGTGAGCCTTTGGCTTTCTCCTGGAAGTCTTTTGAGGTGTGGCTAGAAGACCTATTGCACTGTCTAGGGGAGCTGGTTGTATCTTCAGCACTTTTACTGACTGAAATGTTCTTGGGAATAACTGTAAAGCAATGGTCTCTTAACATTCAATGTTATCGCCTTTTCATTTGATTTATATGAGATGGCAGAGTGAAACTGAGGTGAAACTTAACAGGGCACAGTGAGGGTACTGCAGAAAGGAGTCTTCAGAGCATGTCATCTACATCAAAGTGGATCGAACCTCTGTGCATTTCATAGGGAATGCAGATGGGCCACAGCTCTGAGTGTGCCTTCAGGCTGTCCTTGCTGGGGGCTGTGCCTGGGGGAAAACTCCAGGAGGAAGGACTTGACTGCTGATGGCTCTGAATGCATCCCCATGCCTTGCTTGGTTTCCAGTGTGCCCTGCTGTCATGCAGTGACAAATTGTACTGCAAGGCTAAATACCTGAGGGTTGTATTTTACAAAAACAAAAACAAAAAAAATATGGGAGAGAACCAATAGCCAAAATACATTTTAATTTATTAAATTAAATCCAGTCCATTTGATAAAATACAAGCTTATTATATTACCAATTTGTTTAAACCTGGGTCATTTTTTTTTAAGAAATACAGTCAAATAAGAAGAGATAATAGGCAATTTCCTTTTTACTTTTTTTTCCTTCCCGTTAATAAAGTCCAGGATTGAAATGAACTTAAATTGTTTGAACAAAACTGTTAAAAACATTATAAAGAGATTAAACAAGCAGATTGAATTCTTAGAAACATCTAACATGCAAAACTTCTTTTAGCACAGTTTGAATGCTTCAAATGAATTTCCTGAAAAATGAATTTCCTGAAAAATTATTTTGGCAAGCATGGGGATTACTGCAGGTTTCTCCAAGGATGAGTGTGGGTTGTCCCAGCCAAATGCAGGTTACTGCAGGTGTTCCCTATTCTGGTGGTTGTGTTCAGTCCCACTATAGTGAATAGGGATGGCACCATTAAATTCTCACATAATGCAGCGAGAAGATGCTGTCTGCATGTATTGCAAGTACAATTCACATGCCAACAGCTCAACAATTGTTCTTATGGGGATTATCAGCAATGCATACGTTTTTGCAGAATCCCTGACATTTATTAAATTTGCCTTAGACTTCAGCTAGTAAGAAGGTTAAGAAAAAATCCTCCTGTGTGAAAAGTCTGTTTCATTACAGATGCATGAATCTCTGATCACTGTTCAAGTCTGAGGATGGTTTCCCTCTGTTCTGGACAATACATGTGTTGCAAACACAAAGTAAAAGTTTTTCAATTTTTTTCCAAAATAATTAGTAAATCCATTAAATAAGCAGTAGACGAATTATATTGCATAAGTTATCGAAATAGAAATTGTAAAGTCTCAATGAACAAAGGCTAAAAAAATGGTTTCTTAAAACACACATACCTCAGCAAAAGTTAAATGCGCAGCAGTCTAAAAAAATCAGCTTCAGAACAATGACACTTGAAACGGCCTATGTTAAAAATGACAGATGGCTTACATTCTACATTACATTTTTCTTTAAGAAGAATTTCTAAGTAACATTCGCTTGTGGTTGTTCCTAGCATTAGCATTACCAATATACAGGCGATAATTTAGGAATTTCAAGGCAATATTTTCCACCTTGCATATGCAAAGAGTTAACATTTATTAAAAGTAGAAGCATATCCTTTTCATTAAAGGATCACAAATTGCTTTAGGTAAAATCCATGTACAATATTTACAGTCACCCTAACAGCTATACAAATTACATAAGTATCTTAGATCCTCTGGAGGAGCATGGTGGGTGCCTGGCTATATCCATGCACTCCCCTCCAAACCAGTCTGGTGCACTGCTGTCAGGGCTGTGTCCTGGAGTTCAGTCCTCTCTTGCTCCTGCATCAGCTCTCCAATTTTGGAAATATCCAGCTTCCCAGCCTTAAAGGCCCAAGACATTGCATGTGCCAGATTTATTTTAAGAGTTCAATGACATTGGCCTCCTCCAGCTTCTAAAACAACTTTGGAAGTTCAGACCAGCCCCTTTGAAGCTGTGCTTTCTGGTGATGCCATTTGAGGTCCTACTCCCAAAGCCCCTCAAGAAACTCAGAAGCCAGCCGGACTACTCCCTGTCTTTCAGTGGCCTACTTAGAGGGCGTTGCTAAATAAAACTGGTTTGGGTTTTAATTATCCATCCTGCTTGCAACTGTTTTCCCTCCTACCCTGTGTATTTCTGAGTAGGGATGTTGCCTGCAATCCTGCCTTTGCTGCCCAAAGTCAATCTCCTAATGTGACGCCAGCTGGCATAGTAATGAACCTGCTCCTGTGGAAAACTAGGTCACTCCTCACAGCGTGTTTTGCCAGCTCTGAACCAAGCGCTTTGCGGTTTGTTGTGTTAACAGAAAGTGTGTGTGCATATCATTAATCACTGGAGCTGCTTTTGATAACACCGCTTCTTTGATCTTAACACTCCTCATGAAAATTGCATAGTGATACATCTTAACAGAAACTCCGCCTTTAAGCTGCCTGGGTGTGAGGAGGGTCCAGGTTCACACGTTGAGGATCCGTGATGGCGCCTGGAAAACAGCAGAAGGGTTGGGGGAGAACCTGGTCTTCACCTCTGGGATCTAGTGGGGTGAAGAAGGGAGAAAAGCATTAGTGTGACACAGGATACAACTGTCTAGAGTTGGAGGGGTGTTGTGAGGATCTATCTGCTCTCCCTGTAACCACTACCCAGGTGTTAGCCCGTGGCTGGGCATCAGTGAGATTGGTCTTGCTGTACAGGGTGATTCAAGGGCAGGTGTGATACTCGCAAACACTCTACGAGCATCACAACAAATTCACTGCTGGATGGGTGCTGGATTTAAGTGAGAGGAATTACAGTGGTGTGTGTCTGGTCCTTAAGCTTTTGGAGAATGCCATCCAGGCTCCATCAAAATGTTCCATTGTAATGCTTTATGGGGCCACAGTCCATGTCTGCTGTGAATAGAGGTGCAGACCTGGAGGACCCAAAGGAGAAAAACTGGTTACTGGACATGCCAGGCTGTTAAACTGCAAGGACTTGGTTAAGAATGTAAACTTCTCACGCCTGGAGGAAAGGCAGAGGTAACAATGGTTGCTTTCTCTGATGTCTGTGGAATCAGAATTTCATGCAATATGTTGTACTGAAGCATGAAGGACACCTGGATGCTTCTGTCATCTCTAATGCTGAATACTCAAAGGATTTTATATAGGACTGGTGGTAGATCTGCATCCAGCCCAGGACTCGGGGTGAATCTGGCCATAAAACATGAAAAGGTCGGAAGCTCTGCTGGGTATGCTGATGGCACCATCCAAGCAGAGAAAGTAGTGCAAAATGACAGGCAAAGAGAGTATAGGGAAACGGGGAAAGCTATTGATCTCTGGTTGATGTTTCATTGTTCTGATTTTTCCTTTCCTCTGGGGATGCATCTGACACACTAAGGAACAAGTGAGATGTCACAAACAGCATATGCACACTCAGTAGCTGGGGACAACCAGCAGCCTGATTCCCACATGTAGGCTGTCAGGACATACCATAAACCTGATTCCCACATGTCTGGCAAAGCCTGGGGCTTCAGGTAAGAGGGAAAATCCTAATGGCCAGGTGTGAACCAGGGACAGTCTGATTTCTCTTTGGACTGGTGGCTTCTTGGCACCATCTTCATTCCTGACTACACCTTTGCCATGCTGTCTGTTAGAGAGACTGTGATGGTGCTCTGGGGCTCCAGGACATGGGACCTTTGCTTGCATGTTTCAGAGTGCAGTGGCCTTGGGTAGCATGTGTTTGTGTCTAGGATTCTAGTCTTCTCTTTCCCTTCCTCAAGAACTGGGAGAGGGACCCTCAGGGGTTTATCTAGGACCCCCTTCTTTGCATCCTACCTGACAAATTGGAAAACACTGTATTTTGACTCCCTAGGGTCAAAATGCAAAATTAAATTAACAAGGCTCAAATACAAGGTTTAAGGGTTAAATGCAAGGTCTATCCTCATCACTGCACCTCAGTAAACAGCCCAGACTGTTCACAGCAAGGAGAAAGTTTTGGTGAGGTTTGCAAATTCTGCTTTGCCTGAGGTCACTGTCCCACTTTCAGCAGAGCTGGCTATACCCATCGTGAGCCTTGTCGCAGCCGTGTGCCAGCAATCCTCTGCGGAGGAGGCACTTGACTGTCTGCTGATTAAACACTTCTTCCTTGTCTCCTCCAAGGCAAAGATTTACTTTTCACATGTGGCCCTGGAGTAGCTGCTGTTACTTCTACTGGCATAGCACACTGTGGCTGGGGAGCTAAGAGTCACTGTGGCTCTGAGTCATTCAGTGCAGCCTGTGAACAACTCCTGTGGTTGGCTGGGAGGTGCTCTTCTCTTTGGTGGTCTAATGCAAAAAGCAGCTAAAACAGAGCCTTGTCAGTGTGCACTTTCCTTTCTTCTGGGGATGGGGAGTGTGGGGGGGCCTTGTCAGGAAAAATGCTGAGCACAGAATGTTCCCTCATGGGATTTTCAGTAGGACATGTATTTCACAACAAGAAAATTATCTTTGCTGGTATAGAGAAACTCACAGAAAAAATTGTAGAAACTCACAGGAAAATCCCAAGGACGTCTCAGAGCTGTGCAGCTTGTGTGTTCATCACAGCCATGTCCTCCTTGGCATTCACAGTGGGGCAGCTTCTGCCCACACCAGCAAGGGGGAGTTTTGTGCTGTCTGGGCAGGTGCTGTTCCTTAGGCAGTGATCTGCAAAGGTTCCCAGGCAAACACCTGTGCCCAGAGGCTGTGCTCACTCTGCAACCCTAGTGCCAGTCCACACTGACTGCTCCAAGCTAGTACAGAAGGTGTTAGCAGCACCTTACAGAGAGGTGATGACACACACCTTGTACACAAGGTATCTAGCCCAGGGAATCGTAAATCTTGAACTTTCTGTCATGCAGTTTAAAATCTTTGTCTTGGGTTGAATTATGATCAGTTACAGTACGACATTGTCTAGCATGCCTTTCTGAAGGCAAGGGATGGCCACATTACCTAACGGGCAGTGACAGAACAGTTGTCAACAAGGATGTGGCTTTGTCCTACATGCACCACAGCGATCAAATATGAGGAGTTCCTGATGTGTACTTTGGGCATTATTCACATTGACTTTAGGATTTTTAAAAACTGCTCATTACCTTAAAGTCTGCCTTGTAGCTTGTCTCTTGAACAAAATGGTCTTCTGGGATAATGAAGCCTTGTTTTGACTTTATAGGCTTGGATGGTTTTGCTCCAGTCCATGGGCGATACTCTTGTCTGCAATGAGATTGTCAAAACAGAAGAACTCATAAAAGACAACATTATCACAGGGTACTTCTGCTCAGAGTGATTGCAAAGCCAGAAGGCAAGGTGGGATACAATCAGCTTGCAAGGCTGAACTTGTCTGAGGCATACTGAGAATAAAAGAACTGAGCCTAGCAGCCTGTTTCTCTCAGAAAGCCCAGACTGAAAGATGGAACAGGCCACAGACTGGGCTAGCTGGATTCCCTGACTTTTCTTTTTTTCCTACAAAATGTGCTCCCTCCTGGAGGTCATTGATGCTTCCCTCCTGGCTAAGAAGTCAGGGTGACTTTCTGCATGCTAGCCCACTGACCACTTACAATGTAAAACATTGTCTGGCACGCTGGCCACTTACACTGTAAGACACCTTGGTCTGGTGTGTGGCCCTCACATATGCCAGAGCCTGCTGATGTTCCCATACTTGGCTGTGGCTCTCTCAGCAGCAGGCATGTTGGCCAGTGTGTGCTGTGCTGCACAGCTGTGGCAACTCAGTCTGAAATGCATCCAGGTGGCCTTGCCGTCTCAGCTGGCAGATGTTCACGCTGATGATTTTCCTTCAGATGGGGAGAAGTGCTTTAAATCTGCACGATGAGGCCTGAGAAGGCGTTGCTGCTCAAAGAGTAAGTCAGCCAAGGGTCATCTGAGAAATGGGAGCAGAGAGTGCACTAAGGGGCAGCACCTTTTGAGAGCACCAAAGAACAGCATTGCAGGGTCTGCTTAGTTCAGCTGCCAGCTCCCTTCTGCAGCTTTCCCTCCGCTTCTCTGCACCCCTTGTCACAAACAGGCCTCACTAATGCCCTTGCCATTAGGACTTTCTGGATGCTGCAGTAGCAGCCAACTGAGCTGTCTTGTTGCTCAGAGGAAGACAAGTCTGCTCTGTTTGTGTGTATCTCTGGCAACCAATTCAGGCAGCTTCTGTAGCAAAAGGAGAGGTGACTAACCGAGATGTGACAATCTTATTTTCATACCCTGGCATGGTTCAATAACCGCATTTTACTATTTGCTTATATACAGGATCAAGGGGTAAGACTGAGGCTTCTTTTAATGTGTCAAGCTTATCTTTGATCACAGCCTTTCTGAATTTCATTTTCCCAAGCATGCTATTTGCTATAATAGCTGCAAATTCCTGTGGAGTATTTTAGAATGCATAGTTTGGACTTGATCCTTTTAGTATATTGTGGATAATGTCCTATGGAAGAACTTCCTGCTGTTGGAAAGCAAGGCCAGGCCCCTGTCACAGCATTGCAAATCTTGTTCAGCATTGTTTATGTGCATTGCAAATCTTGTTCATAATCAGTTTGTTCTTGCTGTCCTGAGCTGCCACCTTCTGCCTTCTCTGCACCATGCTCTTTGGGCCTGCTCAGGCAGCAGGTGAGTGCCCATGGAGCTCCCCTGGTGCTGGTGGTGACGTTCCTGCTCCCTTCCTGTAACACCTCAGGATAAGGCAGCACTTTTGAAGAAAGGTGATTTTGGCCAAGTGATGCCCCAAGAAGGCAACCTTTCAGCAGGGAATCCCAGATGTGAATGAAAGCAGAGTTAAATCTGACCTCTGTTCTGCTGCACAGCCAGAGCGAGGACACAGCACAGCTACTGGGCAAAATATCAGCAAAATGGTACAAAACCATCGGTCACATCCCCACAGTTTCTAGGAACTGGAACCTGCTGCTTCACATAAAGCACGATTTCCTCAAGAATGCTGGTGGCATTGATTCCTAACCATTCATCCTTGTGCTGACTGGTCTCCCCGCTGCAATGGAGCGTGTCTCCAGCTTTCAATGAATGACTGTGCTGCCTGCCTGTGCAGCCAACTCTGTCTCAATGCTTTATAGCAGATCATTTGCTGATTTGGCAGACTCCCAAACACAGTCCTTTTGGATCACAAGACCCTCATTTTGGCTGGAAGTCAAACCATTCTCCTCTCAGCCTGGATAGTCAAAACGATTTTTGAGGCACCTACGTGCACTGAGGAAATGCTCCCCACAGAATCAGAAACACAAGGGCAGATACAGTCATGGCCCACACCACAGCAGCATTTCTGATTTGGAACTGGGATTTTGCTCTGGGAGAACCCAGAACTCTGAACCAAAAGTGAAGGGTGGAGCAAAACAGAGACAACTTAGCTTAGCTTGTTTTGGGAGCTGAGGTACTTAAAACAAGAGAGGAATATTATAACCTTTGGTCAAGTAAATGCAGCTAACTAGATTTGCTCTGCTTCTAAGCTTGCAGGACACACGTTCCCATCTCCAGCTGCATAGCCAAGAGTCAGAAAGAACATGAGCCCAAATATCAGTCTGGTGACTTGACTAGAGATCAGTCTTGGAGTCATCAGTGGAGTCAATCTGATCAAAGCCTGGGGAAGAAGAATGACCTGTTTTTAATTTTACTTGGTTTCAGATGTCAAGTGACAAGATTAGTGACTGTCTTCCCTTTAGTGGATGTGTAGTGTGACATCCAGCTGCTGCTGGGGATGAACATGCAAGACTGACTGTTGCTGCTGGAGAATCTTCATCCTTCCCGCTGCACCCCTCTCCTGCTCCCCTCGTGCCTAGACAGCAGCAGTTGTTGGGTTGTTTTGGGACTGCAAGGACCTGCAGTGGAGGGAAAGTAGCCTCCAGGCCCAGAACTCAGTGACCAGGCTCTCTTTAGGTTCAGTTTTGTCCTCCACCCTTACAACCCAGAGGTGAGATTTTTGATCTCCATAAATGGAAATGACCCAGTGGTACTTGAAGTACAAAACCACTGGAGTTACGAAAGAGAAAAGACCTCCTGAGTAGCACACAGGCTTTAAAACAGTAGGAATCAAAAGGGAAGGGCTGGTTTTTGTGTACTGCTGGTTTTTTACCTCTAACTCATTCTAGGAAGAATTAAGAAGCAGCTTTTTGCAAGTGGGTTGCCCCAGTGCTTTACTCATATAAATCACTGCTTTTTCAACCGTTTCTTTGCTTTTTCTTAAAATCAGTTAATAGAGCCTGAGAAAAGGTATTTCTTTTGTAATGTGTGGGGATGTGTCTGCAGGGGAAGGGTTGAATCAGTGCAGTGTGGAGAGGGAGGCTTGCTGGGACAGTTTAACCCCTGTGGTGATGAGAGATGGAGAACGTGGGAGTACAAATAATGTATAGGCTAGAAACAAAAAAAAGAGCACTGGACTGTTCATTAGCAGGGTGTTGTGATGAAGCCCAGCATTGATGAGAGCTGTTTCACTGAGCTGGTGTTTATGTGCCACCTCCCCCCCTGGGTGAGCAGGACTGCCTGTACCAGGCTGTCAAACAGCTGAAACAGGGGGCTGGGCAGGAGAGATGTCCCCACCATCATTCATCGTGTGGCCTTGCAGACTTCAGGGCATGATTTGGGAATGATGGATTTGAAATTGGTTCTTCTGTTCTTTCCAGTGTCTGCTGCTGCTGCAGCTCAAGCTGCTGGATGCTGTGAACCACACAATGACCAGCCCATGTGCTGCCTCCAGCTCTTCCCCCATTTCATGTGCTCTACTAATGTTTTCTGCTTTGCCGAGAAAGCTGTCTGAAAAATCCTTTTTATTTCACTGACATAGTGAAAATCTAGCCTAGAAAGCTTTTTAATCTCACCAAGGTGGAGGGCACTTCTGTTAGGCACAGGAAGGCAGACAGTGGGAATCCCAACAGTGCTGTTTGCAGTGCTGGGGCTGCTGTTTCCATACAGATTTATCTCTGGCATTGACAGTCATACACCACCAATGCCAGAACAGTTGTCCTTTTGGTTCCTCATCTTTATGTCACAGTTTGCTTCACATGATTAATTATCAGTGGTGGTTCTGAGCCACTGCATAGCATTTCTTATTTAAGAATTGGAGAAAAAGGCTCATTCTGTATAGCTGACCATAACTCAAAGCTACGCTGCCTGACCTAGTCTGTGCTCATTCTTCTCCCCCCTCTTCCTTCTCATACCCAGCACACCAGTGAGAATTAAACAGCATAATGAACATTCTTCCAAATTTTCCTTTAGAAGGAGACTTGTGCGCACAGCTTGGGGTGTCTGTTATTTTCTTTTGAAAGTACAAACTACTCTGGATGTCCCCTGGGGAAGCCAGACTGGTGTGGGAGAGGTTTTAGCAGAAAGGTGTGGGGTGTGAAATGTCTCCCTATTTGCAACACAGCTCTTCATAGGCTACTGTCAGGGCCATTCACCTGGTTTGCCCAGGCAGAGCTGGGTGGCCAGCAGCACTCTCCCAAAGGGACAGGCTGAGTCCACTTGTTGGCAAAGACCTCCATAGGTCAAGGAGGGTGCTATGATGTCTCCTGGCAAATGGAAGATTGCAAATGTTACAAGTCATGGTCACAGCGAGAGCCCTGCATGACAAAGTCAGGAGCCCTCCTGAATAATGGAGCCATTAAACTGCTTCTCCACTGAGCCGTGTCAGACACTGGTGGGGTGCCCTTCCAGCCCTTGGACACAGAGGCAGACTGTGCCCATTCTCCTATCCAGAGAGCCCAGCATGAGGACAGAACTAGGGGAAAGGCTGAAGGAGGGGAAAAAAAAGAGGGGTAGAGAAAAGACATAGCAGAAAGACAGACCAGTGCACAGGAATTACAGAGGAGGAAAGCAGAAGCCACTTGGATATTTCCTGTCTCAACTCTCACCTCCAGTAAGGTCAGGCAGTACCTGGAGCTGTTCCTAAGTCACAAGAAGAAAGCAACAGCAAAAGACTTGAATGAAAGTACAAAACAAAAACCCTAAGACTCAAACTATCTTAGGCTGAGTTTTAGGGACCTGCTTTGCTCACAGGCAGATGCCCAAGGAAGGAGCACTTACATTGGTGTGACAGGACAGGCAGCTGCTTCTCTTTTATCAGAACTATGTGACTGGGGATGTGTGGCTAGGTCTGAGGGTCTTCACTTCTGCCATCCACCTATTTTCCATTCTTTCACTCTAACATAAGGCCGAATGGACTTTAAGTGGAAGAAAGTCCTCCTACTTTAAGTCTTTGAATCTCACATTTCAGTTCTACAGCATACTTTGCACAACAGACACCTTCTCTTGAGCCCCTATTCCCAGCCCCACTGTCTCTCCTCACACACCTCTGTGCCCCTCCGAGCCCTCTCTGCCCCAGCCAGGCTACACAGTGCACAGTGAGTCTCTCTGGATCCATCCCAATGCCTGCACCAAGCAAGCTTACTTCTTAAACAGCATAAAAATCAGGGGCTTGAGTATTAATTTCCCCAAGCAGCGAGATACTTAAGAATGTAAAGATAACTGTAAGCCTTGATTATAAAAGATTTACTGCTATTATTAAGGATAAGCATGCCTTTAAAGATCTTGCTGGATCAAGGATGGAGCTCCTCATACACAGTATGATTAACCCTGCTGGCTCAGGTGCGTGCCCTGATCCCATACACTGCTGAACACAGGCTCAGGTATTTTCACTGTTTCCTGCACAGCAAAATAATAACATGCTTTTCAAAGTGAAAGAGTCACCACAGTTCACTTTGCTTTTCTACACAAGCACTATTTGAAGGCAGATGAATGTAC
Organism: Promerops cafer; assembly: GCA_013398275.1. Taxonomy (NCBI): domain Eukaryota; kingdom Metazoa; phylum Chordata; class Aves; order Passeriformes; family Nectariniidae; genus Promerops; species Promerops cafer. Next base: position 509,987 of record VZSE01002030.1, on the reverse strand, counting down.
AGGCAGCCAAGTAACACACTGTGAGTGCATCCATAGTTATGGGGAAAAGCCTTCACTCTGTGGTATCCCTCCTGGTGGGGGGAGGTCTGCTTCATGGTCATGGAATGGCATGTGCTGAGCATTTGTGCAAGAAGGTGGGAATTCAGTTTGCTGAGGTATCTTCCACCTGCTATTCCCAAAAATCATGAGCAATGGCACAACAGGCACCTTTCCCCTTAATTATTCCAGCTCTTTATGAGGTTTCTTTTCATCAGAACAACATGGGTGACTCTGGGTGAGCAGGAAACCCTCCTTTTCTCAGGGCCTCAGTTTGGTCTTATTCACTGCTGTGCCTCCCAAGGGCAAACAAGTTGGGTGCTCTTGACTCTCACACCTGCTCAAAATACCCATCATGGAAACCCCAACTGCAGAGACTGGGCTCTGCTCAGGGCCTGTAGGTATGTGTGTGCAAAAATCTGCAGTCATCTCCCAGTTCCCCAGGTGCCAATATAAGTAAAGATGATGGGTGGGGGGAAAAGAGGCAAAACAACTGCTCACAGCTCTGGTGCAACATTTTCACTTACACGCCTGATGTGTTTTTCAGAAGCTGGCAGGTTACTGAAGGGAAAACTGATGTCTGTAGTGATTTATAGTGTAGCTGAGCCTTGAACAGGGTTCTCCTCCCAGCAATACTGGCCCTGGCAGAGAGGCTGTGCCTTCATCCCTGCTGCCTTCTAACTAGGTAAGAAGGTGACATCCAGAGAAGAGAGCCAGGCAGGGATACCTGCTGACAGCATCAGCTTCTCTCATCCTCTGTTAAGGGAGCTAAGTAAAGCACTTCTCTATTTCTAGAATGTCTGCTAAATGCAATCAAGACCTAGTACTACAATTAATTGTGTGCAAAGCCAAAAGTAGACAGCACTTGCAACTTACTGCTGAGGGGAGAAGTCACGTCCATGACGCCAAAGGACAAACCCTTGGGAAGGTGCAGAGAGGCCACTCAGCACTTTCTTCTGCCTCCTCCAGCATCAGTAAGGTGTAATCCACTGCAACCCTCTGCAGCAGTCCCCGGGATCTTTTCACAGTTGGAGCACATCCCATTTTAGCCTTTCAAGTGCAGCTTGTATTGATTTGCCTTGGCCTGTGTGCCTGAGCTACCACAATGCAGCCCCATTGGGTTTGACTTAATGTAGAACCTGCAAAACTCCAGCCAAAATTCAGGGACTGAAGGGAGAGAGAAGCTGCCCAAGATCTGGGGACATGGCAATAGTTTGTAGGGCTAGGGCAGGCAGTTGAACTGTCCTTCCACCTTTTATTCAGTTATTATTTCAAAATACAAAAAATTTTCACTTCTTCAGGAGTACAGGTATTCCTCCAACACCCCCTCCACCTTCATCTTTACTCTGGCCATAGACAGATTCCTCCAGTCTCAGTCACTGATCCCAGAGATTTATTTTGTTCTGGGAAATGCCAGGTCATGCTGACCAGCTTCACTATGTCCAGACAGATTTGTGTGCAGCTGTGTTTCCTTCTGTGCTTAAAGCAGAGTGCAGAATGAAGTCTCACAGGAGCATTGCACTGATACACAAAAGCACATCAAATGGCTCTGAATGTTACAGGGGACTCAACACTACACTTGGGTGCTTTGCAGAAACAAACACAGTACGCTGTCAGAGTCAAAATTCCTGAATTAAAAAAACCCAAACTACAAAACCTAAAGAAATCCCAACACCTTACAGAGTGAAGCAAGAAAACCACTATTGCCATTAAAAGCATGGAGTGGACCATGTACCAATGCCAACTCTTCTGCATTGTCTTGTTCAAGACAGTCTTGATTTCTCTTTCCCAGTAAGCAAGCCCAGGCAGCTGCTGAGACCTGACACAGTCACAAAGTGCAGGTGGAGGCTACTGACCAGCAGTGCCCACACTGCAGGAGCCAATCCCCCAGGAAGAGCCTCATGGTGTGTGCCTGACCCAGCTGTGCACAGAACCTGCTGAAGCACCTGGAGCACAAAGGACTCAAATGACCCATTTCTTGGCAGAGCTCCCCATGCAGAGAACCCAGTCCTCAGGGCTGCCCCATCTCCTCACTGGGCTGACCCACAGGGAGGGCTGATACTCCTGCAAGCAGAAAAGAGGAAATCTCCCTAATGTTCTCCCTAGCAAGGCAGTGAGACTGTCTTACAAAAAACATGTGTTATCATACCTTTGCTTCCCTCTACCATCTGCTGCAGTGGGTAGCATGTCTGCATGTCTCTGTAGGACACTCCCTTTTTCCAACCACCCCAAAGACATCATGGGGTTCACCAACCTCCTCCTCAGGACACAATGGGCCTCAGTAAGAGAAACCCCCTTGCTCTGCCTCTACCACAGATGATCTGACTTCCCCGCTGCCCTCTCACTTCTGGGGGAGTACAGTCTACAAGAAGTCAGGAGATCGTTGTTGCTGGAGCACAGTGGGGCTGTGCACGGCCACCAAGAGACACTTTAGTAAACAAGGAGGGTGTTTGGTCTTTGATACAGAGGAAGATGAAGGATATCAATCCTTAATGGTGCTGTTCGGCTACCACCTGAATACTGGACAAATGTTTGCAGACTGCAGTGCTGCCTTTGGAAAATAAGGTAAGAGGAGAGGAGCGAACTGTAGTGGTTTTTCATGGAGATGTCCTTGTGGGTTGTGAGTGCTCAGCTTACCAAAGGTGAGTGTGCTGTGATCACCCCTTCCCTGCTTCAGACTGCAGGAGTGCCATCACTGAAACTACTAACCCAGTACCCCAAGTGTAACTAATAATAAGTGTAACTCTGCCAAGCACATGCTTAGCCTTAAAGAAAAAAAAAACAACTAAATGAAAATATCCTCTTGGAGCCTATGAAGCTATTGTGACCTTTTCTCCTGCTGCTTGTTGTGGCACCTGTGTGCTCAGTGGTACGGGCAAGTTAAATGCTATGTTGTACCAGGTGATAATCTAAAGAAACTATGGGAATTGCTGGAATAAGGAAAAGTGGTTTGACTTATATAGTTCTGTCTGCATCAGTTGTTTACTGTGCCTTCAAACAGCTTAAAGGTTTTATATGCTAACGTTTTCTGGTGTGGCTGCCCTGGCTTGTGCCTCCATCCTTGTCATTAACTGCTCCTTCTTTCAGCAGTGAGTAGTTCCTCAACTACCTTGAAGTCTTACTTTTTGTAAAATCTGTTTTGGTTTGCATGTTGGTATGTTGCCCCAGCCAGTACTTTGTCCTGTGATCTGTAAATTTCTATGCTCTTTGATGACAGTAGTTGAGAGCCTTGTGTAGGAACAGACAAGTCAGAGGGAAGGAAGGTGAGAGAAGTGACTCTGAGCACTTGAACAGCTATAGGAAAGCTGTGGCTGTAATGCAGGCTGATGCAGCCTTCCTCTCGAGTCAGGCTGAAAAGGCAGGGGAGGCTTCAACAACGAGGTGGAGATGGATGTGTTTCTGAAAGATGGATCTTGCTAGTCTTGTTGTACACAGGTTTCTTTGAAGTAATTCCTTGCTGGTTTGAAATTGAAAAGTGCTTTACCTCAAAACCAGTAATTACTCTGTGATTGTCCTGTGAGATGTGGCAAAGGAGAAAACAGCACATAAATTCAAGCACTGCAGTTATCCTTTCAGAGTCTGCATGCTAACTGCACATAGCTGCCTGTGCAGGAGGAGTGGGATAAGCAATACTGCTGTGCAGGCTGGTAATCCTCCCCAAGGCCTCCAGTTTGTCTTAAAAGCACTGTGATAAATAATCTAATGAAGTGCAGTGATGAAGAGAAATTTCTCCTAGGTAGATAATAATAGGTAATATGTGAATACTTGTGAATCAGAATTTTAAAAAAATATTAGTATACCTCATAGGTGTATTAAAACCTGCCAAACATCATTATGAGGGAGCATGTGGTAACAACATGAAACTGATACAATATTCAACAGCAGCATTGTAGGAGCTGAAACCCCTCTCCTCCCATGGAGGATGTCAATAAGAACAAAAGTTGGATTTAGGTGCATCCCACCTGACTGCTTGTTCAGAAAATAAGCATCTGTAATCGGTCATACTGTTCAGAGGGAAAGAAAGACATCAATAAGATAAGTCACTTAATTTTTAAAGGCTCCGAGACAAGTGGTTTGTGACAATTTTTTCCATTGCCCATTAGATGACAGAGGGGATATATCCTGCAAATGTCTTCTTGTCTGACTAATCTTTTAAGGCTGTAATTTGGCTCGCCTTGAATGTCGCATTCCAGGAGTTTTAAAGGGAAAAGGATGATGGCACTAGGGGATGCGGCTGTTGGGCACGGACGGTACTCGGGCAGCTCCGGCTGTCGGAGGTGCCGCGTCTCCCGGCAGCGGGTGGGTAAAGAGCTGCTGCGCCAGGAATGGCATCATGGATCCCACCCGGCGCGCTCCCTGTGCGCGGGGCGGGCAGCGGCGCGCACTGAGGCCGGCTCCGCTGTCCCGGCACGCAGAGGGGCCGCCGGGGCCAGGCACCCGCCCGGGGCATTAGAGACGCTTTTAAGGAGCGCACTTCCAAAAGCAAAGGCGGCTTCGGCGAGAGGCTGAGCCCGCCGGCGAGCCGGCAGCCCCCGTACCCCTCCCCTCGGTGGCGGCTCCCCCGCGCCGCGGCCGCTCACCGGCATCCCCGCCCCGCGCTGCGGAGGAGCGTCCCCCGCCCGCGGCAGGAGCAACCCCGGCTCGGGGCGGAGCG
>VZSE01002030.1:487506-504909 GCA_013398275.1 Promerops cafer | reverse complement strand
TCGGCGGCAGCCCCTCCTCCCGCCGCCCCCTTCCCCGGTAACGACACCCCCTCGCCGGGATTACGGCCCGCACACGTGACCCGGCTGCCGGCGGGAGCCCCGTGCAGCTGCGGGGGCTGGCTGCGGTGCAGAGCGCGGGGAGCGCGGCCGGGACCGGACCCTGCCGGGCTGCGCCCCCCGTCTGCCTCCCGGGGGGGCCCGGCTCTGCCCGTGCTTCTTCGGGTCCCGGTGTCTGCCGGTGCTTTCGGAGCCGCTCTGTGCCCAGGAGCGCCGTAGCACGTCCAGTGACGGGCACCAGCCAGGCGAGGAACGCTGCTCCGCTCTAGCTAGCTGGGTGATACTGCTCAATTGTACCTTCGAGGGAGCCGTAAACACTTAGGATTAGAGAAAGCGTTTGTATGCGAAACCTGGCGCTTATAAAATAAGTGATCTGGGTGAGAAACAACAGCCTTGCGATGTTGGTTTCCAAGAGCTTTGTGCAAATCTCCACCTCTCATAATCCCCTTCCATTTACATTAACAGTGTAACCAATTCACTTTTAAAATACTACCTATTGACCAAAATCGAAGCATCTATTATATATCTTAACATAGGATCTAAATCCTTTGTGTTTGCTGGAGACTGCAAATTACAGCTTTCCTTTTGTACATTCAGGTTCAAAACCAAACAGCCCTGGCACAAACCATTGAAACTGATGGAATTACGTAGGGAATAAAGTCAGGCTTTTGAAATTTGACATTTTATGGCCGGTAGCCACTTATTACATAATGCTACTCCACAATTCCCCATTCAGTGGGTTATTACCAAAGCTGAATCTCCCAAAGGGTCACCAAACTGTGAAATGCAAGGCTGTAAAAGTGAAGAATGCAGATAAACTGATATGCCACCTATTGGAAAATCTATTGAAAGGCTAACAGGACAGGCATTTCATTTCAGAATATAATAATCTAATTACAGGTGGCTATCTGATAACCAAGGGGTAATGGCTTTACATTGAAAGAGGGCAGGTTTAGTTTAAATTATGGAATAAATTTTTCCTAATGAAGGTGGTGAGGCCCTGGCACAGGTTGCCCAGAGAAGCTGTGGATTCCTCATCCCTGGAAGTGTCCAGGGCCAGGTTGGATGGGCTTGGAGCAACCTGGGATAGTGGAAGGTGTCCATGCCCATGGCAGTGGGGTAGAATGAGATGATCTTTAAGGTCCCTTCCAACCCAACCCACACCATTCCGTGAAGCTTTAAGAAATTAATTATGCAATGGAACTTGAGGGGGTAAGATTTATTGCTTTGTTTCAGCTAAGCAGTTTCTATCCTAGTGTATTAGCACCTCACTTCAGTCCAGATTTGCACTTGCTCCTGGGGTGAATGAGGACTAGAAATGTGCATATGGACTGGGGCAGAACCTCTCCTTGAGTGTTTGCACTCTCTCTGAAACACAATCATGGGACAAAAAGAAATTCCTTTGCAGATGATACTGTTGTCCTAAATATCTGATTTAGCACTTGCCCCGGCTGCTAACAGTTTTGGTTTCACCATCCTCCCTCTTCACATGTCAGCTGGGACATGGACACTCAGAAATTCCAGGTAAAACCATTTTGATCCCAACACAGAACTCTTGTCACAATACTATATAGGCTATTGGACGCTGTGTTTCATTTGTTGTCTGAAAACCCCACAAATGTAATTCTACTTTTAGGAATATGCAGGGAGACATTTATTAATTTTCTGCTGCTCTTGGTTTTCTGGAACTGCTCTACGTTGTAATTTTTAAAAATAAATAATATCATTCATTCTACGTTGTAATTTTTAAAAATAAATAATATCTGGTAAAGAGAAACAGACTTTACAGCCATGGGAGAAAACAGAATGTCTGTTTTATCATGTTATCACTGGCACAGTACAAATGATGCCCTGGTCCTTGTTCCTGGGCCTGACTTAGCAAAATACACTGGCGAATAAATCGGATGTCTCTGCTCATCGTGTGCCTGACGCTTCCTAGTACTGAGTTCAGCTCTGGCACTGCATGTCTCAGAGCCCACCTACAGCATCAGGGAGTGCTTTGAGCAGCTGCTCATCACAGCTTGTAGGATGAAATTGGCACAAAGGCTAACTCAGACAGGAAAACCAGAAGATGCTGGATGAGATTAAAAAGTTGTCTGCATTTAGAAGATTTGTCATGATTAAAAGCTTGGGAGGAGGAGGGGTGGAATACTGCAACACTAAGACAAAAGCCATCAAATCAGAAAGCAAAACAGCTCTTGCTGCCAGGAATGGGGGCTGAAACATTTAACACTAAAATGAAATTCCAATAGAGCAGATCACTGAAAGAAATTATTCCTTAAACATGGCAAGGCCAAAGCAGACTTTAAAGCCACTGAAAAAGGATGAAGAATTGTGTCTCTACATGATTAACCATGATTTTATACTTATTGCTGTTTTCCTACACAAACACTAGCTGTCGTCTCTGCCAAGTGTCCACATAATCACCACATTGTATTTTTATTCACAATAATCTCTTTGAAAAGGGAGGGGAAGGTCTTTCCGTGTGGTTGGTTTTGTTTTAAGTGATTGGTTCTTTTTGTTGGTTTTTTCCTATGGTTGAATTTTGGGCTTTTTTTGGTCATTCTTCTAATTTCTTTGTCAGTCAAAGGTGTGACTAAATGCTAAGATACTGACACATGCTGATGCCACATTTTGCAAGAAGGGTATTTGCTTGCCAGAAGGGTATCTTACGTACTCTAGTGAGCTGTTGTAACTTCAGGGCATTCCCTGTCTGAGTGACTTGAGAATTGGTTTTCCTATTGTAGTTTTAATGTCATTTTGAGCAGAAAAGAGTTTGTCCTTCCCAGACAACGCTGCAGAAAGGCTCAGGTGCAAAATGACATGAAACTCACTGCTTAGCCACTGCTTGGTGAGGATTTTTGTACAACCTTATATATGGTACACACCTCTACAGTCTCTATAAAGGAGGAAAATTGAGATACTAAACAGCCTTTAGAAGGGCGAATGCTCTTATGCTCAAAGTTAAGGTGAAGCTTAGGCACGAGACCCTCAAACCACAGCCACTGGCTGAAAAGCTGGTGACTTCCAAACCTCTGTGGCAGTTCCAGAATATTTTTTTCAGGTGCTTTGAGTCCCTTCCTGCAAGCTGAAAGGGTGTAGCAACACGCTGCAGGGAGGTCTAACACAGCACAAGTGGGACTTCACTCTCTGCAGATGATACAGGGACAGGAGGTACCGGTGCTATGTTGAAGAATTTAATTGCAACTTTGGCATATCCTACTAGACCTGTAAAATATAAGGTTTTTCAGGTTTTTTACACTGTATTTCCTGCAGCATTACTCCCTGCTTTCAGCCAGGATCTCTGAAAAACTCTCAGCAAACAGATTATTGTTGAAGAGACTAGGTAAATTGTCGAGTGGACAAGAGGTAACACAAGGAAGAGAAATGGGGAGAAAAAAGGAGTGGACAAATACAATAGATGCAAACCCTGCAAGTGAAGTAGTCTGAGGGATGGCTTTTGAGCTTCTCTGGCATGAAATGCTCCCTTAGGACAAGCCTGTTGAGTGGCCATCATCTGCTGCTGCTGCTGGCTTCTCCCTGGCTGTGCCGTGCTCTCGCTGTGTGTTTGGCTGCCCTCTCTCTGCTGCAGGCAGGGCTGCACTGTGCCTCAGGCTCTGAGAACTGCCATGCTTGGCCAGAACACCACAGCACAGAGCAGGAAAGGGGAATAAGTGATAGACTGGAAACTGAAAGCCAGAAAACTTCAGGAGCAGAGCAAAGGAATATTAGGTACTCCAGCTCCTTCATTTTTAAGTGTTTACGTCGACAGGCATGTGAAGTTACAAATCCTCAAGTGCCTCATCTTTCTAATGAAGAAAAAAATTAAACAAGCACTGGCCTGGGACAGGGAGTTTACACCAATTTTGTACTCCATCATTTATTAAAACTAGTGCCACTTAGCATTATGTGTTCCTTTTCCCCACAGAAAATTTATTTTATGTGAGGCACTGCTGTAAAGTAAAAACACCGACAAAGTTGCTTCTTACAAATGCAACGTGTTCTTTGGCAGGTCAGTCCATGTGGAGGGACTAACTCAGCTGACAGGAAAGAGTTAAGGGCTTGAAGCCACCAGCTTGTGTCTGGGCAAATTCCTCAGCCTTTTGCAATGGGTTCAGTATCATCCTTGCATGACAGGCACAGAGGAGCAGCACACCCCAAATCCAGTTTTTACTTGTAAAATAGGAGCATTGGTCATGGTACTACACTCAGGTTTACTTTAGTAGTTGCTTCTGGTTACAGTGTTGCTGATCTCAGGCACCTCATCTATTTTTGCTAAAGCTGCTTATTTTCTAAAACTGGCAGATTCTGAACCAGATGTTACAGGTTTAAAATTCTTAGAAAAACCTTAAAGAAAACAATATAGCACAGCTTAAAGAATACTTCTCCACCCCATCCCCAAATCAATGTAGTGAAAGAATACAGAAAGCAGTGTAACTCCTAGTAGAATATCAAAAACCACAGTATGTCATTCTTCCCCTGCACATAATTATGAAAAGGATATATCATTGTAGTAAAATCTAACAAGATCTAAAAGCTTGTTGGGACTCAACAGAAATGAAAAACACAAGTTGAATCAGCTACAGGTGACAAAGCTGGACCATTAAACCAGTACATAAGCCTTGGCAAACAATCCAATATTGCTTCACGTATTTCAGGTTTCAAATCAAACAAGACCAATGCCTCACCTCATCCAATCTTTTCAACAATAAAAACCACTGAACTTCACCATATTAGCCTTATTTGAGTCCCACTTTCCCTTCTAGGAAAGCACCTTGTATTGTCTGGCAGACATTAGGGGTGTGTGTGATCCCTTAACTTCCTCAGTTCTGAAAATGTTTATTTTCCTAAGTATTAACCAGTTGCACCCCATTTTATTTTTTTAAACAAAGATTTAGGTCACTTAATTGAAAAACATGTTTTATTCCACCTTTAAAAAGGTAATGCAGACTGTTACCTCAGAAAGCAACAGGATAAAAACCTTTATTGTTCCACCTTTGTCAGAGTTCATTTTCTATGGATATGAATTTTTGTAACATAATTTTGTTACATTAGAAACTTCAGCTCCTTAGAGGCTTAATGTGGAGTAGCAAAAAAAACTTCAAAACCAATTCAATCCCATGTCTTCAAGTAAGATACCACTCGGGCACAATGAATCTCTAGGATTAGAATCAGTTAGATCTTCCACCTCCTCCCTTTCCTGTGTTCTTTGTCCTCATTTCATGCCAAGCTTTCACCAGTGGTTCTCTGTTCTTCCATATGAGCTCGTGGCCATAAGTCACATACCACCTGGGAAAGAAAGGCAGTTCAAGTTAACTGTGACTTCTCTCTGCATCTGAGGGAAAACAGGCTGAGCACTGAAACCAAGTAAATACTCAGTGTAAGAGACAAGATAAACTAAGGCACAAAGAACAACCTGCTTGGAAAACAGCAGGTAAGCCACTTGTTCTCTTGACCCCAAACAGCTAACTTCATTGTTCTGGTTTGTCTCAGTCCTGAGAATGAACAGTTTTCATGCCTTTAATTTCAAGCTGTTGTAATGTCTACTTAGAAAGGCATAAAAATTATCTCAGTTTAGAAGACTGTTAAAGCAGTTCTGTTGCTTGTGCTGATCCTTACTGACAACACCAAGGAAAAGTGTTCTTTCTTTTCCTATATAAATACAACTACCCCATAAAGAACAACCATGTTCCATTTAAAATCAATGTTCTTCTAGATACACCTGAAGATTAATCTATCAAAGTGTTCTTGCTTTGTTTATATTCACAGACAATTATATATGCTAATACATGAATATCAACATAAGTGGTTCAGCAATGGAGGTTATGGTGGAGAGGCATGAGGGGAAGCAATCACATGGAAATAGGTTGAAGGTTCTCTCCCAAGCCCAACTCCACATCTGAGTCCTGAGGAACAAAAGCACTTTTCTGTGAGCCACAGCCAGTGACCTGGTCATTCCCTTAAATCACACAGCTGCTCTCTAAAATGGGAGGCAATGTATAGAAAACACTTTGGCCATTCAACATAGGTCCTAAATAAGGCCCTCTTTTAGGATGAAGTGACCAAAATCATCACTGAGTAGAACAAACAGGTAAAACATATATAGGTGAGGAAAGCAAGAAACTTGCCAACTCCAGACCATTTTTATTGCAACTGCTATCCTCTTTTAATATGTGAATCTGCATTACCAATGCAGATTGTTCCTTCATACAATGAACAAGCTGATACAGATCCATCAGGACAGAAAGCAGTTAGGAATCAGCAAGACTACATCAGATGCTTTTGTGATACCAGAGAAGGGGAGAAAGGGAGACTGCACAGCACAGAGCTTACTGACACCAAAGCCAAAACCAGGAAACTATTTGGTCTACAAGCTGGTTTGCCTTTAAGTCTGGCCTAGTGAAATCTCACGTAGCCTTTTCAAATGCCTACATAAAACATTTAAAAATGCACTTAGCAATAGGTGTGCAATTGGGTAGAAGGGGAAAAATTCAATGTAGTTCAAACATGGGACAATACAGAACTGTATCCTACAAACCTGTTTCTAGTAGTTCTTACTAATTAGGAAGGCTCCCCACAAAGGCAATACAGCAACACTGAGAAAACTGCACTAGAGGCTGCTCAAAGGAATTTGGCCTGAGCTTTTATTAACTCTGTAGCTCTCTGTAAATTGGCAATTAGAGGAAAAACACTGACACAAAGATTTTTTTTTTAGCTCTTTAAAGTTATTTTAATTGTCCATTCTGTGTTTTGTGAGAATCTTTTCTGCCCTGTGACTCTCTTCAATGTGCTGGCAAGAGCAGGACAGAGACAGCAAGCCCAGGTTATGGTTACAGGACCACCTGACATCTAATCCATGATTCTAAGGCAGTTCAGCTCAATTCTTTCAGTTCTGTTAACAGTGTTTTCCATAACATTTTACAGCACTAAAAGGGTTGTATTAATTGCTCTAGTTAAGACAACTTTACAAAAAACCCCCCACACTTCAGCAGTATAGGAAGAGAGAAAAATACAGGATTAATTTAAATATAAAACAGAGTTAGTAAATAGAGACTTACATTCCAAAGAGAGCTCCCCCAAGGTGTGCAGCATGGTCAAAAAGTCTCCAGCCTAAAGCAAGCCCTGCGGTGTCAAATGCAATTATGGCTTTTAAAGCCTAGAAAGGAGAGAACATGGAATGGAAAGGATCAGTCACAGCATAAAATGGCCAACGATAACAGTTTTCTATTCTAGCACAGAGCAAAAATTTGGAATCAAAAAACATTCTACAGATTTTATATCAAAGAAATTACTGTAAAAAAAATTGTTTTAAAACAAAAGACTCAGTATCCACCTATCCTGTGCTGTCAAAATACAGATGTGAACAGCTACAGAATAGTGCAGGGTGGGAATGTGTCCTTTTCAAACACTCAGTCTCTTCCAAGCTTCATTTCTAAAGCTACAAATACATTCCAAATTTGGGTCAGGAGGAAACAAATTATTTGAAAGAGTACATGCTATAAAAGACACCATAAAATATGTAATTGCAACATTCTCATTCTCAAATTCTGATGTAGCTTAGATTTATGTGCATCTGTGCTCCTGAACACAACCCTCTAGTGGACGGAACATGTGGGGCAGCATCCCTGTTATCTTATCTGATATAAAGATTTGTTGGAAGGCAGAAAATCAGGATGACAGTGAACAACTCCACAGCCAGAGGAGCATGAGCTGCTGGTGTACCATCTTCAGGAGACACAAAGCAACAATAACTGTCAATACACAAGATTTTACTAAATGCCTCATTTCATAAAGACTGACAGATTTAATGCTAGGATGAAATGGTACTTCAGGCAGGATTTCTTTCCTTAAGCATAGGTGTTAGAATAGAAGCTCCATTGGCTTGTTTAATTTGAAAGCCCATTACAGTATAGATAAGATAGAGTAAAGGAGTCTGTAAAGTTCAGATAATTATATAGTTGGGCCAAAATTATTCCAATGTTTCTACTGCAATAGCTGATACTGCTCTTGTTTTGCTGTTGCAGTGAGCACTTGCTCATGTCAGTGCTCTCTGTGGCTCTGCCTATATCTCCACCCTGGCCACCTTTTTTAAGAAAGATGCAGTTAAAGGGTAGCATGCAAAAAGAGAAAAAAACAAAAAAACCAACAAACCCCAGGTCAACTCAAGCAGAAGTGCAAGAAAAACATGAAGGCTACATCTAAGAATGTTTGTTCAAATCTATAAGCTTCACTTACAAAAAGTATTAACTCTCATGATCTTGGAATGACCTGGCTTAACTGCTTTAAGCAGTCAAACACCCTTAAGTAGTGGACCAAAGATGATTAACTTATTAAAGCAAGTTAAGATACCCATGAGAAGCTTTTCTTAAATGTGGCAGTGGATGTGCATAAAAGAACTAATGAAACAAAAAAAAGGAGTCCTAGTACTATACACAAAGACAAGTCTCAGTAGCCTACTTCTAATTCCTAAAAGTATCAGAAGATGATATGCAAAAGAGGAGGCAAATATTCCTCCAGGGATGGAATGTAATCTCGAGAAGTGAAATTCTGTTTCTCATCCTGATAAATTTTTCTTTAAAGACCACATACCAGTTTTACATCAGCCTGTTTCAAGTGCTGCTATAAAATATATCACCCATCAGAAAGAAAAGGATGTGTATGTAGGTTTCCTCAGACAGGTGAACCTGACTCCCTCCCAACTTCTTTCACTTCTTGGGATTAGATCTGGAACAGACCCATGGAGGATGGAATTTAGGATAATTCTGAATTCACCACACTCTGCTGTAATGACTCTGCTAGGCTGCAACAATTCAGAATCGATCCCTGGGACTTCCATGACCCCTCTTCTGTTTCAAAATAAATTTAACAGCTTAGAAACTCAGAGGAAGAGGACACATGCTCAGATACTGAAGAGGTAGGGGGACAATGTTTCTAGAGTAGCATTTCTTTGAAGTTGACTTACACTTCCTGCAGTAAATGTGAACATGGGAAGAAGTATGATGGCCAGTTTTGCTTCTGGCATCTTCGTACACACGGCTGCAAGGACAGTCATTATAGCTCCTGACTGGAAATACAGGAAAATACATCAAAGCAAGCTAAGGTTACATAAGGGATAATATATTTTTCTGCATGTGAACTGGTTTTCCTTTTGGCTTTTATTTTCAAATGCAGCCCTGTGGTAAACATCAAAGTACAAGGCACCACAGAAAAGTTCCAAATAAAAATAAAACAAACCACTATTTAATTTCAGTATCTGGAATCAGAAATACTAGGGAGAAACATCCTTCAAATCCTCTTATATAATTAAGAAATACCCACTCCTGAATTTAAGATAATGATTTCTGGAAATGTGTTTTTTCCCAAGTAAACCTTAGAAATCTAATATGTATTAATCAAGCATAGACACATCTGGTGAAGGGAATCATTCTGAAGCTTGTACAAAACCAAGAAAAATAACACATGGACAGGAACAAAAATCTTTTGTCAATGAAACAAGTAATTCCCTGGACTGTACTAAATTGACCATGGGGTTTTGTATCCCTGAAATAATCTCAATGGAAAGGCTCTGAATGCAGCAAACTAATGCAATGTGTGGTAATTTCAGTGAGTTCAGATCAGTAAGACTAAGGGAAAGTAACTTGCTCCAGATATAGCTCATTCATAAGACAAAGGGACAATACACAGACAGCATTTCCAAGTTATAACTTGGGCACAGCTAAACAGATTTTTTTCATTCTAACAGAATAATGAGAATCTGACTTTGGGCTTTTATCAAAATTATTTCGTATAGTAACTTAAGCCTTTAAAACCTGGCAAATGTCTAGGTTAACCTCAAATTTAATGCAAGTTAAGTGTTTTAAGAGGTTCTACTACTAAAAACACTTGGAAAGAACTGGCAGCTACAGGAGCTCCTCAGCCTGCATCATATCGTTCATCGGGTAAGACTTTTGGCAGGAGTGCTGCCCTTCCTGCACAGCATGCCCTACAACTTCCACTGGGATCACATGCTGAGTTTGATTGTCTGATTACATTATCTCTTTCCCAAGTATTCTATTTTTAATTAGAGAAGACTGCTACACAATTATGAAATACCATTTTTGCAATAAAAAGTTACATAACAGATCTGCTCAGGGACAAGAGCTCCTGCTGCTCAGGAGTCATTTACATCCCTCAGCATTAAGTGGTGTTACTTCTGGGCAGCTGCTGCAGCAGAGGTAACACATCTGAAGAACAGGCATGTTGTTGCACAGGAGAACCAATTCATACCTGGTTACTTGATTTTGGTAAAAGCTTTCTAGTTTCCATTACCCCAAATATACTCTTGGCTTTTAAAGAGGTTACAGAACACAGCAGGCTTTCAAATTGGCTTCAGAGATCACTATCAGTCTCTCATATTCCAAGATACTTACAGCTCCAAGGGATGGTTCAAACCTTCCTGTGGCCATTTTAGCGACATAACTGACAAAAGTGGAGATAACCCCTGAAAAAGAGAAATTACTGCTGGAGATGATGGCAGCAATACAGACCAGCATCAGAAAGTACAAATTAACTGTCATCTTCTGTCACAAAAATTCCAAGAGACCGTATTAAGAGCTATTTTTTTTTTTTTCTGGTAGTAAAACAGGAATTAAAACCAGATACGGGTTTATCATATTTCAAAGCCCAGTATCTTAAACCCACCAAAAATCTGTATGACAGCAAAGCAGTACTGCCTTTAGTATAAAGCAATGTATGGGACTGAACAATGGCCATCTGTCATCATATATCTATTAACCAAGCACACAGTTTACTTGTATGAACACATACTTATATTTTTTAAGTGTTGTAAATATATTTATATGTAACATTACCAGCAGAAAGATATACTGCAATGAACTGCTCACAGCCCAGAAGAGAGACAATGCTGCTGGAAAAGCTCCATAGAACATACATATTTGCTGCCATGTGGAAGAGAGAGAAGTGACTAAATGTAGAGAGCAGCATGGGAGAACACAGGGCTCCTACAAAAGAGAAAAGCAATGCACATAAAGAAGTCAGTATTTTAATTTGCTTCAACTTACATGCAGACTAGAAATTTATCAAGAGACACTATAGGCTAATTATGCCTAGATTCTCAAATACAAGCTACATAATAAACCCAGCAATGGAACAAATTTCAAATTCCAAGCAATGCCTTTTGGAAAGGTAGAACATACAACCCAAAGCTATGCAAGCTGTAATAACAGTCTTAGTTACCTACTGGGGATTGTTTCATAGAAAACATTATCTTATGACATGAGTTCTATGCTTTGAAAAAGAAAAAAGGTATTTCATTTATAGATGTATATGGTGAAGGATATTTAATACATGAGCAGCCATACAAAATGAATTTGCAACAAAGATGAACCCAGAGAAAAAATCATTTTCCTTTTTGAAAAAGCTACTAGCTCTCCTCACTGAAATGGCAGCCTTGACAATGCAAACAAGCCAAATAGCAGGTTTGAAGGTCAACATTATTTAAAATAGGAGTGTTTGGGGTGACATGCTCAGATCTGGGCAGCAGATCTTTAGCTTTGGAGTGCGTGTGGGAACTGGTTGAGTTTCCACATCTTCAGCAGAAATTAAGAGGATAGCAGAAAGCACCTTCCAAACACGTTTGTCTCCTTGTCCTTTTAATTCTTTTCTCTGCTGTAGAAATGAAACCCCATTTTTCTGCCGTTAAATATTACTAAATTTTTTTTCCTAGGTTAGTATCTTCAACACATTTCACACACAGTGAAAGCCAAGTTGGTGCTTGGGTTTGTTTGGGTTTTCTTAATGTGACTCAAAGCACAGCTTTAAAGCAAGAACTCTGTACACAACCCACAGATTAATGCTTGTCTACTGAAAGCACACATGTATACAACTGCTGATGGTTCTATCTGCATCCCACAGAACATTAAAGGGGGGAAATAGTCACATTTGAGTCCAGCTTATGAATGGCATTATGTAGTACAGTTTATTTTCCTCCTTGGCTGAGTGGCTTGATTTGCACTCTGCCCAAGAAAGCAGTTTGGCTGATAACACTGGGAAGAGCATCTCTCACCTTTATTCAGGCAGGAGCTGCATCCCACTGCATGCAGGAAGAGGCCAGATAGCAGGCAACAGTTTTCATGTTACAATATTTAGAAAAGCACCAGCTGTGTTTGTTTTAAAAAATCAGATCCATTACTCCTAACATTCTTCCCCTCAATCCATGACTGAAACCTCATTTCCTGCCTAGATGGAATAATGTGTTTGGGCATGACTGAGATTGCTTGTGGGTGATGGAGCTCTAAGTAAGCCACATGCCACCTGAGCCTTCTGCAGTATTATCAGAGGTTCTATTACATCTCTGTGTGGGAAAGCCATTGTTCACTTACTGGAGGATGGATTTGAGGTGAAATATGTAAACATAATCCGTCGCATGCCAGGCAGTCTCCACAAACAGAATACAAAGACATTTGCAGCTATAATACCTATCAAGAGGGGAAAAGAAAGTATAAAAGCAAATTATGAATGTAATATACCATAATGCTTACTGAAAGCATTTTAAAAGGCAGCTTATAGAATTGTACTTTTTCTCACAATTCCATTTAAAGCAATATCCACTTCTTACTTTGTAGACAGTTTAGACAAAGCAATGAAAAATACTGAAAGCTACATTAATGTAGTGGAAGCCTTTCAGAAATATGACATTTAATTGCAACTGTTCTAACATACAGTGTAATGAATCCAACAGTCCACAGAGATCTGTGCTGAGAAGGCTCAAGCTATGGTTTCAAACTGCTATATTCTATTGCAGAATCAATGAAACAGGAGCCAGCTAAAAGGTCCCATTTCCTGCCCCTCTTGCTGTTTATTTCCAAATGCCATCAATCTACTGCACAGCTGCATTTAACTGCATGAGAAAAGACTGGGGGAACCACACAAATACTCAGTACACATCCTGTCCATTTCTTGGGGGGAGCTTTGGTTTTAAGAAAATTGTAAAGTTGAATTGGCATTGCTAGGGCATAGTGACCTTTGGGAGACAGCAAACACACAGCTTTTTACTTCACAGATGTTACTGCAATCTTACTTTACTTAGAGTAGGAGTGTAAATTACTGGAAACACAATGAAAGTGTATTATTTCTTGTTTAAAGAGCCTTCTCTATTTCTATCCAAGCATTTAGGTATTTAAAGTGTTTTATACTAGCTGGAAACATTAAAGGTGAAAATAACTGTTAAATGGCAGAGGAATAGCATTTAAGCAACCTTACACTAATAACCTGCTAATACAGATTCAGTAAATACTTAATGTAGAATATGTAGCAGGAGACAGGGCTCTGCTACTGGATTCAAATCAAGCTCCCATCAATTTTGTTTCACACATTACATTTATCTCGGGGATTTCAGCTGGCATTAGGCTAACCAATCAAAACTATATTATAACCAAAGGAAAGCTCAAAGGCTAAATTTTTGCTACTTTTCATATGTCATACTGCAAACATGTAACTATCAGGGAATTTTTAATTCCCACATTTCAGTGGAATATATCCACTTTTTTCTTCTAAAAGTATTTGCTGTTTTTCATAATTTGTGAGAAAAATATTACTGGGGGAGGATTCTACTTAATCCTCCACACTCTCTCACACAGATGCACAGGAACTTTTTTAAGCCATACAAAAAGTAGTTTGTGAGAAGGAAGTGTAGGAGAAATAGTGTATGTGCAGGTGTAAATTTACACATGCTTTGTGCCCAACAACCTAAACATGGTATGAAAGCCATCTGTTTTAATATACTGTACCTGTTTGCCATATTTCTCTTCCTGTGAATGTCTAATACTTGTAAGCTAACACAAACCTGTGACAGTCCGCTGACCCTCAGTCAGGTTATTCCACCAGCTGTTAACCTGAAACAGAATTGTTGCTCATCAATGCCACCGTGAAGCACTTGCAATTTCAAAAACAGCCATGTAAGCTTATATGTTTTTAAGAATGGAAAGCATTTGTTTGAAAACTGTGAAGTAAATTGGTTTCAAATTTTTTTACTTCTGACTGCTTTAGCTTTTCAAGTTGACATTTTCTTACTGAAGAACAGCTCTCTACCCTCCTTTTCATAAAATACCCCAATATGGATGAAGAGTTTCTTCAGAAAGAATGGGGTTATGTCCTTTTGCACAACTCCAATGGCTTTACCCTGCTTGCATTAAACAAAGATCTAGCCCATAATGCTGACTTTAGCAGATTAGCCAAAGTTAGCATAAATCCTGCCTCAACTAAGCCTCACCCTAATGCTAACATCACACCACCCACCTTTGAGTGATTCCACTTTTGTGCCAGGATCACTTTTGCAGAGGTGGCTCACAAGATGTGGAATCCATTCCCCCTTGCGTCCAGTTCACCCAGCCCTCCTCCAAGTTTAAAACCCCTGAAAAAGTTCATTTTGAGTGCAGTCAGCCCACAGACAAATTGCACCCCCCTTTCCCTTCCTCAGCTTTTGTAAACATTTTGGACATTTATTTTGTTGCTACCTCAGTGACCTTCCAACCATATTGATGGGGACAGTGTCATAAAAATTATTTGCAGGCTGGAGGCAGGGGATGTAATGCTGTATGAAACAAAGTATTCACTATTTGATATCAAAGTAACAACTTCATTGCATTTTTTGTTTAATTCTCTGGCAGAAGATATTCTTCAGTATAAGAACACAGAACGCACATGATTTTTCTAAAATACAAGGATTATATGCCCTCAGAAACAACGGGGGGGAACCTGAACTCTTAGAAATAGAACTTACCCATTGAAGATGGGGATTGGGAGTTTAAGCCTATTAACAACAACAGGGCAGTTTAGTTTTCTTTTTTGGATAGCTAATCACCAGATCTTCCCCTTCAGGTTTTGCAGGAAAACAGAAGTATAAAGGCATAATTATTTAAAAATATTAAGTGCTGATCGAAATCTCCTCTGCAGTTCATATACACCAAGCAAGAAAGCATGCTGGGATAAAGGTAATTTTCTTTCTAGCAGCTTATACATGGCTCTATGTTTTAGATTTTTGACCAAGACAGTACTAATAACACACTAATGTTTCACATTTTGGTGAATGGTGTTTGCACGACATCGAGATCTTCTGCATTTCTCGCTCTGCCACTGCAGGTTGCAACAGGCTGGAAGGGGACACAACCAAGCAGATGACCTGAACTAACCAGATATTCCCTACCAAATAATGCCATCCCCCCAAAAGAGGGGATTTCAGGAACTTTAACATATTTTTTCTCATGAACTGGTTGGGCACTGGTCTTTCTGCAGGAGACTGTGAGTGAGTGACTGCCTATGCATCACTTGCTTTCTTCCCTCTTCTCACACTTACTAAACCATTTTTGGTGATTGTTTTATCTTTACCCCCAGGTTTTTTTGTTTTTCTTCTTCCCCCACCCACTGGGGGTTTGTGGGGGCTGTGAGCGAGGAGCCACATGGAGCTCTGCTGCCCACCAGGGTTATCCCACATGCCCATTTCCACAGCAGTGCTGGTGTGCACCATACACATTAGAGAAACAGCTCCTGTGTGTCCTGCCCAGGATCCTGAGCCTCTCCAGCTCCATGCTCAGGCCTACTTCCCCTGGACAAGCACACCTGAAAGAGCAGGCTTGATACTCTATCTCAAGCCAGTAGTAACCTTGAAACAAATGCAAACATACCTGAATGCTTAGGTTAGTTTTAAGTATACTTAATTAAAAACTAAATGACTGACAATTTTGGGGTGCCAATTAAATTTACAACAAATCTTGCAGCACTTATTTTGTTCTTGCTGCCCAAACTGAAAAGTACTTGTGTGGAAATGTCAGCTCTTAAAGTAAAAAAGCCCTCTAAAACCTTGTCTTTTTAAGGGTTTAGAGGCTGAAAATACAAATGCATTTCAGAAGCCAGAGCACTGAAAAGTCTTACACATAAAATTGAGAATTTAATCTAGTTCTGTCCTATGGGAAGTCATGTTCACTTTTGAGAGCACTTAAGATAAAGCAAGAACATTTGGTGGGGGTTTTTTAATGGTGAAAAAGCCAACAGTACCTAGTTTAGACAAACAAATTTCTACTTCTGACATCTCTTTCCTGCAGTTCTGGGTGAAGACGGTATTTTTCTCTATTTTTCCACTATAACTTTTGCAGTGATATTGAGTTACAGTCTTCTAGAACTAATTCCATCAGTTTTCCTTGCAAGACAACTTGTCTACTGCAATTTTTTGAGAAGCCAATATTTCTCCCAGCTCCAAATCGGAAGAACCAGGACAAGTACCTGCTGCACAAACGATGCTGACACCGGAGGAGAGACGCGGCTGTGCTTCGCATCCCGCAGGGCTCCGCCCCTGTGCGAGCCGCCCGGGGCTGGCTCTGCGTACCTGCTTTCTGAAGTCACCTCTCTTCTGCGGCCGCATTTTATCCATCCAGTCCGCTCGAGCTTCCTCAAAGTAGGTCTGGACGCGCGACTTGAGCGACTCATACTGCCAGATGGCGGCGGAGCCGAAGGCCGAGCCTGTGAACTGGGCGATAGCGGACAAAGGCTCAGAGACCGCTGCACCCCGAGGCCCTGGCCGGGGCAGCCGGCGCATCCCGGGCTAATGCCACACCCGAGCGGGGCCAGCACGGCAACGGGACCTGTGGCACCGCTGACCAGCGGCACTCACAGCATGACGGAGGCCTTAAGGCTGGGAAACACCTTTAACAGCATAAGTCCCAATGTCAAGCCAGCACCACCACTGAGTTCAGCATGTCCTCGAGTGCCACATCCACGTGTTTTTTGAACACTTCCAGGGATGGGAACGCCACCACTGCTCTCAGCAGCCTGTTTCAACGCTTTGCAACCCTTTCTGTTCTTTTTTTTTTTTTGCCTAACATCTAATCTAAACCTCTGCTTGTGCATCTTGAGGCCATTTCCTCAGGTTTACTGAATGTTCAGTGTCATGGGATGATGCTTTATCAGAAAGGTTCACAAACAAAACTGGTCAATGAAATGACTAAGTTCACCGAAATTGAATGAAACTGGGCTACCTTTACAATATTTCGACTGATTTAGCTGAAGTTACTTTGTATTAACTCAGTATAACTGGTATATTATTTGGCCAACAACCTTGCGTTAACTTTGAGGTAGTGAGAAGCGAAGCCCAGGGAGGAAGCATTCCCCCGAGATAGATGGAATATGCTCCCTACCGACCCTCTTCCCCCAGCCGGGCACAGCCCCCGGCCCGCAGGAGCCACTTACCCCTACGGTGAACAGGAGCGGCTTCACCAGGCGGCGCGGCGAGGGGCGGCCGGCGGCCGTGGTGGGCGACGGCGGGCAGAGGCTGCGGCGCGGGGACGGCGGGACGGG
>VZSE01002030.1:268727-487346 GCA_013398275.1 Promerops cafer | reverse complement strand
CGGTGCCGCCGCCGCGGCTCAGCGGGCAGCGCCGCCGGCTCGGAGCCCCCCGGGGCCGCCATGTCGGGTGGGTGGTGCCTGTTCTGCCGCCATGTCAGGTGGGTGGTGCCTGTTCTGCCGCCATGATGAGCGTGGCAGCGCCTTCACCGCCACGGCCCGCTTGGTGAGCGGCGCTGGCGCTGCGAAGGCAGGGGCTGCCGTGATTTCACAGAATCACAGAATGTGCTGAGTTGGACGGGACCCACAAGGATCATCGACTCCAGCTACTGGCTCCGCACAGGACCATCCCTAAGAATCCCACCATGTACCCCGGAGTGTTGTCCAAATGCTCCTTGAACTCTGTCAGTCGTGGTAATGTGGCCACTTCTTTGGAGAGCCTATTCCAGTGCCCAACCACCCTCTGAATGAAGAACCTTTTTCTAATATCTAGCCTAAACCTGCCCTGACACAACTTCAGGCCCTTCCTTTGGGTCCTGTCACTGGTCACCACAGCTCAGTGCCTGCCCCTCCTCTTCCCCTCACGAAGAAGTTGCAGACCGCAATGAGGTCTCCCCTCAGTCTCCTCCAGGCTGAACAGACCAAGCGTCCTCAGCCTCTTCTCATATGGCTTCTCAAGGCTCTTCTCCATCCTTGTGGCCCTCCTTTGGACGCTCTTGAATAGCTTAATGACTTTTTTTATATTGTGATGCCCAAAACTCCCCCCAGGACTCGAGGTGAGGCTGTCTCTGAGCAGAGCAGACCGGAACAATCCCACCCTGGCCTGACTGGCGATGCTGTGCCTGCTGCCCCTCGGGACACAGTTGGCCCTCCTGGTTGCCAGGGCACTGCTGATTCACATTCAACTTGCCACTGACCAGGACCTCCAGGTCCCTTCCCACTGCTTGGTTCCAGGGTCTTGTTCCCCAGTTTGTTAGGTACGTTGGAGTTGTCCCATCCCAGGTGCAGAATCTAGCACTTCCCCTTTTTAAACATCACACAGCTGGTGATTGCCCAGCCCTCTGATTTATCAAGGTCTCTCTGCAGGGCTGATATATTGTACTGCTCTCTAGAAGCCTTATGGAATAGGCAGAGCCTGTTTCCTCCTAGCCTGCAGCAGCCTGGGGGAGGCTGGAGGTGCTGGAGGTGGAGGCTGGAGCTGCTGCCTCAGCATTGCCTTGCTCCGTGTGCGGCTCCTTGCCACACCTCAGCACCTTCCCTCCCTGGGCTCCTCCACCCTGCCCCACCTCACTTCACCCTGCCCCAGCTCACCTCACCTCACCTCACCTCACCTCACCTCACCTCACCTCACCTCACCACCGGGCTGCTCCAGCAAAGGGCTGCTGGATGACCAGATTCCCACCCCACCATCTCCTTCCAGGCTCTTCCCTGTATCTGTATAAAGAACAGTTTAGCCAGCAGGACCAGGGAAGTGATCAATCCTGTACTCGGCATGGGTGAAGCAACACATCAAGTTCTGCATGCAGGTTTGGGCCCCTCACTTTGAAAAGGACATTGAGGTGCTGGAGCGTGTCCAGCGAAGGGCACCAAGGCTTGTGAGAGGTTTAGAACACTTGTGTTACAGGGAGTGGCTGAGGGAGCCGGGGTTGTTTGGTCTCCAGCAGCTCAGGAGGGACCTCCTTGCTCTGCACAACTCCCTGGCAGGAGGCTGTGGTGAGATGGGGCCAGTCTCTTCTGCCATGTCTGCAGCGAGAGGCCCAGAGGGAATGGCTTTAAGCTGAGGCGGGAGAATCAGATTAAATATTAGAGACATATTTGTCCCTGTTCAGGAGGTCAGGCATCAGAACAGGTTGCCAGGGAGGTGGTAGAGGTGCTCAAAAGGCATCTGGACCTGGTGCTGGGTAATATGGTTGACTGGCTTAGGGGCACAGTAGCAGTGCTGGGTGGACAGTTGGACTGGATGATCTGAAAGGTCTCTTCCAACCTTGGTGATTCCATGATTCTGAAGTTACCCACACACACCTCAGCAGGTGCCATAGTTGCCCTGTGGTCCCCTTGCTGCCGGCCAGGGCTCCTGCTCTCTGGCACTGTGCTGCTCTTCCCAGCACCATGTCCATGCCAGCAAAGCTCTGCCGGGCTGGAGAGCTGTGTTAGCAGAGAACAGTCTGCTGTACACACTGCCAGCCTCCTGAAATTAAATGGGGAAAGAAAACAGGTGTTTGTTTGAAAGTAGCTTGTAAGTCTGAAGAAGTTGCATGCACCTTCCTGGTTGCCTGTTTTGCCGTGGAGATACTCATGGGACAGCAAAGCCACCCACACGATGCCAGTCACACCTGGGCCTCCAGACAGAGTGCAGAGCTGGCAAAATCCAGCAGCAGAATAAACAGTGGTTTATCTCCAGGGTGCACGTGGAGGATGAGAGGCAGCAGTCACGTACTGCAGCAGGAAAAGTTCTGCATGACTGAGAGGAACACGCTCCACAGGAGAGTGTTGTGAAAATTCCAGCTCTGGAGACCGCTCTGTTGTGACTGGATAAGGCTTGGGTGACCTGACCCAACACTGAAACTCTGCTTCAGTGGGAGGTTGGCATCTGTGCAGCCCCTTCCAACCCAAGTTATTGTGTCATTCGTTGTGTGAAGGCAAAGTTAATAGCAAGATGAGAGTGATCTGCATATTGTAATTGCAAGTTAAGTCAAATGACTGATTAAGTTTTTAGGATGTTATGACAACTTCAGGAGCAAAGTTACAAAGTCATATTCTTTGGAAGTGGTAGGAAATTAATTAACATGGTTCCTCTTTTTTTTTTTTCTTTTTTTCCCTCCCTAACTAGTAGTGAAAAGAGTTTGCCTTCTCACCCCAAGGTCAGACTCTGACCAGAGAAAACCTCTGTGAGCTATGGTGGGAAACTGCTCTAAGTGGTTTAGTACCGTATTTAAATTTGCATTTTATCTCTTTCTGATTGCGCAGGTGGCCATGGGTCAGCCTCAGAATTTGCCTGAACTAAGAAGTGATCAGTAGGTTCAAAGACATATATTGCTGATGTTAGAAATGTATATATACAAATGAAACCAGTGTTCTAATCAATGCTCTTTCTGTTTTTCTACGTAAAAAAATGAAAAAGAAGTAAAAGAGGTTTTTAACTTTCCATTTTAGACATTTTTGCCACTAATTTTTGCTTCCAAAGACCTTATCAGGAGTGATTTGTTTATTTAAGTGACTTCAATATTTTTCTTTGCTAACCCTTCCTGCGCTTTGTTCAAAGCACATACATTTTGGCTGTGCTGTTTTTAATGTTACAGTGATCCTTTTTGCTCCCCCAGGGTTTGTTTTTACCACATTACAGCTCTTACTTGCATATAGCCTATGTGTGTACTTTGTGAGGGATGATGCTCTGGACTTTGTGTATTTAATTGGTTTTGGTTTATTGTCATTCTCCTTTGGACAGTTGCAATGCACATTTGCTATCAGCTGTGCCATCACCTCAAACTTACAAACATGACACTGTGTGACAGCTGGTACAATCAGGTGCTGTAGGGTAGGGTGTCCATGGAATGCTTTGAGAGGGGATGGATGTGCTGTTGGAATAAAGCAGTATCTGGACAGTCCCATGGGGTTTGTGTGGCAGAAACAGGGGCAGGAAGGGTGAGTGAGGGTGGCTCCTTGAGACAGAGGAAGGCAAAGAGAGGAGCAACTGCAGCAGCAAAGTGGCTGCAGAGCTGTCCCAGGCTGCCAGACCTCCTTCAGCCATGAGCCCAGGAGGTCTGTCCTGCCTCGGGCCATGGCTGCAGCCATAAACACTTTGGTTTGTTAATGTCATCCACTGGACATGTGTCCAGCTGTATATTTCTTCTTTAGGATGCATCCTAAAACAAATGCCTAAAAAATTTCAGGTAAAACAGCCATTGTGGAAGTTGTAGCAATATTTCTGCAGTGCTTTGCACTCTGATGGTGCTTGGGCAGCTCAGTGGCCCTGCCAAAGCAAATTATATGCCAGGTTAATCTGAGTATATTTGGTACTAATTTACATCATTTTCTGGTAATTTTCCCTTTCAATGACACTTTGCTATAGTGAAAAGCCATGCCAGATTTTTGTGCAAGAGCTGGACAGAGCTTTGGCCCTGGGTCCTTGATTTTTAGAATGGGACAAAGGTCCTAAAGAGTACAAAACTTTCATTTGGGTGATCGAATCAGTCCTCACAAAGTGCTGACACTAGTAACTCACAGGAAGGTAGAGGAAAAGGGTTAGAAGCGTACCAGAAACGTGAGTATCACAATTTATCTTGCTTTAAATTTGTATTGGTAGATATTCTAATTGGGACATCAATAATTTACTCAAGCATTTGATAGTTTTCATTTTTAAATGAATTTTGAGTGATGAATTTTGATTTAAATGAATTAGCAACCAAGTAATGAATGGATGAAACATTGAAAATGAAAATTAGAATTCTTTGGTTATCTCCAAAGATAACCATGTGGTTATCCATGTGGTTTTGCTCTGTTTGCATTTTTTTGTGGTAAACGTGTACAATAATAAAAGTTTTCCAAAGAAAATAATGTATAGAATATTCAATTATTCCAGTTACTTAGTGGGATTTAGATTGCAGCTCTGCAGTTCCCTTGTGTGATACATTATTTTGTAGGTAGGCATTTTTTGGATGTTTTTGCAAAGGTCAGGCTTGTGTAAAGGTAACTCCTTATACTGTGTGTGTATGAACTGTTTCAACAGGTTTCTAATACCAGAAATTTTGGGGAACCTCTTTGAAGAAAACTTCTGTCACAATGGCATCATCCTGTCTACAGGTTTGTGCATTGCTGCTGGCTTTAGCAGGATTCACTACACTACTCGTTACTACCATGTCCAGCAGATGGAAAGTTTTGGACACCACGGCAGAGCTGGTTAGTGCAGACTGGATTTCTGAAGGTCTTTGGATGGACTGTGCAGCAACTGCTGTTGGATCAGTACAGTGCCAGAAATTTCTCTACATGCTGAGTTCAGACCGTAAGTGGTCATGGCATATGTTTACAAAATCCAAGGATGGGGTTTTATTCCTTCTTCCTGGACAGTGTGTTAGCAGGCTGGGGGACACAAAGTGCAGTTGTCCCAGAGGGTCTAGTATGGCCACATCCTGTAGTGGTTGCAGACAGCTTCAAGGGCCACCATGAAACCAATGTTTCACCCTGCAGTTCAGCTCGGTCACTGCTGTGGCTTTGCTGCCCTCTCTGCTGTGTTGACATAGAGGTGAGGGTGATATACAGTAAATCTGAGAATTTTTTTTAAAAGCATTTTGGAAGTAATAGCATCTTTTCACTCAGCCTAGTTCTTCAATACAAAGAGATCATAGTTCCATGAGCACTGGTGTTTGTTTGTGCTTTGGTGTGAGGCAGGAATTATTAGATATTCCTGAACTGGTTTGATACTTTGTGCTAAACCTGTGTACCTGGGTATTTTTTCTGGAATTTCTCAGAGGTGGCAAGGTTAGACTAAAATATATCTGTGCAATGGATGCTTCTGTGTTTTCTAGGGTCGACCATGCTAGCAGGGTAGTTTATCTGCAGCTAGAAAGAGAAAAAAAGTCTCAGTAGGGGCTGGAAAGTATTTGTTTAAATCATTCTGGTTTTTAAAAATATCTTTCTGTAAACACTACCTTTATGGTAAAGGACTGGGAAAGACTGACCTTGAAGTTCTTTCCTCAGCAAACTGAGTGTAGAAACAGTAACACTGTAGCCTTTGGAAATGGTATTTTCTTAAGCTTTCTGTCTTAAACAGAACCTTGCATTTATTCTTTTACAACTTTCAGTTTTGTGCAGTCGCTTTATGAGTGATGTTAATATCATTTCTTCAAGTCTTCTGTGCTTTATAGGTTCCTGATTGCTGTCATTGCTATTTGTCTGGACTCTTCTAGCAGATTTATTCTGAATGTACAGTGCTTAAACCTTAAAAATACCATGTGTCACAGACTATGAACCTTGTTTTTTTCCTTGACACAGATGTGGACTTCCCTGGAGTCAGAGCTGCCCAACTGTAAGGCAGATCTCTAAAGGATGAGAGTTTAACTCAAGATTCAGCATGTTCATGGTTCTTTCGCAGGGCCCTTGCTTTGGTGGCCTCATCTGCCTTCATAATGAGGATGCCAGTTTAAGTATCAGCATCCCATAATGAGGCCAGAGTTGGTAGCCTCAAAAGGAGGCTAACCACACGCTTCCAAGGATTTTAAAAACATTGCTCATTGCATCAGAGGCAATGTCAGCTTTTCACATCGTCCTGGTACCCCTTCAGCTCCTCTCCAGGGCCTGCTGTGTTGATGCCAGGATGCCTTAAGCTTCTGGAAATCAGAGTGATGAGATGGGGCTGACAATGACGGCGTTCGGTTCAGCCGACCGGGTGAGAGCAAGCCCAGAGGAAAGCACCCAAGCAGTGGAAGGTGCTGATGTGAAGCTCTCAACACCAACTCTTAAGCCCTGCTGATGCAGAGCCTCTTGCAGAGCAGTACTGGCTGTTATGCCCATTGCTCGACAAGCCCCAGTTTACAAAATTTAGTGAGGAATAGCCTTATGTTCTTCAGCACATTAGAGAGTGATTTCCTGAAGGGAATTATTAAAATGCCTGGGGCTGTATAGGAAAACTCATGCACTTCAGGTCTGCAGTTTAATCTTTTCTGTTTATATGTGTGCTTTATGACTGCCTGTTGAAATACATTTCTTAACTAGGAAGAGATTTTTTAAAAATTATACTCATTGTTTTTTATTTCTATCCTTGGCAGCAGTGTAACAGCCAGGGACACTTGATTCAAGGTCTCAACTATCTCACCTTTGAAAGTGCTGTCAGCAGAAGTTGCTGAGATCACCAGCATAGCACAGTAATGGGTAAATTAGCTGGAAACTCTTTGGAGGGCTTTTAATGAAATGCAGATACTCCAGGGTACTGGTACAGTGTGTTCATTTTACTATGCCGTTACTTTTCAAGTTGCAGTGACTAAGCAGAAGGAGGGAATTGTGTGACAGTCACCTGAGATCAATTCTTACCACACACTATCTGGTTTCCTTAAAAGATTGCAAGTTTAGAGCTGCACAGGATCACACTGCCAAATCTGGTCTTGTTTAAATCAATGGCAATGATCCTCTTGACTGCCATGGGAGCCAAAATGTCACAGTGGCTGAACCTACCAACCTACAGCATCAGCTCAAAGTGACAGTGAATTTTGATGAAAAACAACAAATACCTGTTAGGGACAAGTTGTGGCTCTCTCAAAGGCTAATCCTTCTGGTAGTGTTTACATAAATGCTGTGGAACTGTTACCATGTTGCATCATAGCAGAATTATTTTATGAAGAAACTCTGACTCCATTTCCTGGAGATAAGAGCAGGTTATCACTGCAAGAGATGGTTAACCCCATTTGGATCCACAAGGACTTTAAAGTATTAACATGAGTGGGTGATGTGAATTGAGGCTACGATTCTGTCTAGCCAGGAGCAGAAACAACTAAACTGAATTTAACATATGCTTTGCCTAGAATAGCTTATTTTTAATCCTAAGGTATTCTAACAAACAGATGCAATTTGCTGATATGTATTATTTTTCTTATAGCTGTTTTTCTTCATAATTTTATTCCTTTTGAGACAGGTCTGTCACACTAGCTCCTTCATTTCCTTATATTTCAATTCCATGACACAAACATTATTACAACTGTAATACATCGTAAGTGTAAGTGGGATGGTTTTTAAGACTGAATGTGTTTAGCTATAGATCAATGGACAGTAAAATATTAATGGAAACCACTCATCCATAAACTTAACCTTCCTGAAAGAAGCTGGCAGTACAGTTGTTGTGGATTACTTATGACCATAACTCCAAAAATTGTGCTAAATTTTCTAGCAGAAATATAAAGCTTCTGTTCTCAAGCTGTTTCATGTTTGAATCTTCAAGAAGATATTACACAAAAGCCTTTTGATTTGACAGCAAAAATAAAATTACAAGCAATTTTAATCTAGTGTAAAATTTAGTTGACTTGTTGACTTCAGAAAAGAGACAGAAATAAAACATTTGCTTATATTATCACTCTTACAAGGTATTTTGTAGAAATACTGACTGGACTTTCTAGGCTGAGGAAAAGAATAGACTCATGTTTCACTTCCTATTAGAAAAAGAATTAATATTGTCACTTTTTTTACACGCTAATATCTTTATAAGAAACTGCTCCCACTTCTTATTGTCATGCCCAGTAAGCCTTATCTATGGGGAAAGAGCAAAGAGCAAAGGTAGACTCATTTTGGAGTGAAACCCAGAGATAAAACAGCAAGGAGGCTTCTGAAAGGCTTCACTTGATTGTGATCTAATTATAAGGACATTTAACTGTTACTACTCACAAGCATGACTGCTACATTGCAAATTGTTGGCTTTCTTTTGTGCCTGGGTGGGTTGGCAGTTATTGGAGCTACTTTACCAAATAATTACTGGAAAGTCTCGAGTGTATATGGTTCTGTGATCACAACATCTACGTTGTTTGAAAACCTGTGGAAGAGCTGTGCAGAAGACAGCACTGGAGTATCCAACTGCAGGGAATTTGACTCTATGCTGGCACTGCCTGGTAGGTGACTCTGTGCAGCCTTGTTTATATTGCTAAAAAAATTATTGCCAAAAAGTAGTAAGGCTTTTGTTTTGGTAATCTGGTAATACTGGAAAATAACTGGCCAAGAAGGACTTTGTGGGCTGAAGTAATAAAAATCTCTGGAGCAGCAGAATGTGTCAAGCAAGTTAGGAAAGGCTATAAAAAAAGGCAAATGAAGTCAGTTGATCAAGCATTTAACAGGCATTTAAAGTGGGTTGTAATCTCTAGCATCTCATGGGATGTCTTAGTAGGAGACTTTTTAAACTATTTATTTATATGGAATTATTGTATAGACCTTCTTTTGCAATTCTTTATAGCTAATGTACTGTATCTGGAGTTTTTTCATGTAATAGGAAATATTGGTTTTAGCTGAAAAGTGGTAGTGGTTTTTGTGAGTTGAGACTGAAAATTGTAGATAATCCAAGAAATACATGATTATATGTTATACATATTATAACATATTGTAAGTTATAGAAGGAGTATATGCTATAAATTGATATATGATTAGGCTTGTAAACTAATGCTAACTACTGTCAGTTAGTTAACTGATAGTAACTAAAGTCTATTTGGATGTGGTTTTAAATATCAAGAAATTTAGATCTTCTGACCCCTGTCCTCTGTATCAGTCTTCATCATAATTGTGGTTGTCCTCAAATGCCCAACTAGGCAATATTCTGTGGATAGTAAGCATGTTTATAGACAGTAAAGCTATTTTTCTGTTAATCTTGAATAATTCAGTACGTAGATACTTATTTGGAATAAAAATGCCTTCCTTCTAGCTGAATCTGCCCTAGGAGGTGGCTAAACTAAACAGGTAGGAGGATACTCCTAATCTGAAGAATGTGTACTATAGGATTAGTGGGAATGAGATGTTAAAATCACTTTCTCCCTCAATCTGAAGTGAAGGCTTCTTGTTGACCAGCTCTAACACTCGCATAGCAATTCTCTGAAACTGTGTCCAGTATTTAGGCAATTATCTGTTCTTTTCATCTTTCAGTCTTTCCTAACAATTGCTTTTAGAGTGTGGGTGTGTGTGTGGGTGTGTGTGAAGAAGAACATAACCCTATTTAAACATCCAGCCTCAGTAACAGCAGGATCATTCCATCTGACATTATCCTCTGCAGAGCACTTATGGCAGTGTGCACCAGCACTGCTGGGTTAGCAGTTGGACTTGATGATCTGAGAGATCTTTGCCAGCCTTAATGATTCTGTGATTTTATTTGGTTCTTGTAAAAACCACTCCAAGGGCTGGTTTGTAGCTTACTGCCACTGACTGCAGGCAGCATCTTGTCATTGATGTGTTTTCACAGCGTGTTGTGTCTGAGAGCATGTGCAGATTTGAGCCATGGGCCCGCAGGAGATCAGCACCTGGAGAAAAAAGTGGGTTTGAAAGAACCTGCTGGGGGTCAGAAAAGAGCACCATGAGTGTTAAAGCAAACAGAACAGAAGGCAAGCAGCAGCAGGGCTCCTGAGAGCTACAGATAACAACATGGAGTCAGCAGGAAAGAGAAAAGTGGGGCCAGAAAGTAAATGACTGGGGCAGGCTCTGAAGTGAATTTGTGAAGATTAGGTTTGATCTGTTGAAGAGGAGATCTGTCCTGCAGTTGAGAAGATGGCAGTATAGTTGAGGGGTAGAGGCAGGGGGAAGGGGAAGGGAAAAACAGCTTGCATAACTGTGAAGATAGAACATTTTTAGAAAGGAAAGCAGAAAAAGGAAAGTCAGAAGACACTGGATGGTAGTAACAGTTGAAAGGACAGCTGGGCAAAGCAGGAATGAGGAAGAAAATGGGTTTGGCAGCAATAAGGGCTCAGCAGACAGTGGGACCTCTGAGAAACATCCATAGTGCTTGCAGATATGAACCAAGGCAGATTAAAAATTACCATGGTCAGTTCAGGCGTTTCAAATTCCTGTTTAGAAACTTATCTGAAACTGCTGTGAGGATGCCAGGGACTGGAGGGAGTGCAAAAAAAACCAACAAAAGCGTCTTTGTTACCTCTCATCAGAAGGACAATGAAGATTTCCCATTAAAGTTTCCTTATTGGCAACTGAGCTATATGGAATACTTCTGGGTTTTGCTTTATATATGGGAAAAGTCAGACTTGGTTCTTTTAAACCAATTTAATGCTTTTGAGTTCACTAAACTATTCGTCTAAATGACAAATATTTGAAGTGAAGAGCTTTTTAAATTCAATATTGCACAAGACTGAAACCATGACTGGCTACTCCATATAGCTAGCACTGTCTGTCTAGTCACAACTAAGTCAAACATTTGAAATAACTAGTTGCCAAAGCTTTGTAAACTCTCTTCCCTCCCCCTCCCCCTTATTTTTAAGGTTCCATAGGTGTTTTTTCCAATGACAGGATTTGGGGATAATTTCTTACAATTGGTGTGGACTAATAAAATGAACTGACTTTGTATCTTGTTAAATAAGCTAAGTTAAAAATAAAAAATTGAGTTTTCTGAATTGTGAACTAAGGTCCTCATTTAAGGCTATTGAGGTTATGGTATTGTGGTACAGTTGTATGAAATCCCTTTCCCTTTGGATTGCAAGCAAGGGTATGCTTGTGTGTCCTGGAAAGATATGGGGAGTCCCATCTAACACTGCAAGAGCCCCCAAAACCTGAAATGTGAGTTGTTGGACCCCGCTGGG
This sequence comes from Promerops cafer, assembly GCA_013398275.1. NCBI lineage: Eukaryota > Metazoa > Chordata > Aves > Passeriformes > Nectariniidae > Promerops > Promerops cafer. Next base: position 476,151 of record VZSE01002030.1, on the reverse strand, counting down.
TGATTGCCACAGTGAAAAATCCCAAACCCGCAAGCAGCATTGTTGAGTACTTACCTTAACAGTATCTTCTGCAGGCAAAAACCTCAAACTGTTAGTGGTATTTTAAGGGCTCTTTCCACTTTTACTACTGTCTTCATTTTTTTCCATGAAAATTTTAAAATTAGTGCTTAACAAAGCATTAACTCCTCAAATGATTTTAGCCTTTAATTCTGTATATTTATCTCATGAGTGCTTATTGCTATCTTTGGTAACTCTTAAGCTTGCAGGAGCAGTACTCTTCAGCCACATTAGGCTGAGTTGGAGTGTGAGTATCACTTTGCCTCCTGTCTCTCTGTCTGATTTTTGTTGTCTGGAGAGTTACAGCTCCCTCTGCTACAGAACTAGACAGCAGGTTATTGTGGAGGACGTGGAGGAGGTCAGGGATCAAGAGCTGGAATGCTGCCATCAATGATGTGAGTGTCCAGTTGGAATCAGGTCTGACCCTTCTGACGTATGATTAGAACTGTAGAGTCATAGAATCGTTTAGGTTGGAAGAGAACTTAAAGATAATCAAGTCAACAAAGTTAGCAGTTGTGACCCTGCCAGGCTGTGACGCTTGGCACGTTTATCTCACAACAAAGGCGCCGAAATGCCATTTCACCTGGAGCCTGCCAAATGCAGGGTGCCATTTTGAAGGAGCCCAAAGTCCCCGTTTGACCTTCTTTCTTAGGCTGATTAACAATCTAGTCCTGGGTTTTGTGCAATTGATACCTAGATGTGAAGACCAGGAGCTTAAAGGGTGCAGAATTGCCAGCATGCCAGCTTGCCTAACGTGCCCACAGCAGCTGTAACCTCTCCACAGGAGAATGTCTTAGGGAGGAGTGCTGCAGCTCTCAGAAGCACTCACCTCCTGTTTGTTACACTGAGTTTGATGTGCTCTGCTAACTTGAGCACGATTCTTTCCTCTCCCTCCCTGGAAGCAGCAAAGCTGGCACCTTTCTCCAGTTCCTCAGTAGTGCCAGAGCCTTGCACACCTTGACTATCACCTGGATTTCAGATGTGGCCTGTGCACTCAGCTGTACACGTGTCAGGAATTCAGAGGGACTTGTGAGTAGGAGCCTTTTCCTGCTCCTGCAAAGACCATGTATACCACTAGGCATTTTCACAGGAATGTAAGGGCTTGCTGTAGTTTTCAGGATTTACTAAAGACACAAGAGGATTTACTGAGCTTATAAAGTGTAGGCATAGTTCAACTCTCAAATCTGTTTGACTTGAAGGCTAAACACACGTGGGTTTGGAGGCTTCTCTGAACCATATGACAAAGTGGACAAGATTCACTCATTACTGCACCTGTTAGTTTTGTCACTTCCTCTAATCACTTTTATTTTTTTTCAGCAGCAGATTAATGTAATTTCTGTATAGATCCTGATTTGTTTTCTCTTTTTCTGTCTTAGCTCACATTCAGGCATGCCGTGCCCTCATGATCACTTCCATCCTTTTGGGATTCGTAGCTGCAGTACTTTCACTGCTTGGTATGAAGTGCACAAACATTGGGTTGAGTGATGAAGATGGAAAAATGAAGTTTACTGTCACAGGAGGATTTCTTTTTATTTTAGGAGGTAATATTGAGGCTGAAATGAGAGCACTGTTGATACTTTGTATTGCTTTCGCAACCAGACTAAATGAAATGAACTTGTTCTTGGTTTAAATCTGTTACAGCCATTAAAGGAATCATTCACCTGTGTGCTTTTTCAACTTTTTCTGGTAGGTCTCTGCTCCATGGTGGCTATTTCTTGGTATGCTGCAATGGTTACTGCTGAGTTTTTTAACCCACTGTACGCTGGAACCAAGTAAGTTAATGTATCTGTCATATCAAACTCCATCGTGTGTTAGCTGCAGTAACCTCAGCTGCTCCAGAGTTTCAGAACCTGGATGGATCCCATTATCCAGTCCTACAAGAGGGAAAAATTGTACTCAGGGAATCTTTTCACCTCAGAGATGTTGGTGGGGAGGGAGGAGAGTTCTTTTCTGGAAGAGTTAGTGAATGAACCCCCACATCTGAGGGGGTTTTGTACTGTTTGCATTTTCTTGAGAGACTCAATTAAGTGTGTATCTCAATGTCATGAAGAAAAAAAGGTAAAATTCTTAATCTGCCTTGGCATTTAGACCAAAAGAGGTACAAAACTCAAGTTCTGGTTAGAATAAAGTACCTCAGATGTACATGCAAGGGGAAATGGCATGCAAAGGAGCTCGAGCTTTGTACTAGTGACCTGCAGAGAAATCTGCTGCTTGTCTTATATATGTCTATATATTAACAGCTCAACACTTGTTTGCCTTATGAGTTAAAATGAGGCAAAATCTGTGGGATTATCAGCTAGTGCAGTTGCATACAAACAAGTTTCAAGGTAAAAAAGCCCTTACTCTTTGTCTGATACAAAGGTAACAGTTGTCAAAACCAATTAGCAGCTTATGGCACCTTATCTAGGTGCCCTGTCTAGCAATGAGGAACAAGAGTAGAGGTGACTGGGCCTCTCCTTCAGAGAAGGGGAAAAGAAGAGGGAAACATATTGTTTGTGGAATATGAAATCTATAATATACTTCTACCAAGTATATAATTCATAGATCAGTAAACTATAAATTGCTAGGTTCATATTTGAGGTGTTTTGTAAGTTCCCGCCCAGGAATCAGTTCAGGGAACTCAGAGGTGAAGTGCTTTGTGATAAATCAAAGTACTTTAAGCAATTGCTTTTGTTTGTCAGCTTTCCCTGTGCTTTCAATGAAGTGCTTAGAAAGAAATTGTGTTTGTGCAGTTACTTTTTGTTGCTTTATATCCCCTCGAGAGAACTATATGAAGGGTAATAAATACATTAGAGAACTGCAACGACCGCTGATAAGGAATTTCGGTTAGTCGGATAGTTGGTGTGTTTGATAGTCACCTGCTATAGCTTTGGGGCTTCAACATCAATGCCTGTTAATCAGTTACCAGATGGTTTGCATTCAGTAGCTAAAGAAATATATATTTTTTTAAATATCTAAACTTCATGTTTAAGCTATTGATTCACTGAACAGTTCTCGATGAATTAAGTTTGGTCATTGGTTAAGCTGGACATGCAGTCTGTGAGACAATTTTAAATTCAACTGCATGCCAGTATTGATCTTCACTCTTAAGGGACTGGCAAATATGGTTTTTCAGATTGCATTTTTTGGGTCTGAATTCAGCAAATTAGTGAAGTTGATCTCTGCTAATTCTTAGAGGAGTTTCTCCTACAGCTCTGAAGGCAAACTAAGTTCTCCTGCAGATGTCTCCTATATACTTTGTTTTGGTATGACATCTGCAGCATTCTGCTCTGGAGGTGACTGGTGAGCAGAAACGATTGCAGGCACTGGGCAGTGTACAGTTTGTACTCCTGGGTTTTTTTGATAATGACTCTCTGCTTGTTCCATGTTTGGAAGTACCTATACCAGTGGGGACCTTGTGGCTCCCACGTGCAATGAGAACACAGAGAGCTGTGAACCTGTGTAAACCTCTGAAACCCTCCTGTTAGCAATGAATTCCAGAGTCAGAAGCTTTGACGCTTTTAAATAATTGTGTTTCCAAGTGGAAAGAAAACACAAATCTCTGGTTCCATGGTACCTTCAATGCAGTCCATGACACTTATTTTGCCCTTATGTTGGGTATCTCAGACCAGGTGGATTGTGGATATAGTTTTTGTCTGATCATAAAAATTTGTTTTCCTCTTTTTTTGAAACTCCTGCCAGACTTTTCCAGACTCAGTTGTGTCTAATCTTTGGGACAAATTCATTATCAATTAATTTCTTGGACTACTCTAGGGGGATTTCCTGAAAGGTATAGTTTTTTGTACAGTAAAATAGGGAACAATTCTTTTTCAGCCTGGGACATTCATAAATGCCTTTCAGCCATACAACCACAGAGGGTGCTGAATATCATTTAGGATATATAAGTTTGAAAACTAGCCCTATACAACCAGCTACTTGTAAGTGACCTAGTGTTGTGTCCATAGAAAACTGATGTCTGTGGTCAGCCTTTTCTCAGCATACATACAGTAAGATCTGAATCATTCAGTTCCACAAAACCATTTCAGTGACACAGCCAATAAAAGGGCAAAATAAGTGTTGTGGATTGCACAGAAGGTATGTCATTACTATTTATTATCAACAATTTGTTACATAAACACAGTTATTTATTGCTACTTATCTTTATGTTGCTTAGTACTCTCTGTACTGTCACTAATTTGGCAGAGCAACTCCATACAAATAAGAGTTTTACTGAGCAGACACAAAGCCAGATCTGTTCTCTGTTAACTGCTGAAGTGCCTTTCAGTTAGCTGATTTCTATGCAGATTAGAATTTGTTTGCATGGCTTTGTGATCCTGTCAGAAGTTGTTTCCATAAAATCTTTCATGTTTCAGGTATGAACTAGGAGAAGGTCTCTACTTAGGCTGGGCTGGATCTATCCTTTATATACTTGGTGGGATCTTACTGACCTGTTCATGCAGAGGGAAGGAAAAACAGAATTACAGGTAATCTTGGATTTGTCAGTTGAAGTAGTAGCTGTCAATCACATACCACTTTCTATCTGTGCACTATTCTGTCTCTGTCTCACCCCCTGCTATAAATATGTATAAATTACAAACAGTGCTATGGCATGGCACAGACTGGTGATGGCAGGGGATGCTGTACCAAACACTTGCACCTCCCAGACAGGGTACTTGAAGCATCACCATCAGCAGTCACCTTTAACTTGTATTTGGTAATTCTGGGCATTGCTGATGGTGAAAATGTGCAGTGAAAGAGCAAACTGTACCCAAAAGAAAAGTCTATAAAACCCCATAATGTATTATGATCCAGTTTCTCTGCAGAAATATTTTACTGTGAGTAAAATATTCAAACACTGTTCCATTTGCAGGAAGTGTAAAGGCATTTCCCAAAGCACATGGAATTGATCACTAGAAACATGGGTTTTTTCTTGTTCTTTATGGAAATGTCTTGTTGCACATCAAATCAGGAAAGGTGAGATTTCTGGCCCTAATATTTAACCTTCCCTGCATTTTTGTTTCAGCCTTAAATTCTGACACATACAGAAGGCCTCTTTTTGAAGGAGAGGGATGAAACAGACAGAAATAGCAGAGGACTAGAACTCAAATAGCTTGGAAGTTGTACTAGCTAAGCTTGAGAGGATTATAATATGCAAGGAAGAAGCATATTCACTGTTGGTGTATTTAATCTTAGGAAAATTATATCAAAATGTAGTGAGTGTTCCTCTGACACTCCATTGCCTAATCTGAAACCATTTCAGTTTTATGGTAATATTTCATCAGCCACACTGGACTTTAGATCCAGTGTGTAAGTGATCTTGCTCACCTTACTTTGATACAAAGTACCAAATGTCCTGAAATGTCCTGAAAATCAGGTAAAACTGATATATGAAATAGAAGTTCAGTGTGATGAATGACAGTTGAAGGGGTTGGGTGAAGATACTTCTGATTTCTTTCTCTGTCATCTGGATTCCTGTATTAAAACCTGCAGCTTGTAGAAAGGTGCTGAGAGCTTCTGCTTTAGGGCCTTGACTGAAATGCCTCGAGGAAGGGCACACGTGAGCTGGGAATCCAGAGTGTGGTTGAGGTTATGAGAGATGCTGTGCAGCCCAGCAGGGACCCCATCTATTCCCCCTTAGCTACCAGAACAATGAGAACAGCAAGCCTCTAATTTCTGCCCCCTTGTGAAGAAGGTTCTATCAGTGGGTTGGATACAAAGCTGAGTAACTTCGAAGTATCTGAAACCATGTGTCTAATACCTATTATTTTGTATCTTTTGTTTCTTGATTTACAGTCCCAACAGATATGCATATTCAGCAGCCCAGGCAGCTTCTCAGCCACACATGTACCCCAGGAACTCTGAGACTGTCATAAGCAACAAGGAGTATGTCTGAGCTTCCATCCTGCATCACCTGTAGCATTAGTGGCTTATGAACTCAAATAAAGAACTGAACTACATCTTTGTTCCGGCCCCAAGTTGCAATCCTATGCCTTAATTTGGAGCACTACCAGGAGGAGGTATGGCTTTCAATGTAAATAGGAATGGTTTTGAGATGTAAATAGCTTTCTACAGAAGATGCTGTGATGTGAAATCCTGTGGCGTGGAGGTTGTCTGCATGCTGAGAAGCCTGGTAAAATTTAACCAGAGCACAGTATATGCTGACACTCAAGAGCAATGGTTTCTATTTCAGCTGACTCAAACATGTGGAACTGATAGCTGTATCTGACTGCAAGTTCATATGCCTCACAGTTAGAAATGTGTTTTGTTTTCATTAATGTTTAGCTTCCTTATTTTGTTTAGCAGCTTAAGCTTTTGACTAGAAATAAACTTTGTTCCACAGACTGAAACAGATTTTTTGATGAGTGGAATCCTCTAATAAGGATCTTATGTTATACTGAAATTCTTATTATATATGATAGTCAAGGTTTATAAAAGCTGCAAAGATTTTTCTAGCAAATCTGCTAGAATCACCTTCAAATCTGCAGATGTGCAACAAATTTCCCGTTGGCTGTAATGCAGATACAGAAGATAAACGATACAAAATGAACAAAACACAGCTGGGAGTGGAGAAAGCATCTGGTGCAAAAATGCTCTGGGGTAACTAAGAAAATGATAGCCTGAAATTTTTATTTTTATTTTTATGGTTTCAGCTTTAACTTTAACTTTGAGCAGTCTTTAACTTTGGGAACCTGTACTGCATCTGAATTGTCTAATTCATGTAATTCCCCAGTGGTTTTATTTTCTGTCATTGTTGCATCATTAGAATTTCTTCTTTAAACTACTCCACTGCTGGGAGCATATATTTACCTTGTGTGAGCACTTAGGCAGATGGCAGTGAGCTAACCTTACTTTGTATTTATGCTTTCAGCAAGGTGGAATGGAATTTCACCCTACAGGTTCTCAGGTTCCATAACTTATCCCTTTTAAATTACAAATGCATTCATACAGTTTGACAAAATTCTGTTTTGAATGGCTAATGATAAACACATAGCAGTCTGATCTGGAAGTTTCATGCCCAATAGATAATTTCAGAGGGCAACCTGCAAACAGTCTCAGCAGAAATGATTTAGCCATGTTGCTTGCATGCAGGAACAGCTGATTTGTAAACTGACACATTAAGGCCTGAGCTGGGCACTGTTAGACTTAGCAAGTAAAGCTAAAAGGAGTATTACTTCTAGATTGCCAGTGTCATCTTCTTCCCTCCACTATCATCTGCAGTTTTTAAAAATCATTCCTTCGGTGTGTTAGAGAATAATTTCAAAAGGTGAAAAGGCACTTAGCCTGCATGGTGGGAGCAGAACTCCTTACCATCACCTGTATATTCAGTCCTCTGGATTTTTAGGTGCTTTGTGAAGGTACTTTGGTCTAGTTGAACATAAGAAAAATTGCAGAGACAAAGCTGTCAGTTTCCCACCAAAGGTTGTGTCAGCTCATTAACATGAATTACGATCCAGTAAGTGAGAGAGAATTTCAGAACTTCCTTGGTCTGGTATCATGTCTTCTAATGGCATCACTGGGAAGTTTAATTTAAAAACAGGAAAAAAATCCCTGTGTGGTAACTCCTTCCTTCGTTCAGTACATCATTACCATATTCAGTGTCACTCAGGGGAAAACAACTGCTGAAGATTCCAACCATTTTCTGTTTCAGCTGTTATTCCCTGCTTGTCTGCCCTCTTTCTGTGCATTACCAACAGAAATGCTCTGAATGAATTTAATGAACCATCAACTCAGTTATGGGGGTAAAGTGTTTTACATACAGGTGATTTAGGAAGTGATTTTTTTCCTTTTTTTAAAAGTCTGTAGCAAGTCACTTTCTTAAAAGTATCTTCACACATCACTATTTTTAAGTCCTTTGCTCAGCAGAGCAGACTGCTTTGGTATCTGCAAATCTTCTTCATATCTCTGCAGCTGAGACCAAAATCCTGCATTCGGTTCTGCTACGGGTCTGGCAGTTTTCACAGCCTAGAGAACAGGAGAGACATGGTAGAAGCAAGGTATCCTGCAAATGAATTTTGAACTTAAAATTTTGAGAAGATTTACTTTGGTTCTGATTTGGCTACAGAGTAACAAACAGCTATTTTGGGGAGGTGACTTCACTCTGTGCTTGCTAGAACTGGCAGGTGGGCCTGGTTACAGAACAGGTTCATGGGCATGACACGAGACAGAGCTGCTGATCTGCTGGAAAAGGGAAAGTCTCACCAAGTGCAGTGACACTGCTCACGTTTGAGATGACAGCGTGAAACTCGGTCATGCTCTGCACGCCCCAGTGCAAGTTAAGCAAATTGGCTCTCTAAAGTGATACACCTGACAAATGGGTGAAGACTAAAAACCCCCAGAGCACAAGCAGTTTGTACTGGACAGGCTTCCTAGGAAAGCTGACATGTCACTGCTTATAGCAGTATAGCTTTGGCTGATAGCTAGCAGGTCCCTAGGCATTCAGCAGCCCTAACAGGATGTTTCTTTGCTGTGTGGAGCAAACCCTGCATAACAGTTCCTGCACCCACTCACTTTGTCTTCACTTATCCTGATTGTGCAAATGATAGAGAAAATGTTCACTAAGCAACCAGCTTTGTATGTTTGTTACCTGTGCTTGAAGCCTATTTGTATTTATGTTCATCCTAGAAACCCCACACTGAAAACTTATTAGACCAAGCTGGGCACGAAAAAGCTTACAGGGGACCGTTTATTCAAATGTCGAATCTCTGTATAACTGGTGACGGGCAGGTGAAAGCACCAAAATAATTCTACAAGAAATCATCATTACTCCTAAGAAGCATTGCATTTCTTCCCCAAAAGAGCTGTGAATATGAATCTGGACGTCGGCACATTACCTCAAACGCGTCCTTGAGCGGGAGCTGCCGGTGCCTCATCAGATAAGCCGTGCAGATGGCAGCGGAGCGGCTGCGGCCGTTCTTGCAGTACACCAGGCACTTCCCCCCGGCCCGCACGGCCGCCTCGATGGCGGCGCCGCACGGCTCGAAGTAGCGGTACAGGTCCTCGGCCGGGTCGTCGAACACGGGCACGCGGATGCCGCGGACGCGCCGCAGGCCGGGGAACGGCTGCTGCCGGGTGACATTCACGCAGAAGGTGACCCCCTCCCGCGCCAGCAGCTCCTCGTCGCACGCTGCCCTGGCCGTGCCCAGGAGCAGCGAGGCCGTGACCGGGCAGAGCTGGAGCATCGGCGGACACGGGGCAGCCACGGCCCCGCCGCGCCCGGGCCGCGGTGCGAGGCTCCCAGCGCCGCCCCCCGCGCTCTGCTATATTTATCCGCTCCGAACGGGCTGGGCGCCGAGGCTCCCGGCAGGTCCTAGTGCCGGCCGCATCCCGAGAGCTGCACTTGGAAAGCTGAAAGCACTTTCAGCGCCCACAGCTCGCTTGTAACGCCAGTGGGTTTGTACGGTCGCTACCCCCAGAGCAGCTGCTTACCTGCCGCGTTCGGCACGGGAATGCTGCTGCTGCGGGCCGTGCTGTTGGTGCAGGGGTGCGACGCTGAAGTTGTGTCAGGGTGGGTTTAGGCTGGATATTAGAAAAAGGTTCTTCACCCAGAGAAGATCCAGCTGGGTACTGGAACAGGCTCCCCGGCGCAGTGGGCACAGCACCAAGCCTGAGAGAGATCAAGAAGTGTTTGAACAGCACTCTTGGGCACACGATGTGACCCTTGGGGATGTTCTGTGCAGGGCCAGATCCTTGTGGGCCCTTCCAACTCAGCATCTTCTGTGATTGATCTGATCTTCTCTAGAGCATCTCGGTGCCCCTCGCCTGCAACAAAAGTGTCTTTTGAGTGCCCAGAAAATGATTTACTAGGCTGGCCAGATAGCATAGTGCTAATCTTTCTGGACTTCAGTAGAATTGCTGGTGTGCTGCCAGGGCAGAGAGTATCTTACACCGGAGTGTGCTGACATGAGTTTGAACTGCACAGGATGGGTGGGGATGGGCCAAGCCCAGCCAGGTGAAGGTCACATTGGCCAGTGCCAGGCAGGTGCTGCAGGGCTGGTTGCAGGTGCCAGCTGCTTCCTGGAGGCTGAGCTGCTTCCACCCTTTGCTTTCAGGCAAAACAGGAGCATTTGACTGATATTTGCTGCTGACACAAAAATGAACCTGAACTGTTGCAGCAGCAGAGCACAGACAGGTGTGAAATGCAGTGCCACCCATTAAGGAATTAGAAGTGAGGTACGAGGATGAGCTTTTAGTCGACCATGGAGGAAGGAGAACTCGACCTGCCACACACCTGCCATCACTGGTGTCAACAGCAGCCTGTCAGTGAGATGTTGGCTCTGGGGCCGAAGGAGTCGGCTCTCTCACATGAGCTCAAGAGCACGGTGTCCCCTCCTGTTACCAGCACATGCCTCAGGTCCCACATGTGGGCTAATTCATCTGCCCCCTTGCTTCCTGTGCTCAGGGCACGTGGCTGGTGCAAGGCCCCAGGAGGCGTTGCACGGGTTCAGGCTGGGACCCTGCGGCTGGAAAGGAGAAAGCTCAACAGGAGACCCCTGATGCTGCCCATCCCAGCAGCGTGGGGAGGGCTCCTGGATTCCTCCACAGCCACTCTTCCCAGGGGTTTTGGGCCTTCCCTGGCAGTGCCTCTTGCCCAACTTAGCATTTCCATGGCACACCTCTTATTCCCAGGCCATGATGCTGGCATTCAGGCAAGGAGCCTTTCTGCAATCACTGCCAGGGACTTCCTTGTGTGACAGGCACACGTCAGTTCCTCACACTGTGGAAAAGAGCCAGCTGCTGCCCTACCTTCCTCTGACAGAGGCACATCCTTCTTCTGCCTTCACCCATCAGTGGGCTTTCTTGGGCCCTTGCAGAGAGTCCCTGTGTGGTGCTCTACGGGCACACTGCAGTTCATACCAAAACCATGATCTTGATTTTGCATGGCACCATGCTTGCTGGGCCATGAACCCTCCACTGATCTGTGTGGGTGGCAGTAGCCCATCAGGTTGCTCTGGGATTTGCCAGACAAGCCTGGTGTGAGTTACTGGTTTACCAGTTCCTGCAGCTCATCCCAGCACTGGTCCATCCCAGCACAGGTGACACCATGTCAGGGCACCATTCTTGTCACTTCAGCACCAGCAAATGCCACTGGGGCTGCACCCGAGCTCCCCCTCTCTGAGGCTGTGGATGTTTATTCACTACCTGCCTGCAGCTGACTTAAGGATGGGCATTCATGCCAGAAGGGTGATCCCTTCCCAGCAGCCCGCCCTGCACCGTGTCTCTGCGCAGAGCAGGAGTTAGAACAGTGTCTCTACACACAGAGTCATTTGTAAGTTAAACACAAATGCCATCTTCTGGCAGTGAGGCTGGTTGCTGCCTCTGTAAGAAGATGGTTGAACTGCAGGGTAAGAGCCTCAGCCCCTCGCTAGAAAAGGTCTGATGCCTCGGTCCAGATTTTGCTGGGGTATTTCTGGTCTTGGTGGCACTGCCAGTTGGGGTACGGTGCCAACAGCCCAGTCCCAATGGCTGTCTCCTGTCCTCCTGCCATGCACCTGCAAAGTGCCCGGCCCCACTGTCTTGGTGAGCTCCCAGTATGTACTGGGCTGCTGCTGGAGCCCTTGAAGCCTTCCACGCCTAGGGAAGCAGCGATGTGTGGCTGCAGGGGAGTGGGAGCTGAGCTTGTACCACACCCTGCACCAGTGAATTTGCAAACATGCAGTGTTCAGTGACATTATGAACTGCAGAAATGTTTTCAGACACCTTTAGTAAACACCAAGGTGTAAGAGGCTCTTATTTCAGATCATAGTTAGACACTGAGGAGGCAAAGCAGGCGACTGGTGTGCACAAAACTTCTCCAAGGAGAAGACCTGTATTTTTGCACTTGTCTGTGTTTATATAAATACATGCATATGGTGCAAATAGCTGTAGCTGCAGGAGAGGAACCTAAATAAATACCTACTCACTCAAGGGTATCAGTCAGTTTATTAAATTTAGCTGATATTTGCTTCCAGGCAGAAGGATACACTTTTAGTAGTTTTCAGTTACCAAGTCTCTCGTAGACATTTCATGAGCAGCTTCCAACTCATCATCTTGCCAGCTGCATTCACCCTCTTCTGGAAGTGGACAGAGCTGCAGCACAAACCTTTCTGCTGCACCAGCTCAGTCTCAAGCACACGCTGGAGATCAAACATCCCCTTGCTGCTTTGCTGCTGCGAGCCCGTCCAACAGCGGCACTGGTGCAAAGCCCTGGTCTGTAATTACCCCAACACTTTGCAGTGATGAATACCAAGGGCATGTCTGACTTTTTATACTGCTATGCCATGACCTTCTGTGCTTCTAGATGGGAAAGAGACAACTTAGGATCCTCGCTTTGATGGCTCAGGCCAGGCTGACCTTGCTCCCACAAACACACATCCACAGAACCCAGCAGCTGCTCCTATGAACAGTACAGGAATGCAGGCAAATCCCTGTTGCCAACACTGGCATCAGCCCATTACACACCTGTGGCTGAAACATGGTTTTGTTCCTCAGGGCTCCTGACCTGCCCTTTGTCTGTGCCTTAACAAGGGAAAAAGAAAGGAAATGCCAGACTCGGCTAACACTGAGAAGAAATAATTGCCCTGTAAATACAGATTTGTCTCCAGCCTTTTTATTTATACAAGGATTCAAAGAACATATTTCAACTTTAGATAAACAGTGCAAGAGAGTTACAAGTACCTTGGTAACAGAAAGAAATAGATAACTGTCCAGCTATGCTGATAAGTGAAATAATTCTTACTCCTGCAGATAGAAATGCATCTGTTTAAAGCAAAGGTGGACTTTAGATATTCTGCTCTACCTCAGCCCCTACCAAGCCCACCGAAAACAACAGGCAGCTTGTCATTTGTAAATGAGAAGTAGCTGTGCTCTCAAAGCCTTTTGAGACCCTCACCATTGTTTAAAACATACACATTATGGCACAAAGAGCAGGCTGAAAGACAGAGACACTTGGAAATCCACCATTTATGGTTCTCCCCTTTCCAGGGACGGGGCCTTTGTAAATATTTTTTTCCTACACCATTACCCCCTCCACACCCCTGTCAAGTATGAGGCCTTTTCACACCAGAACACGGTGGATCACCACCTTGATAACACTGCAGCAGATGTTTCTCCCCAGCCAGCCCAGTTCCTCAGAGATCCCCTATGCAGCCAACCCAGAGCGGCCACCAGCCACACAGGGAGGTGTGTCACAGTGTTTTCCAGCAGGCAGCAGCCCAGGAAATGTCATTCATAAGCACTGAAAGGCCCCAGGTTCTGCACCAGCCTGACCACAGGCACGGGACTTGTCTGGACCTGGGTTGATTTCAGCTTGTTCAGCCACACCAGTGGCTGTTTAGTCAGCAGTAATTATGGTTTATTTTAGTTTAGAGTTGATATCCTGGGTGCTTCTGGCCATTTCAGCTCCTGGGGAAGGTGGCATGGCCAAACACAACCCCAGGCCACTTAATGGCAGCAGCTGGGGAAACAACTTCAGGGCAAGGGAGAACAGAAAAACTGAGTAACCAGGGGCCAACAAAAAGCAGCAGTGTAGGCTGACCATGGACAGATATAAAAATCAGTCCCAGTGGATGCAGGGCCACCACCACCATCGAGCATCTCTGGGCACAGAGGGAGCCGAGCCCCCCGCACTGCCCTCACCTCAGGCTGCTGTCCTGGTCTCACCCTGCCTTGGCTTCTGGAAGGTGGAAGCTGCCACCCTCAGGGTCAGGAGGGATGTGGAAGTGGGAGCTCAACCCCAGCCCGGAGGTGAAGGCATCAGGGTTTCCCCTGCATGACAGATTTTACTGTTTCTTTGAGGTTTTGCCTTATTAATTTGTACTATCAGGTTTTTTTTCCTCGTAACAGAACCACTAGTTTGGGCTATTAAATTGTTAAAATATTAACTTGATAATCAGTAAATTCCTGGCTTCACATTTAAAATGTGAAGGGGCCCATAAGAAGCTTTTGAGGATAACAGGCAGACAGCAAAAACTAATTACACAGAAATGGAAGTGACTTTCAAGCTTCCATTCTGCAGTGCAAAACATTGACCTCAGCATCCATGTATTAAAACCCCAACCCAACTGTGTTTTGAAGAAGGGTACAATGTTTTAATTCTTCCTCCCTCCCCCCACCTTTTTTTTTTTTTTTTTTTTTTTTTTTTTTGCTTTGGATGTAAAGCTTCTGCAGGATTGGTTGTGGGGATTGTTGTAACTGAAGGTTAAATTTGTATTTGCAATTCTGATTAAAAAAATTAAAAAGAAAAGATAGGAACTCTCCAGAGCAGTAAAAATCACGTGAATTTGCCTGATGTCTAGGAGTAAATAAACCTAGACAAAACCACAACTTACATTTATCCTCTCACTCTGATGGGTGTAGTGGCATTGTCTGTCCTTCAGCCATTGTCCAGCACCCCAGTGTTCATTTCTGACACCCGACCAGGTCAGGTATGATTTTGTCTTAAAAGAAGGTGAGGCCAAGGCAGAAAGGATGCACAGTCAGTGACATTAATCACTGTGACTTGGAGAGGCTGGTCAAAGCTGGCCTAAAATCTCTGCCTAGTCTGAGGCACCTCAGTGCCACCACTGGGCCCTAGGGAGGGTAGGAAACAAACTGGCTTTCATCTTTCCTTAAACTGCACACTTTAGAATCTGCTAATGTTAAAAATGTTTTGTTTTTTTTTTTTTCCCTTTCTTAGAAACAGCCAAACCCCAACCCCATAATGTTTGCTCAGCCCAAGGCACAGCTCCTCTGGCAAGACACAGAAGAAATGCTCAAATGCTGTGTGAAAGCAAGAGCCAGGCCCAGCTCTGCTCTCCCTCTCACCCCGGTACAAACCCCTCTGCAGCTCAAAGCCAACCTGGGTGTGCTCCTGGCCCCAGCAGTCACAGTGCCTGGGCTGTGTCCAACATCTGCTACACCTGTGGCTCCAGCCCACGCTTGCTGCTCATCAGGCACAGAAGCCTCTGGAAGCCCCAGACACAGAGCCCTAAGAAGCACAGGCACTCCTCCAGCTACGTGAGGACATTTGTAACTTCACTCACCACCCCCAGTCCCAAAACCTGGCACAGAGCCCACCCACCAAGCATTTCAGCACTAGGGAAGCTGCCCCTCACCCAAAGGCTGGTGAGTGGTGGGATGGGGCAGCAGAGGGTGAGCCTGGCCCTCCCCGAGCCAGAAGGGAGCTGCCGGCGGTGCCTGACCCGCTGGCTCAGCTGTGCCTGCAGGGGGTAGGGAAGGTGTACTGGATCACGGGGAAGGAACAGGGAAAGTGGGAATCCATTAAAAACCTACAATGCAACTGGAACAAACACCAAAGGTAAAAAGAAATCCCAAACAAAATGTGTCCTGTCCTCACATTCTCCCTGGTGGGTGCTGCCTTGAGGCAGTGCTCTGGGTAGGGACCCGGGGCCCATGGTGATCCCCACCAGCCCCTCTCTGCCCTAAGGCAGCTGCTTGAAGGGGCACAACCAGTCCCAAAGCTCCAGTTAGTAAAACGTCCCCAGTCTGTCTTACTACCAAGAAAAAAAAGCTGATTCCTGTCTATGGCTGGGGCCAGAGAAGGAGGAGGCAGCACAACTTTCTGTCCCACAGAGAATCCCACTGTGCATATTTGCATCTCTCTGTTACCTACAATGGTACTGCACTGCAGGTAGAAATTGGACCATTGTTACTTGGGTAAAAAATGGCTTTCCAACTAGCATGCAAAGAAAAAGTACCCCAAACCCCAACCCCTAACACTCATTCCCAGTCACTTAGATGTAGGAAACCTACATTTCAAATTGTCGTCAGCTACGAGCTCTAGTCAAGAAACCCACTTGTGACCTTTCCAAAGAAAAAGCGAGTTCTGCATTTTCGGGTCCAACAGCCACTGCCAAACTCTTTCAGTTCAACCCACCAAACCTGCTCACGCTCCTACGTCCACCACTGAAGTGAAGGGCCATCTCTGCCCAGCTAGGAAGCACAGAGGAAGAACCCGAAGAGCCCCTGAATGCAGCACGCGAGCCGTGCCGAGGATCCCGGTCGCTCCGCGCTGGGAGCCGGCGCTGCCCGCGGCACTGGCGCTGTCGGCAGCGGCGCTCCGGCCGCGCTGGGGAACAGGGGCGGGGCAATTGCATATTCCACTGCGGGCAGCAGCACAGCTGCCCTCGGAGGGCTCGGCCGAGTTCCCCTGGAGCCCTCTGCAAAGGCTTGTTTCAGCCCCAAGAGCCAGTCTGTGGCAGTAACAAAAGTAAAACAATGAGGTATGGAAAGAAGGGCCCAGCATTGGGGAAAGACCTAGAAAGAAGAAAACAGCTCGAGCACTGCCAGAAATAGCAAACAACTGAAACCTTCTGAAAACCTTTTTCTCCTCCCTTTTTTTGTTTTTTTTTTCCTTTTTTTTTTTTTTTTGCCAAGGTGAATTAAATATGTNATAGCAAACAACTGAAACCTTCTGAAAACCTTTTTCTCCTCCCTTTTTTTGTTTTTTTTTTTTGGTTGGTTGGTTGGTTTTGGCAAAGTGAAGCCCTCAGCCGCAGTCTGTTTCCTGGCTGTGCCGGTGAGTTACCGCCACAAGTGCTGCGCGGCGATGACAGCCACCGAGAGGAGGAGGAGGAGGAGCGAGGCAGAAGGCAAAGGTCTGCTGCTGGCCCCACTGACGCCGTGTCCAGACTGCTTAGGAATAGCGTGTGTTTCTGGCTGCCTGGTGCTGGGGCTCTTAGAAAGTCTTTTGCCACAGACGTCATCAGGACAGCTGTCCCCGCTCCCGGAGCCGCTCATGTCGTCACCTGCGCAGAGACACACCCGGGGTGAGCACACACTGCTGTCCTTGGGGTGGGCAAGGCCTTCCCCTTGCTGCAACCCCGGGGAGCTCTGGCCACCAGCCCTACCCTGGCCATCCCCTCCTCTCTGCATCCCTCAGCGTGGGATACAAGCTCATACCTGACCTCCTGCTGGCCTTTATCACCTGCTGCTGCAGCAGCTGGAACCTCTGGAGCAGACAGGAGCAATGGCCCTGTCAGCAGGGCTGGGATTGGAGACAGCCCTGCAGGTTTCAGTGGGAACCTGGGAACAGCACAGCCTCCAGCCACCCCACAAGCTGGCTGCACTCAAGCAGCCCCTCAGCAGTCCCAAGCCAAAAGCCAGGCTGCTACAGCCCCTCCCTGCCCCTGGGACCCAGCAGCAGCCTCTGCAGGGACACCTGTGCAGGCTGCAGGACTGCTCAGCCCCTCTCATGCCCCTTGAACCTCTCTGGCTCTGCTCCACTCACTTGTGTCCTGGAAATCCACATCGTTGCCGATGTTGGCGTTGCCCAGGCGGTTTGTCATGATCTTCAGCTGCATGATTTGCTGGCGAATGGTCATATCTGGCTTGGTGATGTCCACCTCCACCTCTGGGTTGTTAATCTGGTTAGCCAAGCCATCCCCCATCACTTCAGGCAGGTAACTGGGAAGGAAGGCAGAAGGTTTAGATGTGTCCCCCCCAGCTCAGCTCACCTCCCCCTACAGACACCAGGGATAATCCAGGCTCTGTGAACCCCGGAGAGGCTGCAGTCGGTGCCACTGACTTATGGCACAGGCTCTGTAGCTGCTGTTTGCTGGGCAGCCCAGCTCCCTGGATGGCCGAGCCAGGCTGCCATGGCCACACCCCAGCAGAGGGGTCTCAGCTTGCAGGAGGTGGCTGGGTGGCCTTGCAGCACCCCTGTCCCAGCACAGGGAGGGATTTCCTGCAGGAAAGGCAGAGGGTACCAGCTCTCAGGCTGGTACCAATGGGCCCACAGTGACACTCCCCTGTGGAAAATCTCTGTCCATATGGGAGGCTGAGGAGCATTTTACTCCCTGCTTGGTTAAATCCTGTGGAGACTGACACCCTGGGACCACTGAATGGCACCAGCCCAGTTTGACCAGACAGGCTCCCAGGGAAGCTTAATTAGCTGGGAGCTGTCAACCAGAGCTGCACTGCTGCCTTCCACAGTGCCCTGGTCCTCCTGCTCCTGCAGATCTGGGGCACTGCTGGCAACAATGTGAAATATGGAAGAACTGAAGGTGTTGACTTCAGGCTGGCAAAGCCAAGCCCAAGAGGTCTGTGGAGACAGGAGAAAGGTGCATGTCCAGCAGCTGCCAATCGCCCCTCACCCATCTTTTAACCTTGGCTGGGGTAGGAGCTGTTTCTGTAGCTGTTTGATGTCACCCAGGTGCCCCCTCTCAGAGGGAACAGCATTTCAGAGCAGGTATGGATAGAGGGACATGTGTGCAATTCTCTGCAGCAGCTCTGGAGCTGGTGTGCTAAATCCAGCCCTGCTGCCTTCTGAGTGCATGTGGAATGTCAAAACTGCTTCCTTACTACAAAACTACACAGTTATTTCACGGTGAGTGCATTTCAGTGCTTAACCCTCAACACACAGCAAAATGACACCAGGCTTGGCATTCCCAGGTACAAGGTTTTCTGGAAATGCAGCATCCCTATGGACAGGCACAGACTGCTCACTCTGAACAAGTGGGGCTGGCTGTGATGATGTGTAAGTGCCCTTTCAAACCCTTCCTCTCACCCCAGATTGGTGCTCCTGGCACTGTGACCCCCTTCATACCTGCCCTTGGTCATCCCATTCCAACATTTGTCATCCGACGCTGAGCTGGCCATTACTTTTTTGCTGCACAGGCTGCTGGGCAGGGTGATCCAGTATGTCTTGAGAGCTGTCAGATTGCCTTTGGCATCTAAAACCTGTAAGCAAAGGGGATGCTCAGGGCCACGAGAGCTCTGGGATGCCCCAGGGCAGAGGAAACTACAAGCATTCTGCATATTTTTTGTTTTACCATCACAAAACCTGTTTTTATGCTAACAAGGATGTATCATCAACCTTCCCCTAAAGACCAATCATCAGCCCAAGTGCCCAAGGCTAAAGATTACGTGCCAAGGACTGTTCCAGTGCCACAAGACCAACCAGGAGAAGACCATCAGAGTAGGAGTCTCTTCAGGTAAGTCTGGCACCAAATCCCTGGGAGATTGGTTATCAGCAGCACAGACCCAACCCTGTGCTCAGGCAAGAAGACCAGGTCTGCTTGGGCTGCAGCAGCACTTGATGATCTGATGCTCTTCAGACGTGCAGCTCAGCCCAGAGCAGCGTGACCCGGCCCGCAGGACGCAGGACCAGCTCCAGACACAAACCCACCAGCATCTCCAGGGCTTGTGCAGAGGATTTGGCTTCCAGTGTCACCTTCCCCCGTCTCTTCTTGTCCTCACTACTGGAGCCTTTTGTGCTGATTTTGGGATTTCCACAGCCTTGGAAAACCTGAAAAACAAACCAAACTCTCCATCCCATGTGTCGATGCTATTCCTTTAATTATTTAACACTCTACAGTTATGGGGATTTTTTCCTTCTTAAGTATGTTTATGCTTCCTATTGCCAAGATTTTCAGAGATTCTGGCTTAGTTTCTAGTGCCAGATGTGTTTTCAGCACATTGTAACTGGTTTTGGTTACCACTATCAAGCAAAATATTCAGCAGTAACACATGTTTTTGGATGAGTTGCCAATATTGATATTAAATTATTTATAGCGATTTTATCTGTTCTTCTTATGACTGGAAAATAAAATCCTGGGAAGAACAAGATGGGAGTTGCTCACACTCATTACATCAGTGGTGTGGGCTTCAAGAACATGGGAGCTTCACTGATGGACAACAGACTGATGTGGGACTATCCCCATGACTCCTGCAATCAACATCCACGCTTGGGAAATCAATGTGCCTCCAACCAGGGCACTGCAAGGACAGCAGATGTCCCAAAATCTGTCAGGATGGATGTTTCAGAGGCAAGTGAGGCAGCAGAACTGATTCATCTGTTATCTTCAGGTACCTCCTATCATCCTAATTACCATGTGGGCTTTGTAGGCAGAGGGCAGCAGAAGCACTTGGAAGGCACAAATCCTCAGACCTGGCCTCTAGGATGAGATGAAGGGTGTCCTGGAAACATCTGCTTCTCCCAGTCTCTGCATCACAGCCCAGGCAGCAACACCTCTGCTGCAGATCACCAGAGCTGGGCAGCTGAGCCTCACTGGTGGCAGGAGAGCTCACAGGGCCAGGCTGGACAAAGCATCAGAGCTCAGGAGGGACTTTGCACTGCCAGTTTGAGTCAGAATGTGCCAGCCTTTACAAAGGAAGCCACCTGATTTGAAAAGAGGGCTCCAAGCTTGCTGTGGTTGCCAAGGTGCTGTCAGAAGCTGTTGATGAACGTGACTTTGCCTGCTGTCCCCTCAAAGCAGAGGAGTCAGGGCCACAGGCAGAGCTCTGCTGACACAGCTCGTGCCACCTGCTCAGCGTGCTGGCCCGTGGGTTCTGACAGCCAGGCCCTAACCTGGCCAGGAATGCCTTGTCCATGTGTCTGAGGGACATTTGGCCTCCAAAGGGCCCTCCTGGGGTGCCCTGTCCTGCTGAGCAGATGGATCTGATGACTCCAGCAGTTCAGCACCAAGCCAATTTGTTTGTTCATCAGTCTCCTTCGCTCCGTGCAAAAAACCCACCCTGAAAACTGCATGTAGGGCATTTCCAACTTGGTTCTACCAAACCAAAACCTTGGTTTCACTGCTCTATCTTGCTGGCCTACTGCTGGGCCTCTTCCCAGGAGAGGAAAGTCTGGGGAGGTGTCCAGGACATGGCAGCTCCAGCCCAGTGTGGTTCCAAGAAAAACCTGTTGCCACTCTAAACGCTTCGGGTGAGAAATGCAAATTACTGCTGGAGAAAACAAAACTCCAGCAGACTGAGGGGGTCGATATCCTCCTGAATAATGAGAGCAAACAGGCACTTGCAGCCTCTGACAGCTCCTGCTGCCTGAAACCCACCAGAGCCACAGGGAGAAGGGGAAGTGCGAGGAAGTGCTCCGTGCTGCCCTGAACACAAGGCTCAGAACCACAAGTGCTTCTTTACAGTTTTACCCAGATCCCAGGACAGCCTGTGACTGGGGGTGGCACTGGGGCCAGGGGCTGCTCCTGCTCCTCTCAGAGAAGCATTCCATGTGCAGGAGTACATTCTGTGCAGGTGCAGTCGGGGCTGCAGACTCAGCTCGGCAGAGGCAGAGGCTGTGACTGCCCACCCTTTGCATAACAAAGGGCACCTCTGACACCAGCCAGCTGACCAGACACTGAGAGAGCCGAGCAGGGAGAGACTTCTANCAGCTGACCAGACACTGAGAGAGCTGGCTGAGACCTTTGCAGGCTTGGACTGTGAGGGGATAAAAGCCCAGGGGTTCCTTTGCTGTCCTCAGAGGCACCAGCTCCAGCTTTTTTTGTGTTACTGTGCCATGACTAAATTGCTTTGTGGAAGGAGAGATCTGAGACTGCCATGGGAAACCTGGGATGGAACCAGCGAGGAGACCTGGTCTGGCTGTGTGAGTGGGGTGTGCAGGAGCCAAGGGGCACCTGGGGGGTGTGACCTGCCACTCTTAGGGGCTGCACTGACAGCCTCTGATGGTGGGAGTGTGGCTGCCTGAGTGCCTCCTGACTGGTCAGACTGGGAGGTTACCTTAACAGCAGTGCCCTTGGCCTGGGTCATGTCCTTGGCTCTGAGATGGCCAGGACTGGTCTGGGACAGTCCTGAACTCAGCTGACAAGAACATCCTTCATCTGATGGCTTTGCCACGCTCAAAACCAGAGCTCAGAGCTTTGCAGCTCCTGCCCTCTGCTAGCTGTGCTACCAGCAGAGTGCTCCATTCACCTGGTCACCAGGTCATACTGAGCAGCTTATCCAGTGTTTGGTTGCTCCCATCAAACACCAGTTAGACTTTTTAGCCCCTTTCATTTCACCAGATTTACTGTATTCCTCTTGGAAACACCTTTCTTTGCAGATGATGCTATGTTTTCCCACACCATGGATTTGCTTTCATGTGGAAAGCCTCAGTCTCACCTAAGGAGGGAAGAAAGAACCTTGCCTTTCATGTCAGAAAAGAAACCTAACCCAGCACTGGGATGCACGCTGCTGTTGGTGCTTTGATGTGTGCCAGTGAATTCCTGCTTGCCAAGCAACACTTCTGGCCCTTCCCTTATCCAAAACCCAGTTAGGACCTGTCCCACTTCTTTCATCTGCATCTCTGCCCTGACTGTGGGATAGCTGCAGGACCTGGGGAGTGCCTGGGCAAAAGGCAGGAGCCCTGGAGGGCTGCTTTTGTTCCCAAAGCTTCTCTTACCTGCAGCTACAGAGGTGACTGTGGTTAAGTGGATAAATATACTAAAAATAGAAGACCAACAGAAGAGACCTTCATGATACATACTTCTTGGAAGACAGGTGAGCCTCAGGAGATACTGGTTTGTACTCTCCAGATGGACTGCCAGATTGCAGCTCTGTCCCAGGGCACAGCCTGATGGCCCAGTGTTGCCACTGCAGATCCCCTCAAGGCAGGTTAAAGCAGCTGCCTCCTGTCACTGGGGACTGTGAACTTTGTGTAAATGCCTCAGCTCAGCCAAAACATCTCAAAACTCATCAGCACGGAGGGCCCTGACAGCAAATGGCACATGCCCCCCCCGTCACTGTGTATGCAGTCCCACCTCCTGTGCCTGTACCCAAAGGAGGCTGGCTGGATGTGGCAGGGAGCAGTATTTGGAAGCACCTGCAAAGGTTTTTGCCTGTGTCAGATGGGTGGTAGGAAACCAAGGTAATTTATCATTAAAAGAGTGGGCATTTGCTCTCCTTCAGTCCTCATCTCTCCCAGTTCAGCTGAAGAGTGAGCACAAAAGAGCATCTGGTCCTGGCAGTTGCACGTGATGTGTCCTCAGCCAGGCCCAGGCACACGCTCCTACCTTGCTCGTGATTGAATCTTTGTTTTCTTGCAAGTTGGAGATGGCTTCAGCAATCCTCACGTGGATGGTGCCTATGACAGTGTCCACGTTGTAGGGCCCGTCGATCCGATCGGCCACCCCGATCAGCGAATCTGGGGGAGCAAGGCAGGGACAGCTCTCGTCATCCCTCTGGGCAAACCAAGGCAAGCATCAGCTCACGCTGGCTGGGAGAGGCTGCTGGGCCCTTGGCAGGTCTCCTCGTGGGGAGACACCTCTCTGTTTTCACACTGCCCAGCTGCACACTTGTTCTCCTCACTTTATGCAGGTAAAGCCGCTCTCTGTGGCAAAGGAACCTCCTGCAAATGGTAAAACACTCGGGGTATTTATACATTTTGGGTGTTCACCCAAAGTAAGCAGCATTTCCCTGGGTCGTGCAGAAGGGAAAGCCAGAAAAGTGGTGCAGAATTATTAAGAAACACACAGCAATACTTGGCCCTCACCCTCCTAACTCAGTGCATGTCTTCAGCAGAGCACTGCAGCCAGGAGAAAGCTGGAGAATTGGGGTCAATAAGGTGCCAGAGGTAGTGGATGTGGGAAATAGTTTCTGTAGCAGTGAAGGAGTGAGAAAAGCAGTAATTCTTCTCACTTTCACCTCTGGAAGGACAACAGCCAGGGAAATATCAGGCTATACAGGTCCAGAAGCAGACCAGTATGCCCACAACTAACTGGTAAACAGGACAGGGGGTGACTGAGGGCTGCCTCAGCCCCCAGTTCCTCTTGGAAAGCTCTGATGTCCAAGCACTCCCACCTGGCCTGGAAGCTCCTGCTTGGATGGCTGCTTTGGGACTGTGCTTGGCTTACAAAGAATTACCAACCTCTGCCTACCCCAGAGACAATTCTTAACACTCCAGCTGGGTCTGAAGGAAGGACAGCCTATATGCTCTCAATGTAAGGGGGTAAATTTTGGTAACTTTTTTTGTATTCTGGGAAATAAAATCTCCTGTAACACTGAAGAGCTTGCAGTTTAATTTTGCTGCCACTCAGGGGTTGTGGTGTCATCTTTGAGACTGTATATTTCAGACAGATAGTGCCTTGCAGAGGCACTAATCTTGAGATACATTTAAATCAAAGGTTGCACCCCTAAATAGTGATAAATTATATTTGAACCACTTACTATAAAAATCTACCTTAATTTGACCTGCCTTAATTTGTCAAACTGAAAGAGTAACTCCGTATTTAGTGCACCAAAATCATCTCTGGCTACACAGAAGGGCCTGGAGAAGGGTGAAGGAAGGACACCATCAGTGAACTGCTGCCTTTGACTCCATGATTTGCTCCCATCCTTGATCGGTTTGTGACCTCTGACACTGAAATACACAACTGCAATTTGAAAGAAGCTCCAATTTCCTCCTAGCCATCACCCCTTGACAGCCTCTCTTGGGAAGAGGAAGTCAGAATAAATGCAAAATGCACATGGAACTGCTTCCCTGTCAATCAAGGAAAGCTGTACAGTGGTGTTTCAGGAGAGAGGCTGTCATCCTGCCAGAAGAGAGTGACAGGAACACTTGGCTGGCTCTGGCCAGAAAGGCCAAAGGGCCACTGACCCCCTGGGGAAGGGACAATTCCTGCCCCTCCTTTGCAGCCGGCTCCCAGTTGCTCCCACAGGGAGCATTTCCAGTTAGCTGTGGCACAGCTGGCCTGGGCACCTCTCCAGGCCGTGCCCTGGCCTCACTGCTCAGCTTCCCCCTCCATCCTGCAGTGGCCCTCGAGAGGCAGGTGACACTGCCTGCCTTCCGTGGGGCTTTTGTTCCTAATGCCAGCAGGCGCCAACCCCGAGCCAGCCTGCGGGGCTGCCCCGCGGGTGAGCGGGCAGCCTTGCTGGCCAGGCAGCACCTGCCAAGGCAAGGTCAAAAAGGCCAAGCCCAAGGTCATCTCCTCTGGCCTGCTCAGGTCTCAGGCCACTCCAGCTGTGCCTGTACAGCGTGACAAAGAGAGAGGGGCTTGCTGAGTGATGCTGAGTGGGCACGAGGAGGACTGAGAGCTGAACCGCTGCCAACAACCTCCCCTGAGCCTCCCACCATCCTCTTTACCCGCCAAGCACAGCCTCAGAGTTCAAGGGTGAGGCAGCTGTGCTGCAGCAGGGAAAGGCCATCTTACCCATCAGGTACTTCCACTCGGTGCTCAGGTCGGCCTGGTTGGCCAGGCAGCCCTTGACCACGTTCAGGCAGTAGTTGTTGCACGGCTTCACGCTGGACATGCCCCGGCAGTGCGGGCAGTACATCAGCTTCATGATGGCCCGGGTGCACTCGTGGCTCAGGGACACCTGGGGGGACAGGGCAGAGTCAGGCACACACTGCTCAGGGGGATGTGGGTGAACTCCCCCTTCCCTGGGGGGATGCAGCTTGCTGTGGGCTGAGAGGCAGCACAGCCCCCTGGGCACATGGACCAGGAAAAGCCACTTCCCCTCTCACTGCCCCTCCTTCCCCCACTCTTCCTCCCTGTTGCCTCTGGGGCAGCTGCCAGTTCCCCAGGCTGTGTTTGAACCCAGGCTTCTGAGCACCATCCCCCTTCCAGCCAGGGGTGGTGGCCACAAGGACATCTCGGGCTGTCCACCAGCTGCAGCCTGGACCCTGACATGGTGCATGTGTGCCCCTGGGGCCTCTGCCATCAGTGCCACCACCACGCCCCTCCTGCAAGGGTCTGCTGCCACTGTCCTGCAGACACAGGTGTCCCACACAGACTGCACCTCCAGCTTCTGGGGGGAATGCACCGTGGGGCCCTGGACACAGAACCTTCCCAGCTGGCATCTTTGGAAAGGAGAATAGTCTTGGGGGAAGATGTGCACAGTTCCAAAATTATGGGCAATTGAGAGCACTTGACACTGGGAAGTGATTGCTGCCTGTGAACACTTCAGGGACTGCAGGCAGCTGGCCACCTGGGCCAAGCCACGCTGTGCCAGCAGCTCACAGGCCCTGCACAAGCAGCTGCCTCTCTGCAGGACTCTGGAGGTGGCTTTGCCACCTTTCATTAAAGCACCCTGGTCCTGCAAGCACAGAGCCAGTGCAGGTGCAGAGCCCAGAGAGCAGGGCCACAGCCTCAGCAGCACATCAGTGTCCCCCCAGCCCATCAACCACGGGCCAGGGTCCCCCCAGCTGCCGTGGGCAAGGGCACTGAGGGGTCAGCCTGGCAGACCCTGCAGGGATGCTGGCAAAGCTCCACGTTCCCGTGTCTTGTTGTTCTTTTCTCTTTTGTGGTCATTTTCCGTCTTTGCTCAGACCCCTTTGCAATTCCCTTGTAAATCTTTTAAAATAATTTACAAAAGAGAAAATGAATGTCTGTATGAAGTCTCCCTTGGTTCCAGATACTTGACACTCACAAGGAGCCCAGAGGGGAGAAAAGTGACAGAAGGGGCAAATCTTGAAAGGAAAAATCCCTGGGCCTCCAGCTGCAGCTGCAATGCTGAGAACTCTCTTTAATGCTTGTGAAAAATACTTTGAACGTGGCCTTCTGGGGGACTCCAGAAAGATTCAGTTCTGAGGTACCCTTGGGAGGGTGTGAGCATGCTGAGCCCAGTATCAGAGGTTGTAGCAGAGAAAACCCTTAAGCTTCCCCCCTCCTGAAACTGCTGGTAGCCCCTTGCTTCCAGTAAACCTTGGAAAACAGATGCTGGATGGTGCTGAGGCTTCATTGGGTGGGAATGCACTAAAATAACCTTGTGAGAACCTCCTTCAGGATGAGGACAAAAATGTGTAAGTTTCAGAGAGAGAACCCAAACAGAGCCCTCTTCCCTGGCCTGGCAGCCCAAAGAAGCCCTGAGGTGACTGTGGCTAAACCTGTGGCTAGAGGGGCTGAGCCTGGCAGGAGCCCCCCACAGCCCAAAGCCTCCCTCAGCTTCCTGGGCCAGCTGTGGTCCCTGTCCCCAGAGCCCGGCTGCCATGTGGCTGCGCCGCCAGGAGATGGAGGCTCCGTGCTGCCGCACGCTCCGTCTCAGCAGAAACGGCACCACCAGCGCCCCAGCAGTGCAACAAAGCACAGCGGGCAGACAAAGGAGGAGCTGCTTCTCCACCTCAGGTTTAAATAACCACGGCTGAATAGTGCCTGAAAAGACACCAGGTAAGAGCACGGTGCGTGCTAGCCCAGGCTGTAGCTGCAGACCTTCTGAAACCAGAGCACTGCCACAAAAAGCAGGGATGGAGCTGGGAAAGGAGCTGTGACCTGCCCTTCCCCAGGCAGAGCAATCACCAACACGGATTAAATGGTGACACCCACAACCCAGTCCTGGAGCCTGCACAGGCCGTCAGCTGCTGAGCACAGCTTGGTCCCTGTGCTTTCGTGGCACAGCCCATCCCGGCTCCTCCAGCTGTGCCCGTCCCCGCTGTCGCCTCCCGCTGCACAGACTGGGACCCGCGGCACAGGGACTCCCGACACGTGGCACTGAGCACAGCCAGGGGACCGCTGGCCTTTACCCACACACACCCCTGGCTGCGCGGCGCAGGCTTCTGGAGCAGAGGGAGCTGAAATGCCCTGGAAAACAGGAACACGGCGTTGCCTGCAGGAAGCACCCTGAGGAGGTGTGGGCAGCCCCCCAGGCAGAGGACGGCCACCAGAAGCAAGGACACAAAGCTACTGACACCCTGCCAGAGCCCACGGGACTCACTGAAACAGGCAAGAGACAGATGCTGGCTGAGAAAAGTATCACCAAGGCCCCGTGCTGCAGAGCTGCCTTCTGTCCTCCTCCCCATGCCACGGCCACCAGCCACAGTGCCACCAGCCACAGTGCCACCAGCCACACTGCCAACAGCCACACTGCCAACAGCCACACTGCCCATCACCATCCAGACTGCCACCAGCCACACTGCCACCAGCCACATTGCCCATCACCAGCCACACGGCCACCAGCCACAGAGCCACCAGTCACACAGCCACCAGCCACACTGCCTGCCACCAGCCACACTGCCCATCACCAGCCACACTGTCACCAGCCACACCACCCGTGTCCACGCCCGTGCAGCTCCTCTGGGATGCTGCCACCTGCCTTGGGGCAGTGGGTGCAGGCAGCAACGGTGCCTGAGGCTCAGTTTGAACTCCTGAGAGCGTGGGGTGGGGGGGGGGAAAGTACTTCTGCACCTCAGTAAGGAACATTTCTGGATGCCAGAGGGTGCACTGGCAGTCTGTCACTCTCGCAAGGTGGCTCTGTCTGCTGGAGGACAGTGGAGTGTCCCACTGCCCCAGGAGTGGGGAGCCTGGCCCCTGTTCCCTGCCCCACAGACTCNGGGGGGGGGGGGGGGGGGGAAAGTACTTCTGCACCTCAGTAAGGAACATTTCTGGATGCCAGAGGGTGCACTGGCAGTCTGTCACTCTCGCAAGGTGGCTCTGTCTGCTGGAGGACAGTGGAGTGTCCCACTGCCCCAGGAGTGGGGAGCCTGGCCCCTGTTCCCTGCCCCACAGACTCTCTCTGAAGAGGAGCAGGTGACCATCCATCACCAGGCCTTGCTCTGTTGAATCTGGCAGGTGTCAAGTGTTCAGCCTAATCTCTTGGCAGAAAGGATAAACATTCATTTTTGCAGGTGCATGACACCAGGCTCCACTCTCTTTCCTCAGAGAACAACTCCAGCTCTCCTGGTGGCAGCAGCAGTCCTTTGGCACAGGCAGGCTGCAGAGGTGGACTGAGAGAAAGAAGGATAAGAGAGCAGGAAGAGGAATCACACCAAACATTTTCTCTGTGTTTTGCTTGGCCAGAGCTCAGTTTCTCACTGCTCCACCCAGCCCATGGACTACTGCTCCACACAGGGCAGAAGAGAGTGAGGGCTTGGGGCTACCAGAACCCCTCCCAGCCCTGATCCTGCACCATCTCTTTGGGGCACTTGCAGCATATTAAGGAACAGAGTCCTTCAAAGATCTGAGTGCTCATGGATTAGTTGGCTGACATTAGCTTCCAGGTTTTTTCATCAATGCTGTATCCACAGAGGGGAATCCCAGCCTCAGCTGGGAGGGGCTGAGCTTCCCTCCTGGGATATGGATCCAACAGCACAAGCAGGGGAGCACTGCAGCTGTCCTGCCTCCTCATCTCTTGGCACAGCCAGCTCCAGCAGTGGCACTGGGGACAGGAGCTCCTCGGGCTGGGGAGTGAAGCAGGTTCTCCAGGCTGGCAAAGGCAAGACTGACCTCCACCTGCACACTGAGACATCTTCACCTCCCAGTGCTTCTGCTTTCACCCCTCAGCCTTCAGAGGAACCCAAACCACTGAGTTACCCCTGCCCAACAGCCCGTGGGTGCCAGCCAAGACCTGCAGGGAGTCCCTCCAGCTTCCCAGCACAGACCTGCAACAAGTGATGGATCCATGGGCAACATCCATTCACCACAGGTGGCCCAAGGGCAGGAGCATGACAAGTCCTGCAGATGGAGTGAAACCTGACAAAACTGCTCCATCTTTAACTGATCTGGCACAGTGTGAAGGTGGTACATGACAATCATTGATTTCTCCAAGTACCATCAACCTGGCCCAGCCTGTGGCTGGCTCTCCTTTAAGGAGGCTTTAGTGGCACCTGTAGTCTTTTCTTAGCTCAGTGACCTAGAAACTGCATGAAGATGTCAAAAGAACATGCACAATACAGTGGAGAAGCCATTTCCCAAGAATCTGAAAAAAAGATCATTATTATTGAGAGATATGGCTTGAAGCCAGGGCATTCATTCAGTTGTCAGAGGTATAAATAAAAATGCAAAATAAAGCTAAGCTCAGCTTAAAAATACATTGATTGTACATCACTGCTCAGCTAAAATCCACAGTCTATTCTGATCACAGTGACATCCACGGGTACAGTCCTTTGAAGTGTAAGCCCAGTGATGAAGTGATAAGGAAAAAATGTTATCTTCTAAGATACACCCAAAATAGGGGACAAATCTTACTGAGCAATAAATAATTTTAATTAAAACTACTTTACAGCTGGGGATACAGTACTAGCAATGAGGTAATGCAAGGGGAACAGGTGGCTGCCTCACAAAAAGCCCTGTTCCACCACAAGCACTGCCATTTCTAGGAGGCTGTCAGCAGGTCCAGCTCTGTGCTTTTCCATGGCCACTTTCCAAAGCCTCATGGGCCCACGTTTTGTTGGTGGAGCCACCCAACCAGATGTGAATTGCTGGAGGCAAAGACCTTTGCAGGCTCTCCTGCCTTCTTCCCTGGTGCTGGAGCTCGTCTCAGGTTCTGTGAGCTGGGATTTGCTCTGTGACTCCCTGGCACAGTGTTTGCTCAGCAACCAGCACAGAACAGGCACGTGTGGAGATAATTTGACAGAAAATTGAGAACACATAATTCTCTATCCAGAGTGGCATTGGTTTCCTTAATTCTTCCTCCTCCTGAGCAACGTTTAAATCAATTACAGTGAAATTAATGACTTTCACAAGCCATTTGCTGAGAGGATGGGCTGGGGGATTAGGCACTAACTGGGTTCCTTGCCACCCCCCAGCCAATTTAGAAAACATTCAGTGTGAAAGGCTTCTAACAAAAAGAATAAAGCCCCTGTCATGTACTTTATTAACATGCTTTCCAAGCAGAGAATCACAGAAACACAGGAGGCTTGAGGATAACAAGAAGTCACCAACTCTCTCCCTTTGCACTTCAGGAGAGTGAAGTTACCCTTCACAGCACCTAAACACAACTTTAGAACAATTAAAAACTTTCTGAAGCACAAACACAGGGAGGACAAACTACCTGTAGACAGGGAAAGCACTCAGCTCCAATGCAAGAGACCCAGGGACACCTGAGTGCTGACAGCTCTGGGGATGGCCAGGGCTTTAGAGCCCACAGGACATGCAGCAGCACTCTGGCCAAAATGGGCTAGATTTCTCCAGGACAGAGGAAAAACCTTCCCATCCTTCCTCTGGGCCTATGAAGAACAAATCAAACTTGTGATTTGCATGTTCAGCCCAAGTTACCCATCTCTGCACACCTACAGATGCCCAGAGGTAACAAGAGCCCATCTTCCAGAACCACGGAACACTTCTCCCTCAGCCCCACCACGGTCTGTTCTGAAGCTCCTGCCCAGGTTACCTGCTGATTTTCCAAACAGCACCCACTGATCTGCAGAGCTCTTTTTACAGTGGAAGATTTGGTGCAAAAGAGGGGTGCAACTCCTCCTGACCCTTGCTGAACCTGCAAGAGTGGGAGGGATTTTACTCCTCTGAACTGGGACCTTGTTTGAGAGGTCTCACAGAAGAACAGAGAGGGGCAAAGAGGAGAGGCATTTTCTGTCTTTACCCTAATGCCTACTGCTTCAAAAATATTCAAAGCCTCCAAAAATACCCTGAGCTATATCAGGGCACAAAAGGACCACGGAAGTGATGATCTGACTTGCACACAGCTAAAAGCTGCTATACCCTCCTCAGTCCAAAAAGCATTTCTTTATACAAGTCAATTATTTCCTGAAAAGGTGTCTGGAAGGACCGAAGTGTGGGATCCCAGAGGAAGGCCTCAGGGAACTGCAGCTGAAGAGGCATTTGTGCTGGGACCAGCTCTGTCACATCCTGGAGTTACAGGGTCAAGAATGATCCTTCCTTCCCATCCCAGCTTCCCGAGAGTTGGAGACAAGTGGAGCTTTAGGAAGCCACAGGTATCTGGACAATCCTTGCACCAGTGGCAGCACCAAGCTCCTAGCAGAGCAGCACAGGGTGTTGGGGCTGTGCTGCTGCTCTCGGGCACAGAGCCTGGCTCCAGATGCCTTCCAGGCATGGCACTGACCCCATAGGGCTCCTCTGTGCCCAGCAGGAGATGGCCAGCTCCTCTGGCACCCAGAGTCTGCAGCCAAGCTGCAGATGCTGCTTTTGAAGTGCTGGCTTCAAACAAAGGGAAGAAAAGAAAAAAAAAAAAAAAAAAAAGAAGAAAAGAATCATCCGACCCCAAATCCTTTCTCCTTTTGAAGCCTGGCTTAAAAGCAAATGAGAACCTGCAGCCTAGTTGCAATGTGACTGGACTCCTTGGCCTTCAGGGGCCTTTAAGTACATCTGAAAGGCATTTAACACCAATAAAATAAGTTGAGCTCTTGCTGGTATTTTTCCTACCCCCCTTCTCCCCTTGCACATTCCCCCCAGGCTGCTGTGAGCCATCTGTGCCTTGCTTCCCAGGGGAAGCAGGGGTAGGTAGAGTGGAGAGATTTGGGGATGGAGAGCGAGGCCAGGCTGCTGGAAGTGCTGTCACAGCCCCACCCCCAAACTGTCAGAGGGACAAGGGCAGGTCAGCTGAAGGAGGGACCAGGCTGAGCTGCTCCTTCACACTGCTGGTGGAGGTGATGTTCTGTGGGCTCCAGTCCCTCTAAAGATCTTGGCCAAGGCAGAGTGAGGGTGGCCTGCAGGGAGCTCTCTGTGGTGTTGGTGTTTCCCACACTGACCCTGCCCTGTGGCTGCTCTCCCATTCCCTTCCTGGCTCTCATCTCTGAGGAGCACTGCAGACCCAAGGTGGGCACTGGGACCCATGGTTTTGGTCTGATGTGGGGTTGGTTGGGGTGACACAAAATACCTCCAGATGTGGCAGATATCTGTCAAAATGTGCCTGCACTGACTCTCAGGTCTGTTTTCCCAGGCAGAAGGCCTTGCAATCTGAATGGCCATTCTAACCTCCAGAAGCACCAGTTAAACCCAGTGCCATCAGGCCATTTAGGTTTCCAAACCAAGGGGTGCTCTGGAGCCAGCAGACAGCAGGCAGGTCTCAGAGGCAGGCACAGGGGTGGGCAGCTGGAGGCAGAGGCACCTAGAGAGAGACCTCCCCAGGGCTGGGGCTGAGCCACTCCTGGCACCCTCACTCACCTTCTCATGGGAGTTTTAGAGGCAGGTGAGGGAAGCTCTGCCAGCTGTGAAAAACCCTTGCTGGGGCAGTGTCTGAGGGGAAGCAGGTCAGCTCTTCAAGGCACAGATCAGGCTGTGTGTGCTGGGAAATGCAGGCTGGTATTCAAAGCCACTCCAATTACCCCAAATCTCTTGGCTGGAATGGTACAGTTGGGATAAAGCTGTCAGTGTGAAGAACAGCAGCTACAGAAACAGGTCAAGCAGAGGAGCTGATCCTGCTGGGCCAGCAGTGAGGAATGCTCCTGAGCTTCCCATGGGATGCCCAACAGCCCAGAAGTGGGCTTGGAAAGCCAGCCTTGCTCTCTTTTAGAACAAACCAGCACGCAGAGGAGAGGTCTGTGCTTTGCAGGGGAGCTGGCCAGCTCTGTGATCAGAGCTATCTGCAATGTGGCCATTTCATGTTGGGCAACATTTCACTTTTACAGTCTCCCCATGGAGGGACCCTCAAACATTGTGATCAATACCCAGAAGGGCAGTGATGTTCTCTGCACCTCCACGTGTGTAACTGGAAACCTGCTCCATTCACTGGGCAGCCAGTGCCCAGTTTCTCCAGTGACAGGAGTGGGGGCTGCAGGTGTGCCCAGCCCTTGGCTGGTGCAGGGGAGCTGCTGAGGGGAGCACACCCTGCTCCCTCCACCACATGGCCAGCAGCTGCCTTGTGCACATTTATGCCAGCCCTGATGTAATTAGCACCTTGACGTGTGTTAAATGAACCAAGCTTTCCAATTTTTCAGAGTGAAACTCTAAAAGAAACAGCTGCAGGGCTGACAGAAATATGATTCTTTCAAAGTCTAATGAATTGTATAATCACTCCAGTCATTATTTTGCATCTTCCTTCCATAAATGCACAGCCACGAGTCCTCGGAGCACGCTGAGGTTTAAGCCTCGCCAAGCCCATCCTTCAAGATCCATCAAGTTCCCAAACCTGTCGGGGCCGAGGGGCGAGTGGTGCACAGGCACAGTGTGCTGGGGGTGGCCGTGCTGGGGTCTGCTGGCACAGGGAGGGCACAGAAAACGCCAGCACAGCTCAGAGCCCCCCCTGCTGTCACCTTGCGGCGCCGAGCGCTGCGGGAGGGAGGGACGCGGAGGATGGAGGCTGATGCCAAACCCGTGCCCTTCATGCTCCAGCACCACAGAGCTGCTGTTGGGCCTGGGGCCAGACAGACTGCCTGGGTCCAGCCCTGCCAGGCCAGCAGCCATTCTGCAGACTCAGGAAAAGAAAATAAAAAAATGAAGGCTAGGGTAATTGAGGGAAACTGGGGCAGCAAAGGAGGGAGGAGCGTTGTTCCTGTCTCCCTCCAGGCAGTGGTGAGGGCACCTGGAGAGGGCAGTGACCATGGCTGCAGAGGCAGCACCCACAGCTAATTGGGAGGATCTATGTCTTTAGATTCCTGTCTAGTACCTAAATGCCTTCAGATATTAAAATGAGAGAGATTCACGTAGACAGACAGACTGCTGTCATGTCCTCTCCCTCCAGAGGAAAATACTGCAAGCCAACACCTGCCTATTCCACACACTCCCTGCTCTGTTCATTTACCACAGGTATTTCCAGCTGGTACAATTTTCAATCCTATGAAAACTAGATTAAATTGACTTTTAACCACCAGGTAAATATGGGAGACATACATCTACTTTCCTGCATTATTTCTGTTCTATTCAGAACACCTATGGGTTTTTATCCCTGAAGGGCTGTGATTGAAACATAATAAGGGATAGAAATACTGAAAAGTAATATGTGAAATACATAAGGATGTGTTCAAGACCACATGCTTCTCATCCAGCTTGATTTGAATCTATCCAAACAAATTCCAATGTTATTACAAAATTCCCTCCCCAGCTTTACATGCAGCAGGAAAGGAGCTGTGTGTGGGGGGCTGTGGGAGCTGCTGTATCAAGGTGCTTAAAGCAAGAAGGCAGCTGATGGCAGGGTGATGATCCAGGGAGCACAGCCAGCTCAGGGAAAGGGATATTAAGCTCCTGGGTTTGCAGGGGGGATTGGGCTGACTGGAACTTAGATCTAAAATGGTTTCAGCCATGCAATCTCACATACAAACTGCCAGGGACAGCTGGGCAAGAAAACACGAGGCACTTCAGCAGAGGTGAATTGGCTTGGGAAGGAAGGGCAGGTCCCAGCACCCTTCAAGGTCACCCAGCGCAGGTCTGGGCAGCC
The DNA here is from genome assembly GCA_013398275.1 of Promerops cafer. Lineage (NCBI taxonomy): Eukaryota > Metazoa > Chordata > Aves > Passeriformes > Nectariniidae > Promerops > Promerops cafer. Next base: position 441,408 of record VZSE01002030.1, on the reverse strand, counting down.
GTGCCAGAGGCTGCAAGGGCAAAAGGCAGCACAGGAGCTGCTGCAGGAGCAGCCCCCAAAGGCCAAGAGCTTACTTCAGCCTGGAGCCTCACATGGTGTTCACAGGCAGGGGTGTCTGAAGCACTGCAGGGTTCCCACCTGGGCCTTCCGTGCTCCCTGCCCTCCTCCTGAGCACAGCCAGCCCTGCAGGGATGCCTGGGGCATTCTGCACCCCGTGAACTGCTGCTGAGTCTGCAGCAGCACAAACCTCCAGCACGGGCACTGACCAGCTCAATTTTGGAAAGCCTCACCAGAGGTTTGTAACAGCAGAAAGGAAAACCAAGAGAAAGCCCAGCCTGCTCCAGCAGCTGCTGCTGGTGCCTGGCTGTGGGTGAGCTGCACCCCTGCACCCTCCCACCTCCACTCCTGCTGCTGACAGCAGCACCTTTGGGACCTGCTGCTTCCTGCTGCCACGTGGGCACTCTGCAGGACACAAAGCCACACACCTCTGCCATGCAGAACATGCACAGCTCCAAAGGCAGAGCTGGGGTAACAGCCAGTGGCAAGGAAATAAATGTGGGGATGTGAGGGTGCTGCCACTCGACACTGCCGTGGAATAACACTCTCATAACACCTATTTACAAACACTAACACTGTTCAGGATCAAGAGGAACCCAATTTAGATAAATGCTTAATACTTCTACAGAAGTGAAATCCTTTAAATGAAATAACATGTTATTTATGGTTGTGTGTACTTGCTGATGATGCTCTCAGAAAAGATCAGCCACTGAAAGGATTGAGATGTCCCAACAAGCACATGGGACCAGAGTTCACTGCTCTTGAGATGCTTTAGCACAGTGGTTTCATAGGTGGGAGAAGAAGATTTTATCTTCATTTAATTCAGTAAGATCAATTTTATGCCTACTTCACCAGAAAAGCAACTGAAAGCTGAAAGATAGAAGTCAAATATGTCCTTTCAAGCTGTGGAAAAAAGTGGGTATGAAAAATGGCTGTAATCTTAAAGGACAGGAGGACCACACTGTCTTAGTTATGTTATTGACTTGTTGGAAATGCAAAGCATGTTTAGATAAACATTATTTACCATATATCTTCAGCACATTCACTTAACCATTAAAAACATTTCTAAAAATTCTATTTTTAGGACTTTTTAATTGGAATTCGGTTCCCAGACTGACCCACCATGTGTTTAAAAATTACTCGTATGGTGCATAGGAAAGCTGCCATGTACCTTATACTAAGAGAAAAGTTTAAAAAAATAAGGCTGAAATATATTGTGAAACACAGTATTGGCTAAATAAAAATGCACTGATAGCTGACTTCAACTTTCATTGGTAAAATGAAATACAGGATTTAGTGAAAAAGCTCATAAAGAAAATCATTATATTTTGTTTCAAACTCAAATGAGAATCAGCCTTAAGAACATCTACTGAGAAAAGGAAATGCAAACAACTATTAAAATCGATTATTTGAGTAAGTGTTTCTTGCTTACGTAGCTGGTGTTGCTTCACATCAATCTCCACTACCTTGGGAAAACTTAAAATTTAGAAACAAGAACCAATGAAGACCCAGCAAAGGAAAGATTGTCAAAATAACTCATTTTCTGACTGATGAGCAAAATTCATTTCAAATTACTTCCTCTGGCTGCCTTTGAAATGGAACATTACATCTCTGCTCTCTGCCACAGGCTGCCAGGGCTGCAAGGGGAGCTGGAGGACTCTGGACACTCCTTGGCATGCACAGGGCAGCTCTCCTGCCATCCATGGGTGCAGGAATCCAGCAGGGACCTGTGCAGCCTCCCTGCCCTGCCCTTCCTGGCTGTCCTGCTGCACACAGGGCCAGCTCTGCCCTGTCCCCGTGGCACCCTGTGCAGCAGAGCTGACCGAGGCGCCTGAGCAGTGCCAGCAGCGCGCGACAACCCAGCCAGGGTCACAGCCACTGCTCTTCAGCACACTGCACCTCCTGCAGGGTTTTCTGCTTTTTGAAAAGGGTTACCTCTCAGCCCTTGCCATTTCTTCTGTCTCAGCTTTGCTCCCCCCAGTGCTGCAGTGTCCCAGTTCACTTCCACCACATCTTTCCCAGGAGCGTGCACAGCAACTGCTCACAGCAGGGAGGGAGGGTCCATGGGCAGCAGTGAGGGAGGATCCATGGCAGCAGTGAGGATCCATGGGCAGCAGTGAGGGTCTCTGGGCACACTGAGGGAGGATCCATGGGCAGCAGTGAGGATCCATGGGCAGCAGTGAGGATCCATGGCAGCAGTGAGGATCCATGGGCAGCAGTGAGGGAGGATCCATGGCAGCAGTGAGGGTCTCTGGGCACACTGAGGGAGGATCCATGGGCAGCAGTGAGGGTCTCTGGGCAGCAGGGAGGGTCTCAGGGCAGCAGTGAGGGTCTCAGGGCAGCAGTGAGGGAGGATCCATGGACAGCAGTGAGGGAGGATCCATGGCAGCAGTGAGGATCCATGGGCAGCAGTGAGGGAGGATCCATGGCAGCAGTGAGGATCCATGGGCAGCAGTGAGGGAGGATCCATGGCAGCAGTGAGGATCCATGGGCAGCAGTGAGGGAGGATCCATGGCAGCAGTGAGGATCCATGGGCAGCAGTGAGGGAGGATCCATGGCAGCAGTGAGGATCCATGGGCAGCAGTGAGGGAGGATCCATGGCAGCAGTGAGGATCCATGGGCAGCAGTGAGGGAGGATCCATGGCAGCAGTGAGGATCCATGGGCAGCAGTGAGGGAGGATCCATGGCAGCAGTGAGGATCCATGGGCAGCAGTGAGGGACTCTGGGCACACTGAGGGAGGATCCATGGGCAGCAGTGAGGATCCATGGGCAGCAGTGAGGGTCTCTGGGCACACTGAGGGAGGATCCATGGGCAGCAGTGAGGGAGGATCCATGGGCAGCAGCTGGCAGGCAGTGACTCCACCAGCACAAGGCCCTCTCCTGTTTACATGATGCTCAGAGCTGGAGCAAATGCTGGTTTTGGGCAGCTGCCAATCTCACAGCCAACGAACAGGATCCTAAACAGAACTGGGCTATTTGTTCTCTCTCACCCTGGCACGCAGCATCCCTGGGGGAGCTCCTTCTTCAAGTGCCCTGCACTAGGGATTTTGTGGCTGCTGCCGTTTTGGTGGCTGCTGCTTCATGCAGGCAATGAAAAACACATTTGGCATTGTGCAACTCAGATGAAAACCTGCAATTTGTGCTGAAAGCACAGCTACAGGAACACAGAACCTGCACATGAACACCGAGGTGCTGCCCTGACCCCCCCAAGGCGTGACCCATCGTAACCCCTCACTCTGTCAGGGCAGGGTGCCAGCCTGCACATCCATCCTCACCTGCCAGAGAGCCACACCAACCCACCCTGGGTCCCAGCCCAGCTGGCAGCACTGCCACCACTGTCTGTGCCAGGCCAGGTCGGTGGCAGCAATCAGAAGTTTTGGGACTTGGTGTCAGAGCCTGCAGTCTCTCAGGGTGACTTTGCCTTGAAAGCTTGGATGACAGTAAAGATGAAAAATGGTTCTGCCATTTTCTCCCTGTCTGCCCTCAAACTATTTATGCCCAGCAGGACACAGAGGGGCTGCTCCCACACGTGGCTCCTGTTCCTATCCCTGCCAGCCACTGGCCAAGGGCTGCCTGAAGCTGTGGCTTCCTCTGAGATCGGGGCAGCTGAAGGCTGGGGAAGAAACACCCTTTGGGCACAGTGGAGGGATTAAAGAAATCTCATAAAATCCACGTCTGTAGCTCACTCAGGGAGGCTCTCCCCACTTAAAGACAGCCAGGAACTCTGGCAAACAGCATCAGCCCTTCTCTGGAGTGCCCAGTAATGCTGCCTCTGCACAAGGACCTGAAACAGGGACAGGATACAGGGGATACACTCAACTGGAAGTGTCCGAGAGGCTGAGACCAGGAGGGGTTTAGTAGAAATCTGCAGTTTTTCCCAGATTTGCAAACAAATAAAATCTATTTTTTCCTGAAGTCCAAAGCTAGCTAATTTATTTCTAAGTGTTCATTTTAACAGGCTTTCTCAGTCTTCCTGACCAAAACACTTGCCAGTGCTCTAAATGAAATTCCAGCTCAAAAAGATAATTTTAAAGACTGCTGCTACCAGGTGACATGAAAGTTGAATTCCAGTTTCTGACCTTCTTCTGATGTCATAAGTGTAGAGCAAGATGAAAAATGATTAGAACCAAGGCACCAGTTGTGGGTTGAGTCAAGCACTTCACATCCATTTGACTCAAGAGTAAATCCACAACTAAAAAGTTGGTAAAGAAGACAGGGAAAATGAGCCAGTTTTGGTCCTCATAACAAAATCAGCTTTCAAGAAGGCTGTGCTGAGGTTTTCTGACTCAGTTCATACAACAGCAACACACTGGGTTAACTGCAATGCAAGGGAGGGCTCCTGTGAGAGAGGAATGGTTGGGACCCTCCTAGAAAACCCCCCATCCTGCAGGAATGGACTGGGGGAAGCTGAGGGAAAAGGAAGATCTGTGACTTGTCATGTTCCCCACATCCTGTTTGATAAATGATGCCCAAGAGAAGGAAAATTCAGAAAGGGGGGGATTAGAATCCAAATCCAGTGGGTCAGAAGCCTACATGAAGGTGGGGGAAACATCTGCTGCATGTTGGTATCTCAGGTCCTTCCCTTTGGCTGATACCATGCCTGCTGTTGCCCTGCCTGCCTGTTTTACCCACCAATCTCAGCTACAGGCAGGATCATGCCCACGGAGCTGGAAATCTCCGCCATTCAGAGGATTTATGAAAAGTATTTTGCTTTTGTCCCCCTGAAATTACATCATTCTCCTCTTTTATCTGTCTCAAGTGTCAGGAGAGTGTGATGCTAATGAGATGTACAAAGGCTTTTGGGTAGCTGAACAGTTTTATAGTCCCACATTGATAAATTAAAGCATTTGTCACTGTTACCACATTAATGTTTCTTCCTGAGATCAAAGTCTGGATTTGTTGCATTAAGTGGGACCATCCTCTGCATCACCACACGTTACCTTCGAGGAAATTAATTGTGGTTCTGCATTTTTACATTCACAGTTTAATCACACCCTGATTCTCACACCTGCTGATTCCCATCTCCACATGAGGTATGCAAGCCTTTTTTTATTATGGATTTTCTCCTTGCTACCTGTGTGAAAAGCCTGACTATCTTGTTTCAGGACAATCACTTTCTTCTGGCTCTGAAAGGCTGCTTCTGCAGTAAAGAATACAGACAATTTTCTTCCTTCTGGAACCCTGGATTTAGTCATGTTAATTTACATTTATATAGCACCTTTCATCCCTGAAGATCCCAATGCACTTTACAAACTCCCCCTCTCTGTACACAGAAGCTGTACAAATAGGCTACACAAACAGACACAGGATCCCACTGCCAGCCTCTGAAACACATCCCCCTGCCTGTATTCCCAGCACACTCGTGGCCATCCAGCTCTGCACACCCTGCAGCACATCTCCATCAAGGAGGAAAACACGGCAGTGTGATTTAGAGGCACGCCAGGGAAGCACAGGGATCTGGGCAAGAATGGCTGTACAGCCTGGCTGAGTGACACCCCCTGGCTGCACGGGTTAAAATGAGGCAAAAGCTGATTTGTGATCAATTCCCTCTCACTGCCTTGGTGCTGCCTCACTGCCAGGTTTGCTGCTCCCTCCCACTGATGGGCAACCCTCGAGTGGTTTGTTTGTTAAAACTGGAAAGCATCTGCCTGCTTTGCAATGAAAATAAGGGCAAATAACCCCCCCTCCCAACAGCAGCAGCTGAGTGCCAGCAGCCAGCATGAAGATGGAGGAGAAGGGAGAAGCCAGCATACCTGAGACACCTTTTTGACCACGTCGCTGCCCACCAGGAAGCCCTGAGCGTAGGAGCGCGCCGCGATGAAGGCTCGGGTGGCCTTCACCTTCAGGTCCCTGGGCACCTCCCCGAAGGGTCTGTGCTGCTCGGCGTGTTTGACCATGCAGTCCAGGTACTCGTCCGTGATGTGGTACTGGGGGTTCAGCAGCTTGAAGAGCTTCTCCAGCAGCCGTGTCCAGAACTCGTTGAGGGCCTCTTCCAGGTTGACGTTGGAGCTGCGGTAGTAGCGGCGCAGCTCGCTGTACAAGTCCTTGAACACCTTCGCATTTTGAGTGTACAGTTCTCCGTACATGCTTGGAAAGGCATCATAAAGGGCCTTTTCTGACTTGTTCAACAAATCCTGGAAATAACCTGAAAGATGAGAATAAGGAGAGGTGATGGATCAGTCGGGCAAGCTGGAATCCAGAGGCTGTGTCATTTGGCAGCACAGCTGAACGCCCTGAGAAAAGAGAAGGGCCCTAACAGAGCTCTTCCTCCAACCAACATTGCCCACACTCTCAGATCTGAGCCTTAGCCATGAACACAGAGGGAGAACCACTCCCCTCCTTCACGCTGGAGAACCCTGGTCTGGGCCTCTCCAGCTCTTGTGGCAGGCTCAGCTGGAAGCAAAGCTGGGTCTCTCTTCTGAATCTGTCAGGTGTCACAGTGTCACTCATGAGTTTTCCCAGCTGGCATTGCTTCCACAGACCCTAAGCTGCCACGTGCTCTTCCCAAAGCCCTGGTGGGATGAAGCAGGGCTGCCAGCACGGTGCCAACCCTTCCCAGGGACATCCCTGGTCCCTGGGCACAGCCAGAGTCCAGCTGCAGTGTCAGGAACAGGCACATCTTCCAGGGGATTCCAGGGCAGGGCTGTGCCCAGGTGCTTTTTAACCAAGGCCAACATTATCTGGGGTTCTCATCCCTTTGGGTGTGCATCCTGCTTTTGTTTCAGCATAAATAACAGAGTGGTTTTACACCTGTGGTTCAGTGCTCTCAGATGTGACAGAAATGTGACTCTCTTGCCACACAGAGCAGGGTGAGACTGACAGATTTGACTCTTCCCTTACCAACATTAGGTGTTTCCATTATCTCAACTGCCAGCTACCTCCAGGCTGAGACTGAACAGTAGAACTCATAGCAGGACTGGCCTGATCCAATTAATAGATTTACATAAACAACTTTAATCATCGTTGAAGTCAGTGAGAGGAAAAATAATTTAAATAATAATTTTAATTTCAATTACATTTGTACTTTTAGGGTCTTTTTGAAGCAAACCTGATTAATCTATTCTTTAAATCTAAATTACTATTATTTTGTTTGGCAATGCGTGATAAGCTCTAGTTGGAAAGAAACTGTTATTCAATTAAAATCAAACAGCATGTAGCTAGGTACATAAATTACCTTCATGGTGCTAGACATAAAAGAAAAGAAAGAAAAGCTCCTGAAAAATGCATACTGCATGTACAAAACTTTATTAAACAAAGTATTTTTTGAGGGAATGGTGCTGACTACAACTAAAGACATCTAAAATTGTAGAACTAGTAAAGCTCAGTCTTGGTTATATTCACTAACTGAGAAGGGCCATACAAGCTTTCCTATATTAATAATCTCTCACTGGTTTTTCAGATTAGAATGAAGCTTAAACTTAACAAGTGAATTGAGCAAGTGAAAAGAACCCTCTGCAGCTGCACCACAGGTTGCTAATAGTGAAAATTCCTGTGCTATTTTAACAAATATCCAAAAAAAAAAAAAAAAGCTACACTGAGCATTAATAGCCTGGACTTCTCCAGCCACTACCATGTGCTGCTAAATAGATTAAAATTTGATCTAAGAGATTTTTGTTTTTAAAAGATGGTAAGTGAACTAGGTCTTAGCAGAAGTCTGGTTTAATTACTTATGCAGAAAGTAAAAATCTGTTATCTGGAATGTTGAATAAAAACTGGTTTTCAAATGTACTTTGGGAAGAAATTTATCCTTATTCAACATGACTGGGTTGGAAGTTTGTATCTCCAACCACTTTTACTGGGATCCCTCAATCTCTCAAATGACTAATCGTGCACCTTCCCCACTAAAACTTGATTTCTTCCTACAGGCACCAGGTGTCAGGGCATCAAAGTCACCTGTGACCTTGCAATGGGGGGGTTCTCATAAGGAAAAAAACCAAAAACTGATGCCTGCAGATTAACAAAAAGAGATGCTGCACTCACCTGCAACAGAAACAAAATACAAAGTTTCTCTGATGCTGATGAGGAATCTAAAAGCTCTTCCCTACCTTAATGTATCACTCCAAACACTGCAGGTTGCCCATTACAAGTTAATTAAACTGAGCTCAAACTGTCTCCTTGTATAATCAGTGTTCTTTTCTGTGTGACAAGAGACACAAACTGAACAATTTGCTCAGCAATCGAGGCAGACATGCAGCTTTGAACTCACCATCACGAGGAAGAAAACACCAACAAACAAAGCCCAATTTGTCAATTCAAGGAAAAATTACTTTATTTGTTTTGCTACAAGAGAAACAAGATGTATATCTCCCTGTCAAAAAATTGGAGACTGCTCTCAAAAAAGCCAGCTAATTAAGTGCTGATGAACTGTTACTTCTCACCCAAGTGAGGGAACACCGATTACAGCCAATTCATTTGTGGCTGGTTTTCATGAAGTTCTTCTAGATTTCACACACTGAGGGAAAAAAATCTACACTAGCCAGGGAATATTACCTCTCAATTAAGTCTACACGTGTTTGTGATGAATGGCTGACCTGGCAGGGAATTTCACCCATTTTGCAGCATCAGAAGGTAGCACAAAGTGAGGTTTGTCAAGAGGGATGCCACCTTCCCTCTTCCTCAGTGCAGTGTCAGGAGATCCCCCAGTAACACTGCATCCTCTCCTTCACACTCCCTGCCTGCTGATGTCCCACCTTTCAGGGAGTTTAGACACATGCCATAGATTAAGGACATGCAGGCCCTTGGGATAAGACCACTTGCTGAAGCACAGTTCAGGCTCCTGCCATTCTACCTTGATTTCAGGCAGAAGGAATTATTTATTGGAGGGGGAGCAGCCCATTATCTGTAGCCATGGTGGGTGGGGTACCCCTCAGGTAACGGGGTGCCCCAAATCTCCAGCAATGCAGCTGTCCCACTGCTGCTCTCAGGAGCCACCACTAACAGGGCCAGCAGGTCCCTCTGGAGGCTTCAGCTCCCACTTGGTCACCACTGCTGGGTTTGCCCTGGCTCCCAGAGCACGACTGCAGTGTTCAGCTCAGGCAGGGCACGAGCACATGGAGCAGCTTCACCCAGGTCACACACTGGCCACAGCCCCGAGCCCCTGAGCTCTGCTGCCAGCACCTTCTCTGTGCCAGCAGCAGGCTCAGGCCACAAACTACACTCAGGCACTGTGGCACAGGGCTGTGTCACCTGGTGAGTGGCAGGGACACAGGGAAAGGGCTTAACTGCACTCAGGCACTGTGGCACAGGGCTGTGTCACCTGGTGAGGGGCAGGGACACAGGGAAAGGGCTCAGGTGCACTCAGGCACTGTGGCACAGGGCTGTGTCATCTGGTGAGTGGCAGGGATGGAGGGAAAGGGCTCAGGTGCACTCAGGCACTGTGGCACAGGGCTGTGTCACCTGGTGAGTGGCAGGGACACAGGGAAAGGGCTCAGGTGCACTCAGGCACTGTGGCACAGGGCTGTGTCATCTGGTGAGTGGCAGGGATGGAGGGAAAGGGCTCAGGTGCACTCAGGCACTGTGGCACAGGGCTGTGTCACCTGGTGAGTGGCAGCGACACAAGGAAAGGGCTCACAAGGAGCTGCTGCTGCAGCCAGAGAGCTTCTCTGGCTCCAGGAGGCACCACTGCCCTCCAGTCCCTGGGGCCAGCAACACAGCTGAGGTGGCTGTGCAGAGGGTTCTTCCCCCTGAAAGGATGCATTTGCTTCCACTCTGAGTCACAAGAAAGCAGCTACAGATTCTGTGGACCATGCTGAAAACCTCATGGCTGTTCTCGGCTTCTGCGAGCCCAGGAATTTGACAGTACTAGCTGACACCTCGCTGTGAGTCACCTGCTAAATCCATGAGTGGCCTTCCCCTCTGTAAAAAAGTTTTCTTCAGGAGCCATTGACAGGTGAGTCCTTCCTCACCCCTGCCAGCTGAGGGACACAACACTGCCAAGCCCAGCAGGTGGCTTTCAACACCAGTACTTCAGACAAATCAAACTCAATTTTCCCTGGGCCAATGCAAGGCACAGCTCCTCAGCCAAGGCCACTCCTACTTGAAGCATCACCTTTCACACCCTTTTGCTGCAAAGTGTTCAAAAGAAAAATAAAATGAAATGTAAGTCTGTTTTATTACTATTATTATTGCTTCTCACTTCCAAGCTAGGAAACAAGACAACAGGCTTTGCTCAAAGGAAATTTGCTTTTTGGCAGAGGCCAGGTCTGAAAAACTCTGCCTCAACTGCAAAAATGCCAGAAAGTTATGAGTAAAGAAGTGAAAGGCTTTTACAACCAAAACAATTCTGCCACATTGGCTGTGCTTTTTCTTGCTGTTGTAGTGACAAAAACTTAGTTCTCAGAGAATTAAGTTTTCAACCACAATCTATAACCTTTGCATTCAAGAGAGATTGCAAATCCCCACCCATTTCCCTGCTTCACAGCTTCCCAGTGTTCGCAGCTCATATTTTCACAGTTTCCACATTTTCACAACTCTGGATTCAAATTGGGAAGCTGTGAACAGCACGGCAGGGACCGGCAGTTTCTCTCTGAAGATAGAAAGTTTTGAGTTTCTCCTTCCTCAGCCCCCCCAGCACCAAATACTTTATCCAAGCTCTCTGCTACCATTTGATCACTCAACATCTGGAACACACTGGGGTTTCTTCAGCTAATACAATGATGGAATGGGAATGGATGCAGGAGGGAATGAGATCACTGAAGGAAGAACACCCAAATGCTCTTCAGGCAGGCGGCAGAGCTGGCCTCCTACAAGCCCCATCAGATTTGAGAGGCATGCTAGAGGAAATATGAGAAAAGGAGAAAGGTGACTGAATTACTTTCAGTCAGAATATTATTAAAATTTTAAGCAGAAAACTGCCGCACAAAATGTCTTACACACAACAGGGAAGAGTTGAGACTGGAGAAACACCAATGGTTGTTCTTGTGAAAATGCTGCAGAAGTTTTGCAGCAATGTGTGGAATGAAAACCCTCCTGCTGCTCAGACAGCTTTGCCTGGTGAGCTCTGTTTGTGCTCTGAGGGCCTCGCCATGAACTGCCAGGACAGACGGACGTGGGGCAACAACAAGAGGAGGAGGAAGTTTCAGATCCTCAGTTTTGAGGATCAGTTTCTCAGTTTTGAGCGAGCACACGAGCCTGTGGTGGAATCCACGCAGGGCCAGAGGCACAGAGCTCTGGAGGAAGTCTGGGCAAATACACTCTGAACAAACTGCTGAGAGTCAGGACTGGACTGAAACAGGAGAGGAAATGTAGGTGCTTCTGTGATGTCCTGAACCCCAGCCCAAGCAGGGAAAGAAACGGGATGGAGATGTCTGCTACAGCAGAGCTCCTGCTCGGTGCCAGCCCTGTTGGTCTGAGGAAGAGTCTTTTCCTGGGCTGAGCTCCCATTTAATACCCTGCTGCACTTCCCAACACCAGTTTGCCTCTCCAGTTGGTTCTAATGCTGTTCTTGCAGTTAACCTACTACTAGGAGGGAATAATTCAGCAACAGGTTTAAGCCATTAAAATCCAAATCTAATGCGCTCACGTCTATTTTATTCACTTCAGCAAGTACAATGACACTTTATTTATAAAATTGCTATTACTAATTTAAGTACTACCCATGGCTGGCTGAAGAGCTGATATCAATCCAAGAGCAGTGATATACTCTGGTTCATACCTTGGTTGTGTCCTTCCACAGGAAATAAGCACAGTGAGACTCAGTGACAGGTTCCATGTGCAGATAGCCCTGGATGCAGCAATCCTGGTGCCATTTTCCTGGGGGGTCACCTCTCTGCTCTCAGCTTCACACTCCTGTAAAACTGCTGCTCTGGGGCTGTTTCCTCAGCCCTGAGCCACCTTGGAGAACACAGTCCCTCTCTGCTGTCTTCTGGATCACTCCCATGTACATCCCTCCCAATGCCCCTGTTTGGTGGCTGTGACCAAAGAGGCATCAGGATAAACCAAGACTCAGACTGCAAAAGAAGCCCAAACAAATGGAGATAAAATCAGCTTTTCCCTAGAAGCCAAAGGATGAGCAGTGTGAGTGAATGATGAGTGAATGTGCTAGGATGCAAGAATTTTGATGCCTTTAGGTAATACAACTTCAAAAGTTTTAGGATTTGCTCCAAAGAGCCACTTGACTGATACTTCCTCTGCACACTGTGTCCTGGGAATGTGTGCTGAGAACTGTGTGGGAGCACAGAACTGAAGAGATGTTGTGAGTCAATGAGACAAAAAGTACCAGCTCTGCCATTCCAAGATCAATTTTGTACTCTCCTAAACCTGCTCAGTGCCCAGCACAAAAGCACTTCAAGATTTTGACCTCAATCCTGCTGGAAGGTTGGTCCAGGGCACCTCCTCTGATAGGAGATTTCTTTTCTCAATTTCTGGTCAAAGTTCATTCTTTATCCACTTGGTCTTTGCCTCTATGGTCCTGTAGTTTCAATTGTTGTTTTTTTTTCCCTGGAGTTCACTCTTTGAGACATTTACACACCAAGTCTCACACTTTCTCACGCTGCCTTCCTACACAAACAGAAGTACTTTCCCCTCTTTACACCTGACAGGCTCACTCCACTAGCTCTTTTCTTCACCTCTTCTGCTTGGCATTAACTCTTCTTAGCTGTGGGTGGCCAGAAGCACAAAGAACAACTCCTTTCCTTCACTTGCAATAACTGTGAATACTGCAAGGACTGCACTTGCCTTTTTTAGGAGCACATCACATTAGCATTTCACAGACTTTCTGCCACCAACTGGTTCACCCCTAATTCTCCCCCTTGCTATTTCCAACCAATTAATCCCCAGCTGTACGCCTAGCTCTGAAATATTGAATTTCACCCTATTTCTATTGTTTTGGTTGTCATGGTTATCCACTATCCTCTTCAATAGTGACAACTTTTCCCAGCACTATGGCACCAATTAATCTCATGACTGCATTTCCTATCATTCCTGCCAGTTTTTAATGGGGCTGTTAACCAGGATGGGGTCTAGGCCTGTCTTGAGAACCACAACTGGGACCTCCCTCCAGGCCAGGAGCTCATCTTTAAGCACAGTGTATTGCTGCTTCCCCCTTAGCTAGTTCACCTGATAATTCCTTTACTAATTTCCATCTTCTTCAGCTTAATTAACTACTCAAGGCACAGATGCAAATGTCTTTGAAGTCTCCTGAGATGTATTAGTTGATAGAACAGACACACCACGAGCAACAGTGAAAGCAGGCTTTGGATATAGGATTTGACTGAATCTCTACAATCTCTTCATCAAGCTGCCTTTGGGTAAGAGCAAAAGCTGCCCCTTCCTTAAACTGGTTTAGACTGGGACATACAGCAGACGTGGTAGGGAAAAGGAGAGCTTTTTGAGAAAACAAAAACCTTTCCCTGCAAAAGAGAGATGCTGTTGCATGAAAATGCTGTTTGGAACAGGGCTCTGCTAGTGAGGAGAGGAGCTTCTGCCCAGGAGGAAGCACCTCCAGTCACTCCAAAGAAACTTCACTTTTTCTGCCAGGACTTGGATAACATTTTCATTTCATTGTGTTGCATGGCAAAGAGAGATAATTATTTGCAGCTATTTCTTCTTCTGCATATTGCCTCCCCTCTGTTCCTACAATGTTCCCTGACAGGTTGTCTTTATCTAAGTCAAGCAGGACTGGATCCAGCTATCAAAATAAGGGAGTGGAGGATGTTCCCTGGCAGGGAAGCTCCCCAGAGGAAAGAGCTGGCCCTTACTCCAGGAACAGTGGGAAGCTGGATATTCTGCTTGTCCTCCTGATAAGCACTAGGGCCCTACAGGGTGTCACCCAAGGTGACAGCAACAAGCCTGGATGTCACAAGCACAGCCACAGAGACCCTCTCCAGCCCCAGCAGCAGCTCTCTCCACAACATGGCTGGAGAAGAAACCACTTTAGGCTTTGATGATCCCAAGGCTCTCAGTACTTCCATCCTGATGACCCTTGGAAACGGCTCTGTGCAAACCTTAAAACACCCCTGAAGTCAAGTGCCACAAATCTTCAGAGACAAGAGTCACTTGGGGCTGGGGACAAAGAACACAAAATGATCTGTAGGAGGGGCAGGACATAGAAGCAAAGCCTGTGCACAGACTGCAGCATTAACAGGGGTCAGCATCCCCCCCTTGGAGCAGCTGAGCCTGCTCCAGCATTCCCTCCTGCCTGGCAGTGTGAGAGTGAGGAGGGAGCTGGAGAAGGGTCCTGCACCTGCCTGGAGAGGAATTCCAGGCACCACACAGACCCTGGGATATAAAATACCACAACACATTCTGCCAGTTGCTTGGTAGGTCCTTGATTGTTTAGGCTTGGAATTTCCACGTTGGGAACTGGGGAAGCAGGGCAGGTGTGGGGTGAGGGTGGCTCCAGGCTGGGCTGCTGGAGGTGCCCTGGGGCTCCAGGGGCTGGGCTGCTGCAGCAGGAGGGGGCACTGAGGTGTGCCCACTGTGTGTGGCTGTGAGCAGGTCAGCAGGGCTGCACTGGTGCTCCCAGGCACAAGTACAGAGTGTCAGAGTGTGTGAGAACCAAAGAGAAGCTGCACCTAGGCTAGACTGTTCACAGGGCTTTTCCAACCATCTAATGCCAGCCCTGTTCCCTGCACCTCTCCAGCCTGCCTGGCACAGAATGAAGAGCTGTGCTGCTGTGAGGAAACCTCCTGTAGACTGAAAGCCCTTGACCAGGGGATTTGCTCTGTTTGCATCCAGGGTGGGATAAGCAAATACCAGAGATGTGAATCTGAAGATTATTTTACCCACGTGTTTTCCTGGAATCTGAGCTGGCATGAGATTTTAATCATGGCACCTTCTAAATATACCTGTGCTACAACCAGAGACTTGCAGCAAATGATGAACTGCAAATATTGCCCCAGCAGGCTCTTACCAAACACATTTCAGAGCAACCTCTCTGTTAGATAAGGCCTGGGGAGATGTGTGGGTGGGATTCATAACATGGGAGTCAAGTCTGACCTGGCAGCTCAGCCCTCACTTGAGGAAGCCCTCTTTAACATGAGCTGAGCTCTCCTTTACAGCCACTCCTCTCCCTCTGGACTGTAGTAGGAGTTGGGATAACTGAGCCAGAGCAAGCTGAACTTTTGGATAAATGAAATTTTGTGAGATAAATTTAGCCCTCTTTTTTTTTTCCTCCAAGAAAGCCTGCATTTAAAGGCAAACCAATAAGCACCACAGCTATCACTGACAGGAACAGAAAGGCAGTAAAATTAATTGCTAATACTGCCTATTCCTTTCCAGGTTTACTCAGTAAGACCTGAAGGGCTCCATTTCTCCAAGGGTAAAATAAACTCACAGGTTTAACAATACTGAGGGTTGCTGGCAGTTTTAAAAGGTGTGATGTACACCCTGGATACAGCACACACGCCTCTAGAGCAAAGGTAGTTTTCACTGCAGAAAGAAGTGTTCCTTTACTCCAGCTGAGCACTGGAGCTGGTGATGAGCTGCAGAGACATGGCAGGAATGAGACAAGCAGTGGATGTGGCCGGGATGTGCCCAGGAAGGTTGTCACCTTCCCAGGAACCCCATCCCAGCCAGCCTCACCGAGGCTGAGTTTGCCCTTCTGCCCCTTTCAGCAAGCTCCAGAGAGCTGCACCATAACCTGCACAGCACCTCAGGGTGCTTCCCTTGCTCCCATCCACACTGCTCAAGGCTGAAAATAATGAAGCCTTTATACATTTTAATACACATATTTCAATTTCTTCCTTACTTATAAAATGTACCATGAACCAATTTGTCACTTAGTCAGGCTCTTCGCAGTATTATTTTAATTGAGAAAAATATCAGTGAATTATTACTTCTTTAGAATTAAATGTATTTGTCTCTGCAAAAAAAAAAAAAGCAGAGGAAACAACCCCATAGTTTGTGTCTATTTTTGACACTTTCTGCATTCACAGAGGGGCTTGAGCATCCCCACTACATGGTTTTACAGATCAAAGCTCCTTGTTTGAGTTTTGCAAAAGCTGTGGCAGTGAGACAGAACTGGCTTTTTATCTTCTTCATTAGTGTTGCCCTCTGCTCCGAATGGCCTCTAGACAAACTATTTATTGTTGGGTTAATTAGATCATTTGGATCTATGCTTGCCACTGCATTTTTGCAGTCTAGAATATCTAAGACACACGGTCCTTGAATCTCTAAGAATCCTGACTATGTGACACGTGGGCTTTCCCAAAGGAAAAAGGAGGACAGGAAATACTGGCTGTGGGGATAATATTCTACACAGGCTAAGTTCCCCAGTTATTATTGCAGGAGTTTACCTAAGTCTGTAAAAAGCCCTTAATCTCTAGTGTTCTCTCCTTCAGCACCTTCAGAAAACAACTTGCCTCTTTGTAAAAATATTTTGCTCCCATGGGACCAGTATGAAAAGGAGAAATAGGCAGAGATGGCTGCAGACAGGTAGTGTTGGGATGCAATCTGAAGAATGCAGCATGGGTGTACCTCTGGCAGCTGGGAGTGGACAGAACGTACCCACAGACAATAACTGGCACATCTGTTACTGGAATCATAAACAAATTAGTCTCAACTGCTATTTTAATATGGAAGCAATATGGATATCTTATATACAGCTCCTCTAAAATAGTATTAAGACATTACAGCACATTTTTAGAAATTTGGAACAGCCAGAAAGACGTGGGTAAGAAAGCCCCCCCCAGCCCCTCAATGCATGGGGATTTTCCTAGGGATAACCACATGGTACTTCTTTCCCCAGGTGCCTGCTTCAAAAGAAGCAAATTTTAGCAATTGCTGAAGAAAAGAAATTCATGTTCCCTGGCAGATATTACAATAATAAATTCAGTAGCAAATTTTAGTTTCTGCCCCATCTGATGGCACCTGCTCTGTTAAACACCTCTAACTTCACCGTGTCCAAAGATAAAAATCTAGATAAAGACAGATTTTCAAAAGACCCTAGCACCATTTAACTACTTCTGTTTTAAAATACAAAGTCACTTAAAAAGCAATCCTAAAGGGAGATTTCAGCTTAGCTTATCCAACTTTTTCCTTCAAATGTTTGTTGGTTTTTAAAGGTTGCTAAGCATAGACTGGCTATAACCAGACTGGGATAAAACCACTGGATTCTCTGAGCTTGGGAGCTTTGCTTGGCTGCAGCCCACCTGAAACCCACAGGTAGTGCTGGCTGCAGCCAAGGAGAGCTGGCTGAGCACTCAGTGAGTGTGAGATCCCAGAAAAGCACCTAGGTAGAAACACCTCCTTCTAAGGGGATGGATGCAGATGTGGCACCAGACCAGTCCTAGCTCAAGTGTCCTGTCCCTTGACTTGGTGTTGGAAGCCTCATGAAGAGGATCAGTTCAAAACCAGAATGAGTTAAACTCTGAGATACCACAACCTACACACACCTAAGCTGCAGCTGTACATCTACTGAATTACTGCTGCTTGATTTTGCTTAATTTCATTGAGGTAGAAAAAATACCTTGTCCAGTACTTAGACCTTTTACAATTATGTCTGAATATATTTTCTAACGGACATAAACTTTTTTTTTTTTTTAGTTCATGGACTATAAACGTTACATATTTCTGGTTTGATTTATTTCTTGTGTATAATTCACATCATGACTGTGACCAGCATGGAAAATCAGCCACAAAATCTATTTGCTTTGGGATATTGGCAATCACCTCCACACTGCCAATGGACATTTAAAACTCATCTGAACCTCATCTGGAGGAAATACAATTTTGAAGGCTTGGGAAAGAGTCTGCAAAAAGTTGAGAAATGCATCATCTCCATCCTCACTAATTCCATGCTGAGACATACACATAACACACTTATTTGAAATTTGTAGCAATCAAACATGAATCACTTTCAGATCTGCAAGCATGATAAAACCTTAAAGACAACCTGCCTGGGTGCCTTGTGCCTCTCAGGACTATCAGCTGGACACATCAGTGACTTGGGACATCTGCATCCACCCCTGGCTGACACCCAGCTTACAGAACACAGATCAAAAATGCACCTTAAAGAAAATATTAGCTGGGAGCTGGAATGCTTAACTGCACTCTGGCAGCAGCTACACTTAGGGTGAAAACAGAGAGGAAACTACACGTGCTCCTCTTTTTAAAAATTCATTTACAACAACTAAAAAAAGGCTTTGGTTACCCTGAGATGCTGGCACGCTCCTCCTTCCTGAGTTGGGGTTTCTGCTGCTTTTGAAGCATCTCTGGTTCTGGTCCAAATTTGAATGATGGGAGGAACAGATACTTGTTAAAAGCATGTGCTTGATTCACTTAACCAACATACAACTTTCCTTTTTTTTCCTGTCACATTTTTATCCAAAGTGCATTGCACCAGTGAATTGGACATGAGTAATAAATTCTGATCTCCTTAAAATGTCCTCCCATGAATATAGATTAAAATCCTCATTAAACACCTTGATAAATTAATGAATTTATAGGGATGCACAGAGAGGCTGACAAGCAGCTGTCATTCACCCTTTCCTCTAACCACAAATCAAAGCCAATCAAAATAATTATTTTTATAAATATTAAATATTTATTTAATTCTTTGATTATTTTGAAGCCAATCAAAATAATCTCAGATCTGGCAGAAGATTTAGAACAGACAAAAAGAAATACTATTTTAAACAGCCAAGTTATGGAAAACCTGACTCCTGTTACAAAATGTCCTGGATGCTGAGGACTAAAATAAATACAGAAGATGATCAAATCAGAAAAAAAGCAAGTACACTGGATGGACATGAAACAAAGCCAACAAGACATGCAGGGTAGCAGAGAAACTGCAGAACATTCATGGGGCAGAAGGCACACAGGATACCTTTGGAGCTTTCTCTGTAAGCCAGGGTGCACCTCACTAATTGCCACTACACTAATTGCCCCAGGATACTCTCAAGATCGAGGCAAAAATCAGAGTGAGTTTTGTTCTCTGGGAAAAGAAGACTCAGAGCACAGGCCCAGAACCAGAACCCTCTTCCTGATGCAAATACCCTCCTGTGACCTTGCTGTGCCTCAGTGTATCTCCAGAGATCTTCCACAACCCAGAAGCTCAGTGATTAACTTAATTAGGACAGCAATTATGTACCTCCTGTTAATAAAAGCTGTGTGCTGCACCACTGTTTGCTGATGTACAGAAGTGCTTTAGGACAGGAGATCACACTGGGTGAAGCAGACCATGGCACAGCCCAGCTCAGTAACAGCTTGCCCAGGTGACACAGCCCCAGCTGCTTCTTCACAAACACACCAGTGAGTGAGACCTGAACATCTCTGCCTGTAAGTGAATCCATGGAAACCTACAAAGTTATCTTCTATTACCTCTGAGACAACAATTAAAATAAATGCAGCTTAGTGTCAGCCCTGGGCAGAGGCAACAGATAACAAGACAGCCTGAGCAGTGCCCTCATTAAGGCTCTCTGGTAAGGAGAGCCATCCTATATATTGACTTTTCCACGCCTGTTGTGGTGCTGGGTAATTCAAAAATTTGCCTTTAATTCCCTTAGGATGCTCCATCTGGCTTCAGATCAATGGCCCACCCAGCTGTTTCAGCTGAACTCTGCTTTTAACTTGCTGACTGTAAAACAGCCCTATAAATTCCTGGTGTGCTCAGGAGAAAATCCTAGTGGTGAGGTGATGGATATTCCCCAGAGAATATCTTCTAAGTAAGCCAATCTGTGTCTGGAGGAACCAATTTTGGGTTGTGCAAGCTTTTCAAAAGGACATAAGTACAATTCGTAAGTGCAGTTTAAATAGCAGAGAGCAAACTGAATGACCTTTCCCAGTGTTTGGGGGAGCAGAAGAGCACTCCCAGCCCTAAAAACCATGGATGTGGAAGCAGCTGACTGGAGGAGGACCAGAGCTTGCCTGGGCATGCTCTCACAGTGCCTTTTCTGAGACCCCCATTTACACCACGGAACTGCTTCACGTAACCAACAATTTACAGAGCTGATTTCCTTCTCTTCCAATTCTCATTTCAGCTACATGCTCTGCAACTCTGTGTTTATGCTGCTCCAATCTTTTTGAAGAGAGAAAAAGTAACTCAACTGTCCATCACCAAGTTGAAGGGTAATCTCATTCACTCACAGCACTGCATTCTGCACACAGAAAAGGACAAGGGGTGGCATTTGTGTGCCAGTACCAGCGAGGCAATGATCTATGAGGGGACGCTCCCCTACCCCCATTTCACACCACAGATAACCAAACCTTCAGCCTTCAAAGCTTTTGACACTGCTGCCTTGATCCTCTGCTGTCATCATTCTCCTGCACAACCAACAGAGCAGTTGCTCTGCATGATCCACCTGGCCAGGCACCACGAGGAAGTTCTGCCAGTCACCCAGAGATGTTTCCTTTCACTCACTCATGCACGTGCTTACATATCACACAAACAGAGGCCTCAAGCTTCAGTCTCCCCTCAATTAATTAAATTAACATCCCACTCTTGTGGGACCACTTCCCTGCCCTTCATAACAAATACCTGTAGGACACTGATGAAAGGAATTGGAGCAGGAGCAAGCTCCCAAATGCCTGGGGAAGGAAACCCCAGGTATCTGGGAGCTTGCTCCTGCTCCAATTCCTTTCATCAGTGTCCTACAGTGATACAAACCACTGCTGCTTTGTGGGGCTGGAAACAGGGAAGAAGTCCTTGCAGGTCTTTGCAGCTGCTGAGTTGGTGACAGAGGTGCTGATGCTCCTTGGTGAGGGTTTTTGTGTGCAGTCTCACACAGCTGGCAGTGTGTAATGTGCCTGTAACATCTCTGAAACGAGCCCATGTGTGCACGTGGAAATCTGTGCAAGTTAAGGACTGAACAAGTTAAAAGAAAAGGGAAAAAAAGAGCAGAACTTTCTATGCTAGTCCATCCTCTAGGGTGGGGCTGAACGTGCTGGTGGATTCAAAGCAGGACTATCAGACTCAGTCAGATGGGTACTGACACACCCCTCCCAGTCTTGGGAGAAGAGGGAGTGCAGGCCAGGGAGAGGAGAGACACCCTCAGTGTGCTGTCCTGACTCAGAAAATCACAGCATGGGTTAAAGGGACCTGAAGGATCATCTACTTACAGCCCCCCTGCCATGGACAGGGATGCCACCCACCAGAGACCAGGTCACTCAGGACCCCGTCCAACCTGGCCCTGGACACTGCCAGGGATGGGGCAGCCACAGCTTCTTTGGGCACCCTGTGCCAGGGCCTCAGCACCCTCTGAGCAAAGAACTCTGCATGGAAAGGCTCAGAGGGCCTTTGTCTCACTGACTCCTGGGAAGAATATGCAGGGGACAGCCACTCCAAACACACTGAGTTCAGGAACAGCTTCGGTGGGATCCTGCACCTTCTCTGCCATGGAAGTCAATTGCGCATGAAATACGAAGCCCTAGAAAAACAGATTTCATTAGTTCTACTGCTCACGGAACCACTTGGACTATATGTTAAAAAATAATAGAAAAGCTGGTCATAAAATATCAGCAGAATAGTGCTGCACGTCCAGCTAAAACGAGTTCTGAACAAGAAGCCAAATAGCTGCAACTTATTTTTTAGAGATCTATCGAATAAACGACCCTACTGTACTCATGGAAACTACTGTACCAATTCATCCTCAACGAATGAGAAAGCAAAAGCTGTTTCCTTAAAGAACTGCCCTAGAATGAACTAACCTGGAACAATATTAAAGCAGAAGTTATTCTGGTTTTTTTTTTTTTTNTTTTTTTTTTTTTTTTTTTTTTTTTTGGTCATTACACAGCACTACTTTCTCAAGTCTAACAGCCACCCTTCTGGGCAGGACCTGTTACACTCTTCCTGACACTTTCCAAGGGAAAGCACCTGAATGCAAGTGGCTGGGAACAAAAGTCACCTGCATTTGCCTGTGAATAGAATGCACAGGTGTGAAGCTTCTCTGCACCTCAGTATGGGGCAACTGGTCTCTGAGGGCTCCTTGACCACAACACCAACAACACAAACACTGGTGATTCAGCCTGAAGGTGGGAGAGCAAAATGGGATTCAGCTCTAAGCAGAGCAAGCCATGCCCTTCCTCTCTGCTCCTCTGCCTCTGGATACAACGGCTGTGTGACAGAAACTGGGATGAGACCACTTGGAGAACACACACACACACACACACACACACAGTCAAAGGTGGAGGGTGCACTTTGGAACTAACTTTAGTTGTGTTACTGAAAGCTTGAACTAAGTCTAATTACTGTTTTAGCCCTTGGCATTTCTATCACTTGGTCTAATCTAACAGCACTCCTTTTCTAATCCTCTTAAAATAGGCTGTTTTAAAGGTTTACTCAAGCTGACACTTGGACCGTGATGCTGAAGTACTGTTATTAAAAAGAAAACTATTTGGTGTTCATTAGCAGGGTGACAATTAGCTGCAAGAGGAGTGTAGCTTGAACCACAGGACCCATGCCTGTGTACCAATTTTATCTGAAGCTCCTGAGGACACCCAGGCACGGGCACTGCTAAGAGAGGAGGGAGAGTGGCAGCCAGGAGGGCAGAATCCCACACAGATCCCAGGCACGTGCCCTGCCCGCCTGGGAGATCCACTTGCACAACCACAGCCACTGTCATTAGTTTTGTGGCACTTTCTCCCCAAAATCTTCTTCTTCTTCCTTTTCCCCTCATCTTTTTCCTTTTCCTAGTGAGGCTCTGGTGTATCTGAAGGGCTTCTACTGTCTGGTTTTAAACTGAATCAGCCCTATCAGATTTATTTTTGTCTGTCTGTGCCACGTGAGGCTTGAATGGCTTTCTGAAATATCACTGTGGCACACTTTGGGGATAACAATACTGATTTTGGTCTTCAACCAGCTGTCTTCTCAAACATAATCCATGTCTTCTTTTCTCTCTCCACAGCAAGCATAGTTAGTTTATATTTGAACTCTTCCATCTTTGAGAACATGTTTACCACTGCCTTCTTGAAAGACACTGGATCTCATTTATTTGGACTTCCTCTGTTCTGCTCTCACTGTGAGAAAAGCTCTTTAAGTTAATGTGACACTATAAAAATCCATAATCCTAAAGTTTAAAATAAACCCCTTGCTAGAATAAGATCAGCTGAATATACTTAATTTCTCTATGTTTGGGTCTGCCTTGTATTTTCATGTTTAACTTCAATTAAATTACTTTTCTTCATCAATTCAGAGGCCCTTCAGTAACCATGTGCCACTGAAGATAAAAATCACATATCTATTGCACAGATAAGAGTGCACACCATCCCAGGTCTTATTCAAAGGTCTTATTCCAACACAAACCTGCTTTTTATTGCCCCAATGTGAGGAGACATCAACCAGCACCACCTGAACTTGCAGGGCTGAGGGATCAGAGCTCTCTGCACGTTTTCTGACTTTTCCTGCAACACCCACTGATCCTGAGGAAGTATTTGGCAGCTGAGAGGAAGGGATGAAGAACACGTAGTAGAATTCTTCACCCAGAGTATTTATTACAATCTTGAGTCATCTGCCACGGTGGAGAGTTTGATTCGCCGATAATTTCACACTACATAAAAATCGAATCTGTGATAATTTAGGTAGGCTATCAAGAACTGCTGATCTCCACCATAAACAAAGCAAAACCAGTAATTGCTTTTACTGAAAAATTATGTGTGTTTTAGGGTTTTAACACTGGGCTATCCCAAGGGAAGGAGAAGAAGATTGGAAAGCGGTGGTTTCAACAAACATGAAATTGCACAAAAAGTAGCAAAAATTAGATGACACTGAATTTCCACACATAAAAGCAAATAAAAATGCTGTAACATTGGCTTCTTCAATGTAATCCAGTCAGCTTTGAGATTTCTATTTGTTTTGATATGAAAAATATCAATTCCTCACAATAGTGAGTTTTGCAATTACTTGCAAAAGTGCTTTCATTGTGCTACCATTAGTAAGAAAAGGCTATTGATTTAAACAGTGCACACATAAACATGGTTTTAAAACCAAAATTTTCCTTGAAGCTTTTGCTATTAATTATTAGAATCCATCATCACAATAGCAAAAACCCCCAAGCATAGAGGGTTAAATCTCACAGCCCTTGCTGGCAGTGCCCATGCGTGAAACCACATTTGCAGTCCTATTTTCTGTGAGCGAGGAAAAAATGATGATTTTATGGCAACAAAAGCTTTCCCTCCCTGTGGCTCATGAGCTGCCATGCTGCCATGCAGCTCATGAGGCTCAGGGACTTCTGCAACTTCAGGAGTTACTCTACAGTTGAGGTCAGGAAAGCATGCAGAGGGTCCCAACTAAACTTATTGGAATCAAAGACCTTAAATCTTTTCAGAATTTAAAATATAAAACTTCTCTCCCGATACTGCCAGAGTTTTATTCCCTCCTTTTTGCTGTTTCACAGTCTTACAACTGAGCGCCAGTAATTCCTAAAAGAATTTCAGGGTTATCACATAGGATTTCTACTTCTACATTTAAAATATTCCATAAACTGCAAGAGGCAGGCCTGGGGCTTGGTGATGTAAAAAATGCTCCCACTAAAATTACCAGAGTGATAGACTTGGCAATAGACTGACAGACTGAGCATCCTCGAGGCAAGGAGCAGGGAGGCTGTGACTCCTCCAGGGCTGCAGAGCCACCAACCCCTCATGGGGAGCTCACCTTGAGCCCCACAGCAGTTCAGACTATAAAGCACCCATTATCCTCGCCTGCTGCTTTCTTAAATTGACACAGATGCCATTTCCTATTATAAATAATTTGTTCCACAAATAGACATTTTCAGGAACAACATCTGTGCCTGTGCTTAATTTGCAGCATGCTGATTGTCTTACAGGAGTCAGTGGGAGAGGTCACACAAGTTAAACGAGTTCTGAGAACTGAACTCTGTGGGATTGGGGCTCTTTGTTTGCATTTTGCTTTTGTTTTGCCTTTGCCTGTCGTGGGTTTTGTGCTTCTTCAGTGTCACGACTCCCGTGGGGTGTGTGGGAGTTATTTAGGGGTGATACTGGAAACACCAGCCTTTGTATTTCAGCTGTTGGTTTAACATGAAACATGAAACATTTTCGAAATCGTTTCAGACGGATTTGGAAAGGGTTTTTTGAAAGGCAATTTTGAGGAGCATTGACTTGAACTGTCCCACGCTGCTGGTCCCGGTCTCCACACGTCCATCGGGGTTCATCCTGCTGAGCCCCTGGCAGTGCTGAACCTCCTCCCAGCAAACATCCACTCCCTGCTGTTAGAGGGGCTGTGTGGGCTCTGGCTTTGTACATCCAACCTCAGCAATACACAGAAAAGGTTTTTGGTGGCAAACATGAAACGTGAGAGATCCCCAATGCCCCAAGGGTATATTGCTGCTTGCTCACAGCAATTAGCAGATACTAAACTGCCCCCAGGAAAATTCGTGTATTGGTAGTATCAGGAGATTTTACTAATAATTCCTTCCTCCTCTTCCAATTTTCTGCACACCTAGAATCAGTATTTTCATGTCCTGATTACATCTGATAGATTGCAGCCCTGTTGATATGCTGCAATAACAAATAAATGGTTGTTATTAATGGGACTTTAAACCACATGCTCAACCCCTGTGGAGCTAATTGTAGTGCTTTAAATGCCACCTGCAACACTGGCACTGCCAGTGCAGTGGAACTTGGCATTCCCTGTTCTGCCCAGCCAAAAAACCATGGAGGTGTGGCTGCTCCAGCCCTCCAGCAGTGGCTGCCCCTCCAGGCATGAACGAAGGGCAACTTCTGACAGCACCACCCCTGGGTGAGAGAGGATCCTGACAGAAAAATGAATGTATTCAGGTTTTTAACTCTGGTTATTTTACTGCTATGGCTCTATGGAAAACTGAATGCTATTTGAGCTGGTATGTCTGGGCTTTCATTTCTCTTATCTCCATGAAGGATCGGGCAGTAAGTAGGTTTTCCCACCCCACCAAGGGATGACATTGCAGCAGAGCTCCATCATTCAGCCCATCCACAATTTGCAGTTCCTCTGATATAAACCCAGCAGCTTAACATTTAGCTGCAGGCTGCCAGAGCCCAGCGACCATCAGCTGAGGTGGTTAATATTTCTTCTTCCTGCTGTGAAACTCTTCCAGGCATTCCTTCAGCACTACCTTCCTCGTGCTGAGGCTTAGCTCAGGCAGCTCCCTTGGGACCTCAAGAAACAGCAGGGTTGTTATTTTTATGTGTTTTTAACAAATGGGTGAGACAGGCTCCAAAGAACTGCTAACTATCTGGATTTTTTAAAATTAAAAAACCTCCAAAACACCAGAATGCCCTGCTGCCAGTTCAGGTGATGTGGTTAAATGAAGTCCTTGTTCTGCTTGGAGTGGGCAACTGGAATGGGTGGTGCAAAGAGAGGCACCAGCTCAGTGACACTCTTCAGTGATGGAAGGACAGAGGTGCTGTCCTGAGCACGTGCTTTGTTCCAGGTTTGTCCTGTTCCCGCTAAGAGGAAAGTGGATCACGTTTTCCCAGGATATCTCCCCATTTCTTCTGCCCTGTGCTCATCAGAAGACAGGTGAAAAGAGAATCATTAAGGCTGGAAAAGGCCTTCAAGATCACTGAGTCCAAAATGACTGAATGAGATGAGGGCAGCCAGGGTATGCCGGTGTCCTCTGCAGCACTGCAGGATACAGTAACTCCCTTTTCCTGCGTGAGCTGGTGCAAAACGCCAGCGTGCTGCTGCTTGTTCTTCTGCAAGGCCACAGCTCCCTGGTGACACACGTGCTGCCTCACCAGCACCCGAGGCATGGTCTGCAGGGGATGGAACACCAGGAGTACTTGGGAGGAGGGTGCCGGGTGTGGGTAGCTGGGGAAGGGCCTGCGCTGATCATGAGAAGCAAAACCGCTCACTTCCAAAGCTTCTCCCACCAAAAACCAGGCCACAATAAGCACTTGTCAGCAGAAGAGGAAGAAGTGTTTCAACACCAGCTTTCAGGAGAGTGAGAAGAGAGCAGAGCAGCAGCAGATGTATCATCTCATTGTTTCTCGCAGGCTCTCTGCCCCGCAATTAGGGATTTTTCCAAATCTCCCTTCCAGGATGAAATTTCCCCCACCAGGGGCTGCTCTCCTGAGCTTTAATGTGTATTCATTGCTGAAAGAAAAGAATGTATCTACTACTAAATTTGCTGCTGATTTCTGGCAGGGCTCAGCTAGGTTCTCGTGGCCTGAAAACATGCTGAATTAATTTGGGCTGAGCAAATATAGACAGTAAAACATAACACAAGAGCTTATTCTGTATTATTTTACATAATAGAAAGCTCTCTGCCCCTTGAAGACACCTCCCTTCCCCTGGGGAGGTTTTTCAAACAGCCCAAAGCATGGGAACTGTCCAGGTCAAACACAGGCTCTTTAATCCCATCAGAAATACATAAACACAGACTTGCCCATCACATAATCCAGCGTCCTCCACCCAGCAGCATGAGGTGAGCAGCTTTTATCAGTGCCAGACTCATTATCTTTTCTCCAGAGGATTTTGGAGAAGCACCAGTCCAGCCAGTGTCTCCTGAAATGAAAAGACTGTGCAAATGTAGGATGGACCTGCTTGGGCTGAGAGCAGGACTAAGAACAGAAAAGGAAGAGACAGAAATGTATAAACCAAAGGAAGAAGTTGCCAAGACCACGAGGAGTCTTTGCTGCTGCACCAGGAAGCTCTGATGGGCTCACCTGTCTGCAACCACCACACTGAGCACAGGTTGCATTGTCACAGAAAGAAAGAGCAAACTGCAATTAAAACGATTTACAGAAAGGGTTAACCAGCATCACTCTGCCTGAGCAGCACATTCCTCTGGCAGTAATCTCTTCTATTTTTAAGAGATTAAAAAGTAAGAGCAGCAGCATCTGGCCTCTAATTTGAAGAAATAACAAATCAAATACTCCAAAATTGGTAATTTGGTAGATTAAATTATCAAAGCCTAGTCTTTTGGTGTCCACATCTGACAGTGCTTTGATCTTGTTTATATCTTAGAAATTGTTTCATGGACTAACTTTGTTGATTATCTTCAAACTGGGACAGGTTTTATTCCATCAGCAACTCAGTTGACTTCCGAGCAGCAGCCTGCTCTTTAAAGTGCAAATGAAGCACCAGGGAAGAGAAGAAAGGATGGAGCTGTTTGAAGGAGCTGCTGGATGTCAACAGAGGTCAACGCTTCGGTTTCATTTCTTAACTGCGTATATACAAATGACCTGACGCAATCCAAAACTGAAAACTGTGACCAAGAGGGGAGGAACAGCCAACTCCAGCATCTCATCCTGAGCAGTGGATGATGGGTCTGGCCACACCAGCCCCAGACACCTGGGACAGCTCTGTGGAGGAGATGATGGAGGCCACAGGAGAGTCCCTCCTGGAAAGCCTACACCAGAGGGATCTCCCAGTGAGCCAGAGGAAAGGCAGCCTACTCTTTTGCTAAAAAACGTAATAGCACATGTAACTGGGGAAACACTAAGCAGAACAGAGCTTATGAAAGTGCATTCAATTGAGCTGGCCACAACCCAAGCACAGAGAAATGCAGATGATTCCACTTCCACCTCCTGTGGGTGCAGAAGAGGCTGAGAGAGGCAGCTCTGAGCTGGTGACTGCTGCAGCTGGCTCTGTCCTTGGGAGCTGTTGCTGTGCAGACTCGTGGTGGCTCATCCTGCAGGAGATGCTGACCCAGGGCTCTCCTCAGGGCTCCCTGCAGCTGCACGAGGCTGCAGGGGGTCTGCCCTGGAGCCCAGCCCCGCTGCGCCGCCGTGACCGCGGGGCTGCTGCCGGTGCCCAGCTCCGGAGGGCAGGGCCGGGAGGTGCCCAGCTCAGCCACCTCCCAGAAAGAGAAATGCTCTAAATTAATGTGCCCTGTGACAGGCTGCCAGTGTTACTGTGGCTTTTGAACCAGCCCCAATGCCACAGAGAGATTAAATCTTTATTTTAACAAGATTATTATGGTTTCCTAGGCAATCCAATGCATACAAACAATGGAACTAACAAAACACTGGATAAAGGCATATCACTTCAATCCCCACATACTGCAAAATATTACTTGCCCTGGGGGAACTCACTGGGGAGGATGAGAACACTTCAAGAAACTTAACCCTGAAGAAATGAGCTGGAAACTTCAAATCTGACCAGTGTGAACATGTTAGAAACTGTACAACTGACATACAATCTCTAGCAATAACGAGTGAGATGCTTTACCACTGAGCCAAGGTTTTGCCTGAATCATGTGAAAACTTTTTATAGACATAAAAAGAGAAAATTTACATATGCACACCTCTATCTTAAGAAACAAGATTGTGCAATTGAGGGCCTGCTATATGATCTTTGAAGAAGCCCAACAATAATTTTATTGTTAGTCTTTGTATTACGGTGCTTCCATGCAGCAATAGCTAGAGTCAACTTCAAATTACTAATCAAATAAACAGGCACAGAGATCCCAGGGGCATGATGCCAAAAGCCAGCAGGCAGTTCAGTAAAGGAGTGTGAAATCATCCAGAGTCAAAATTCAAATGTGGGCTACTCTTTCACAAAGCCCAAACAGTTCCTCCATCCCAGACTTTGCATGAACTGATTTGAGTTAAAAATATTTTATGCCTCTATGATTGACACTCCATGTCCTCTACTCAATCTGCAGCCAGTATTCCTGGGGAGGACTCATAAACCAACATCACAGCCTGATAAAGCAACCCTTCTTCTGCTCAAAGGGGTTTCCTCCTCTGCAACAGAACCAGCAAAACATGGTTTGTGTCATTCAACAAGCTGCTTCTGCAGAAATACTCAGGAATACTCTCAGTTTTGTAATTAATCATCCCTCATCTATGGAGAACTTTGGTCCCACCAAAAACCTTAGAAACACAGAATCGGCTGAGTCACACCTTGAGACCCTCTCTCCCATATGATAAAAAATGGCAGACTCACAGCTGCAAACAAAACTAAGTAGCTCCTCCTCCACAGAAGTGAAATCTGGCAGACCCACAGAGAAAATGGTCCAACTCAGTCTGACTTGTGGGATCCAGCTCTGCCTTAGAAGCTCCACCTGTGCACCTCCTGCTCCTCCTGAAGACCAGTAACAGCCAGGGTACAGTGTCACCCAACTCATGCTGTACTCCAAAGCTTCACACTGTAGTACAACATAACGAGTCAACAAGGTAGGAAAATGAGCAAATAGCTTCTTGGGGGTTTGATGGGGTCCACTTGATGCACTCATTCTCCTGAGTGCTGCCATCTGGTACAGGAGCTGCAGATAAAGAATTTACATCGTTTTGGTACAGCACATTGCTCATCACTTTAATAGCTCCACTCCCTTTTCTTAATAAACCTCAGGAGGCATCTTCTGCATTCCCTAACTCACCCAATCCACGGGGCGCCGCTCAGAACAATGCCTTTGTTTCTTCCAAAGTTGATGGCAGTAACAAATTGCATTTCCACAGATGAAATCAATGCATCACAAAAATGTTGCAATGCTGCTTAGAGCAGAACAACTTCAAAGAACACCAGTTCATGTGAGCCAAACCCCACAGGAGCTGTTGGAAAGGAGAATCACCATCACCCTGATAAACAGACTTGCCTCCATGTATCTCCTTCATGCAGAAGCTGATATGGTAAAAGTTGGAGATCCTGTGAGGTATTTTATAAGGAGCAAAGATCTCTTGGATCAGGCTTGCAACCAGTCCCCCCTGCTGTGTGGATAGCATGGGTTTGAATGCTCAAGGCTGTGCAGGAACTGAAACCATTGGAGATACCATACTTGCCTCCAAAGCTGTTATAGGAAGGTCTCTCAGAGCATTAATTATGCTTACCCTGCCACACAACTCCCTCAGACTCAGCCTGTCTCATGGACTAATTTGGACTCCAGAAAGTACGGCGTCTCATATGTTGTTAGCAACAACATATGTGCTCCTACTGCACAGAATCACAAGAAGATGCTGAGTTGGGACCCACAAGGATCATGGAGTTTAACTCCTGGCCCTGCACAGGACATCCCAAGAGGCACACCATGTGCCCAAGAGTATTGTCCAAATGCTTCTTGATCTCTGTCAGGTTTGGTGCTGTGCCCACTGCCCTGGGGAGCTGTTCCAGTACCCAACCACCCTCAGGATATGGCACTTCCACAGCTGGAAAGAGTGCAGAAGTGCCTGTGGGCCATGCAGGCTGACCAAGGCTTTTTCATGTCAGAGACAGGCAAGTTTCACCAGCTGCATCACAAGAAGCACCGTAACGTGCATTTTGGGAATACATATCTTCCAGAAGGGTTTATGAGAAGTAGACTCCATTGCTCCTCTCAGAAATAGTTCCAGCAGTTAATCTTCCTGGGTGCTAAAACACACACACACGCCTTAGTTTACATCAAACTGATTTTAGCACCCAGCTTTTGCCTGCTAGCAAACTGCGAGTGTAACACAAGCCGGAGCCTTGGAGAGCAGAACCTCCCAACCAAGCTCATTGAAACCAGACAGGAGCAGCTCCAGTGGCAAAATGCAGGAAGCATGGAGTTTCTTCCTTTTCTTTAGGGTATGGTGGAATATTTCAGACACCAGAGGTGAGAGTCACAACTGTAACTCTGAAGCAATCCTGTGTGAAGCACCTGGGCATCCAGGATGAACCGGGGAAAGGTGTGTTTTGCACAGGTACCCACGTCATTCCTCTCATGCAAGGATGAGCTCTTTGTAAAACATACCAGTCCCACAAAAATATCAGTGATTCTGTGATTTCTGTCTGTCCTTCACATGAACTTTTGCCTTTAGGATCTTTAGGGCCAAGGACTGTCTCCTCATCCCATATTTATACAGCACCCACTGACTCTGAACTGAAGCTTCCAAAGGTGCTTTTCTGTACCTCTGTCAAGGCATTTCTTCAGTCCTGTTGGCCCAGAGTCTCTCAGCAACAGAGTGACTATTTACTCAACTATATTTATTTTCTTTCAAAGGATATTTATTAATTATTTTTTTAAAAGACCATGTGCTTGTTGTGTTTTTCTGGCAAACGGTGCCAAGAAATTAAAAAAACACCAATCCCTCGGCAAATGGTGCCAAGAAATGCAGAAATGTATTTCTTCACCCTACACCTCTTCAACATTTCTCTGCCCTCCCCAACAAGCCTGTGTTCTCTCTAAGCCCCAGGAGCACCGGTGCCCGTGGTCATTACAGAAGTATTCAGGGTGCCTGCCACAGCTGATGACAGCTCTATAATCACAGTGCAATTGGATATGTTGCCATGCTTAAGTCAGCTGGTTTGTGTTGGAGGTTTCAGCGTGGCATGCCTTCGAACTGATGTAATTCTCCATGTTTTGTCTGAAAAGTGTGGCTTTTTGGCAAGGCCCTCTGGAGCCCAATGAAAGAAACCTATATTTTCCAGGCCCTCCTTGGCCACAGTGATGGCTGGTGGTGGGCTGACACATGTAATTCCCAGTCTCTGCTCGTCCCTGGGCAGCTTGCAGGGCGCTTGCCCACAGAAAGACAACCGTCAGCTGAAACCGACCCAAATTCCTGCCCGACTCTAAAAAAAGAGATTCAGCCATTCAGAAGCAACACAGAGATCTGCCAACCCAAACTGAGTCCCTCCAAGAAATTAACTCCCATTTGTTTATTACTGAGTATTTGCCACCTCTAAGTACCGTGAATAGCTGGAACATATTCCAACCGGGGAAGCTGCCAGGGGCTGCTTTCTCGAAAAGGCCGACGCGCATATTCTGGTCTCGCTGATGCCACTCCTTCCAATCTGTGCCCTCTTCTATCAAACCAAACCTCTCAAACATTATCAGTCTTTTCTGTTTGCAGCTGCTGATGGCACACCAGGTTTGTCCTGCCTGGCTCGGGGCCACCCTCCTTCAGGACTGGGTGTTCAGAGCTGTTCTGTCAGCAGGCCTGGAGAGACGTGAACACCCTTTCCCTTCTCCCCAGCAAACAGGTACAGGACCTCTGCCTTGACCTGGATTTTAACTGGCTGTGCCCAGGACTGTGCTCTCTAGGAGCTGCAGAGGCAAGATCCTAAGTTCTACTTATCCTTTCCAAAGGATAAAGAAGTGGTGCTGCTTCCAGAAGGTTCCAGAGCCTGGGAGACAGAGACTACCATGGCAGTACCTGACTATAAGAGTATGACACAGCAGTGATTTGCTGTTTAGGGGGAAAATAGGCTCCTATACAAGATTTGTACACTCCAGAACTAGTGGCTAACTTGAACAGAAAATAGAAAATGGAAAATAAAGAGCCACTCCCTTTTGAAACCTCATAAATGACAGTAAATCAAAATAAGAACATCTTTGTCTCCTCTCACTGCAGGCAGGTCTGAACAAAATGGGAGGATTCTCTGCAATTAATTGCTAGCGTATACAAAACAACAAATCAACCATTTTCATCTGTTAACGGTGTGTGTTTCTGTCAAGGGAAATGTAAATTTAGAGCTGATGAGAATAACTTCTGATGACTGGGCAACAGTGCTAGAAATTATTCATTCCTTTACCCTACTCTTTAAAGGTACCTTTTTTTATTCCATTTTAACATTCAGCTACAAAACATTGGATAGGTCATGGGAATTGCCACCTTACTGATATGGTATTAATAGCAATCAGCTCATACATCACATAGACCTGGCTCTTTCTTACTAGGTCACTACTCCAGAAAGACAGATTCAGAAGGAAAGTAGTGGACTAACCCGTACAAAAAAAGCTTTTTTGAGGGCTGACTTTTAAGACGCAGCTAACAAAAGCAGAGATAGCAGCAGCTAAAGGCAGACAGCAAACTTCCTGTGGATCTTTCTCCCTTCAGGCGGATCACTGAATATACAATACACACTCCTGTTTTGGAGACACTCCAAAATCCTGGCTACCAACACCACAAAGGCTTCCCAAGCACTCCCCTTTCACACTGACTCACGCTGCCTTTCCCAACCAAGCAAGTACACAAAGTTAAAGAAGAGCAACTGGAAGTGACCTTTAAAATGGAAAAACGTTAATTTCAGCTATTGTTTTATATGTCTTCAGTGATTTCTCCCCGACCTGACCCAGGCTGCTCGGGCTCTCCAGCCTGCCTGGCTGTGGCCGTGCATGTGGAACGTGCCCTGAGCTCCCGCGGCGCGTCCCGCTGCCGCTCCTCCTTGACCTGCTCCCCAAGAGCACAGCAGGATGCTTTTGACATCCCTACCTCACCTGTCTGTGCAAAGCAGCAACTGGAGAGCCAGGAATCACAGGTGCTTGCTGAAGGGTATAAAAGAGAATGACTGAGAACACACCCAGACATCCCCTACGTACAAAGCAGCAAGCGTAGCTTGGCCGAGGGGAGTCCTTTGGCAGGAGGGCAGTGGTGAAATGACAGTCCCAGTGCTGGTAACATTCAGTGAGGTTTCTACACACACAGGTTTGGCCATGCCCATAACTAAGTCATAGCTCCCCGTATGGTACATGCTTTCCATGTTGTTTCTTCTTTTTCAAACTTGCTATATATCATATCATGCTGCTTGGTTTACTATATACACGCACATAGATAAAAAGAGATAAGAAACCAAAGTTATTCCTGGGCTTTAAGAGTCAGGAATTGGGGCTGGTTCCATACATAATGCACATGTTACATACAAAGCCTGTGGTAACCTTCACAGGAGCCTCCAGGTGATGATGCATAATTAAGGGACTTGCTAAGCCTAAAGCTACTGAGAAAAACCAATTAGAGCAAAACCAAACCAAAACAAACCCCTGTTATACTTAAATCAAGTTTTAGACACCTGTTGTGGGGGATTTATAAAATACCCCTTAAAGCAAGTGATTCACGAGCCACAGGCAAGTGACAGGCCAGGAACAGAACCCAGCAAGCTGGTCTGGAGCCTGGCAGTGTGCTGGGAGCCTCACAAGAAGCGCCCGTCCTGCCACCCTGACACACCCTCTGTGAGCCTTAAAAATGCTATGACTCAAAAATCAAGCCACAAAAACATGTTTCATAAGAAATAATGTGTGATGGCAAGTTGCCTACAGCAATATTTAGTATTTTTTCTTCTGTCAGCAGGAAATCTGGAATTTTTTTTCCCTTGCCAGATGAACACTGTCCACACTGAACACCAAGGGCACACAGGGCTGCAGAGTAGGGAATAACACTTCTTGGTTGCTTTCATTAAAATCACTTACTTTTCATGGTATTTAATATAATTCAGCTTATGCATCAGACTTCTCTTTGAGACTCATTCCCTGTACCCAGTTGAGAAAACTAATTCTATCTAAACACTTCAAAGAGCTTCCTGGGAGTCTAACAAACGATCAGTGAGGCCTAAACCTCAGGAACACTTCTGTGCACACGGATCTTCCCATGCCAACTCAGATCTTTGAATTTTTCAGAAATGTTCTGGGATTTGAGCTTTTACTTAAGCCAAAGTTTTCCACTCTGAACCATTCAAAACAGTTTTTTATAATTAAACCCAAGCGATGCCACAGTGGGAACCACTTGGACGATGAGCTGCTGTACATGCCAGTCTGTTGAGATGGATCAGTTTGTTATAGATCAACTCTGTATTCATGGAGGAACCCATTTCAGTTAGCACCAGATTACAGATGCTTCCCTCAACACGACACGGACTCTCCAGATAAGGTTAGTTTTACAGCAAAATCTGATTTTAATTGCAGCACAGGAAAAAATGTAGAAGAGAAATGTTCAGCCTGCCCTGAGAAATCAGAAAAGCCCACGTGTGAGGCACATGTGTACTCTGCTGAACACACTCCAACTGTATTTGCACTGTGGACACTGTCTTACGTACAGACAGCAGGAGGAAATATTCACCAAATCACAATGAACGTCCTTTATGCACGTCAAGAAAGAAATACAGCAGATATAGAAGAAAGTGTAACACGTGGAATGAAATGAATTAGCTACTCAGCATTTTCTGTGGAAAGGCAGACCACATTCACAGCTCAGGTCTGATTGAAAGCCCTTTAAAAGGAACGTTCCTACTGACTTGAGTAGGATTTTGGATCACATCCAGCAGATCCCAAATGCTGTCCATTATCATATGATGAGTGTGAATATACACCTTCATTAATACTCAGAATGTCACCTTTTACAAAGTTCATAAACAGACAAATACAGGAGAGTACAAAAAGAGGAGATATGCAAGAGGAACTGATGAAGGAA
This sequence comes from Promerops cafer, assembly GCA_013398275.1. Taxonomy (NCBI): domain Eukaryota; kingdom Metazoa; phylum Chordata; class Aves; order Passeriformes; family Nectariniidae; genus Promerops; species Promerops cafer. Next base: position 405,399 of record VZSE01002030.1, on the reverse strand, counting down.
AAACTCAAGGTTAAAAAAAGGCAAACAAGCAAATCTTTAATGCTCTTGAGACTGATGATGCAATATGGTGATGGAGAACACACCTCAGAGGCAGATGGAAGTCTGAGCTGTGGCTTCAAGTTCCCACACCCTCAGACACTTAAATTCCACCACCAGCTTCCTGGTTTGCACAAAAGCCTTATTCAAAAGTTTGGGTTTAGAGAAAGAGGCAGAAAAGTCACTGCTTGTTGCCCATTTATCCAAGCACATGCAGTTTGCTTTCCTTATGTTGTTTATATTTGTGTTCCTACTTGCTCTACTGAGATCTCTGTTTCTGCTTCCTGGTGAAGTGTGGCAAGGCAAACTGACACAACAACCATAAGGGTGTCAGCCCGCTCCTAACTCTCAGAATTTGCCTGTGCTTAGCTTGATTAGGAAGTGGGCATGGGCTCTTATATTGTTTAAATTGGTTCTCCTTTTTACTGAAAGTTTTCTCTGACACTGTAAACAGTGTTTTAGGCAGGCAGGTAATTAAATGCTCATTAAAACAACTAATTACTGCAGTACCAAAAGTAAGAGATTTTTATCCAGTGCCTTAGGGGCTGGGGTCTTCAGAGGGAAAAGAGTTGATTTGAACCAGAGAAGTGACAGAGGCCCAGGGTCTCTAACCGAGCCTCAAATGAAGCCTAAGCTGCAACTGATGTACCAGAATTGTAACATCTACTGCGGTCACCAGCAGATGTTATTGAACAACTTCAAAGCTAAACACTAAGTACAGAAGAAAATAAATATTCTTCTGTACTAGGAAAGGGATTAGCACATCACAGCAAAGCCTGCAAAATAAATATCTAACTTCTAATTGCAGCTCTCAGCATTCTGATTACTTGTCTGCCCCCTGGACAGGCGTCCCCTGCGCTGGGAGCGCCGGCCGGCTCTGCGCTGGCGGAGCTGCTGCCCCTGAGGCTGCCCAAGCTGCTGACCAGGCCCTGAGTGCTGCCACAGCAGCTCTTGGTGCTCCCACGTTGAAAGGGAACGCAGAGCTCTGCCCTCCGTTGAGAAGATGAGACTTTGTCAAAGAGTATTCAACATCATCTGCAAATAAATGCTTTTATAAAACTGCAGGGACCGCATTTATGATCTGATATAAAAATCAACAGATGCCTGTTAAGTTATTACAATGAAGAACTTGTTCCACGGGATTACATTCATTACTGTAAGTGATTTACATCCTATAAATCACTTCTTTGGGGATTTACTTATTTTTCCTTTGGCTGGCAGTGCTACTCATTCTGTTCCTGCTATTTTGGAGATGAAAGTTTGGAACATCTCACATATGTAGAATGAATAAATATTACGAGACATGCTGAGAAAAGCTGTCCTGTTTGTCAAGTGCCTTTGGCTAAAGGAAATTCTGAGCTTCTTGTACCATCTGTGTCCATACCCACAGACACTCACCACGCTGAACCCTCTTCATGCAATTCCAGCCCCAGAGCCAGGTCTGCAGCTCGGCAGATCTCCATGGATCTTGGCTGATTCCAGGCAAGTGAGAATCTTGCCTTACCCCAGGAATGATTTCTCCAGCAGGTGCAACACTGGAAGATGAATCATGGTGACCTGCAAAGAATCTACTACTACGTCAACGGAGGAGAAGAGACACACTAAAAATGTGGCAGCCTGAGACAGGGTGAAGATGGGTTTCATGTGTCCTGAACCTCCTGCTTGCACTGCCAGAGAGCAGAGATCCAGGCTGGGCTGGGCTTGAAGTCATAGGAAAGCACTGCAGGCAGAAACCACAGACATGTTTGATTTGCAATCAAGCTAAATCAAAGGGGAAAGGTACCCATAAAGTCTGGATAAGCAAAATTTGATGCGGTGCAGAACATGAAATCAAAATCAAAGGGAAAATAATGCCAGGGAAAGAGACCTGGCAATGAAGAGTAATTCCATCACAGCCCTAAAGTCTTCAGGTGCCTCTCTGTAATTAAAGCATGTCTCCAGCTGAAGCCATCTTCAATCTACAGATTGTAATGGGGAGACACAAATGAATGAAATCTATTTCATGTATGAAAGGTTGCAAGACTGGTCCTAACACCCGAGCTCTTCCCCCAGCAGCTGCCAGATGCAACTGCTGCTCAGCAGCTCCGTGTGCTCCAGCCTCCCCATCAGGAATGCAAGAGGAAAGCCTGCTGACTTTGAAGATTGGCTGATCACTGCAAGCTTTGTCTTGCCCTCATCCCTTTCTCTGTGCCTTGGATTTCAGTACAAACCTCACGTACCCAGATGCAAAGGCAGAATTTTGAGAGGAATTTCTTGTGCGTCTGAGAGCCTCTGAGGAATGGAGATCCTGTTCCCAGAAGGTGCTGAGAATGATAACTGAGTGCTAGCCAGCCTGGATATACAGAGCATGATAGAACTGTATCAGAGTTCTCTGGTAGAAAGGTTATTATCAGCCTTTGAAATGCAAGCCTTTAACAGTGAAGATTAGATGGGTAAAAACTGATAGCAAACTCTGAGGAAGTTTCACCTTGAAATTGGCCCTTTGGGAACCACAAGGATGAAACAGGATCAAGTTGAAGGGGAACGGCACTACCTTGGCAAACTGGCCATGACCACATGGCTTTGGATGGGCAAGGGAGGCCTGCTGGACTCTGTGTGCCATGCTGGGTCCCTGATGGAAAGCTATAACAACAGAAAACTAAATCAAATAAAGTTCTAGATAAAATACCCATCTACTGCCCAGACAGACCGAATCCTACTGACTTCCCCACATCAGAAATCATACTATGGAAATAATGAGCAGCATCTGGGGAAGTTCTCTAGAACTTCAGCTTCCTTTTTTTTTCCCCCCCATTTTTTTTCCTTTTCTGAAAGCAGCTGGAATACAGAATAACCCAGAAGAGCCAGCAAAAATACTGTGCCTCCAAAAATACCAGCCTGCCAGCTGGGGTTGGGCAAACAGGCATGCTGTCTGAGGGGAGGCCAGGTGTCCAGCTGCTGAGTGACCAGCCTGGCCATCCAGCCGGGCGTCCGAGCGTCCAGTGGCAGCAAGGGCAGCCCAAGCTCGTGTGTCTGCAGCCCAACAGCTGCACTGTGGTGCCTCCTGCATAATCACTCCCATCCCTCTCCTCATCCCAGAGGGGGTTGGCAACTGCTGCCTTGCCTCCATCTGGAGAAGCAGCTGGACATGACATGCCAAAGGAAAAAATTCCACTGGGGCAAAAATAAAAATCTCTCGACAAGACAATTTTTATGCTAGGAAATGTTACCAAGCCGAGTCCCATAGGGTCTCACTAGCTAGTAATTTAATCACTCAAATCCAAAGGTGTGGTATTTCCCCCTGAAGAAAGAAAGAGCTGGTGACTGGCAGCCCTGTAGGGAAAGGAACGTCTGTGTGGTTTTTCCTCCCTTCCCTTCCCAACTGAAACAGTGTTCCTTTGCTCCATGAGCACTTATTGGCCCCTCAGACCACCTTTCCTACCAGCTGCTCTCTCCATTTTAACCACACACAGCCCAGGTGTGGTAGGGGTGGTGGGACCCACGTGCCTGTGCCTGTCCAGGGCAAAGCGCCTGGACCCCGGCCTGGCTTTGTGCCCACCACCCCTTTGCAGCCCCAGGGAATGGTGTAGGGGACCCCGAGCCCAGGGGACCCCAGGCCTGGCTGGCTGTGAGCCCGGGCAGGGCACCCCAACCTGCTTCTTCAGCCAGAGGGAAGGCCTGCCCCATCCATGCTGTGCCACCTCTGGCAAACTGCACTAATTTTTCCTGAGTGATAATATCTGAAAATAGTCCCCAAAATGGAAAGGAACAGTCAGTCAGCAAAAATAACCAGGCCCTCAGCCACAAGGTTGACAAGACCCCTTCTTGTTTCAGGAGGCTGCACTGCCCTCTGCTTAAAAATCTGAAGTCACCTCACCGAATTCAAGGCTCCTCTAGGGAGCTTATTCAGGCTTTTAAATACATGGCTTTACTCTCTAAGAAAATGAACAAACACACCAGCCCTATATTTCTCCTGGAAACGTGCACTGTTATCTTTAGTAAGAAGATATTATTTTTATTTTCAGAAAGAAGCTCCAGGGAACAGTGCTTCAAACCAAAACTATGATATTTCTCAAACAGCCAAGAATAGTTGCCTTCATTGGGGCTGGTCTTAAAACTGGGATTTCCCCCCAAATGACCCAGTATCTTTAGAGAGGGATGGACAGAAGTGCCAAGAAAACCCTCTTAGGCATGGAAATGAAGAAGGACACTTGGCCAAATCCACAGAGCCCAGGAGGTGTGCAGGCTCCCATGCTGCCCCCATGGGACCTGCCCACGTGCCCCCTGTGCCCTGCTGCTGGGTATCGTGTGGAGAGGCAGCTCCCTGTCCCCAGCCCTGCCCTGGGGAGCTGGGAGAGACCCCTGTGCCACCCCCACAGCTCAGGGTACGCCTGGCTCCCAGTGCAGCACGGGCTGCAGTCACTGCAGAGATGGAAAGCATGTGGCCAGGGCAAACCAACCAACACACATGTTCTGTGCTAGGAAGAGCTTTCCTCTGCTCCTCTTTACAACTTCACAGGATCCTCGAGCAAGAATATTGGTTTTAAGCTGGAAGTTATTGTAGAAATCTGATGTTTAAAAATCAAACATTTTAAAAATACAACTTTAAGCAGAGGCTTACCCCTCTGCAGAGGGAGAACAACTAAGTAAAACTCCTGTAAGCTCTTCCCATGGTGGACAGCCCTTCCAGATGGAGGCTGCATGCTGGGCTGCATTTCCCTGGCTCTCTGACACATCTGTGCTCTTATCCCCACAGAACCAGCTTCCAATGAAAACAAGGTTAGGGAAGCACTTGGACTTGTCAGAACTCTGTCAGTGTTTTACCTGTGCAGACACTGCTCAGTGAGCAGATTCAGTGCTGTCTGTGCACAACATTTGGGACTGCACTTCTCATCTCTGATGCTCAGCTTTCTGTCTTCATACAGTGTGCCTGGTTTCAGACAGACCCTTCTCTTCCCCAAGTCTACCCCTTCCTCCCTCAACAATCAAGTGCAGAGGAATCACACAGAGTCATCAGCTGGTGCCACCTCAACCATGCAACCTCAAACAGGGTGCAGTGTGAATGGGGAACCCACTTGGTGACCATGCTTGGGCTACTGCAGGAATACCCTTCTCCTTTCCAATTTGAAAATTGCCTCTGCAGTATAATTCTCCTTCCATCAAAGTGAGACCCACCAGAACACACTGCAAGCTCTTGCAGATTGCTGTTTTCTGGACATGCTGCTTTTATTTGTGCAAACAACCCTGCTCCATCTGCTCAGCTTCAGGCATATTATTAATGCTGTGGCAACCTGAAAAGGCCCTGCTCGCTGCACAGAGAGCAATGTGACTTCAATGACAAGGGTTTGGAAAGGATTGGTGCCAGAAGGAGAAATGAGGAGTTTGCCATCGGCTACGCTGTGAGCTGGTGAGTAGCCCTGGGGGTGAGGAGATGCCAAGGACTCACCAAAAGCTGAGAGGAAATGGGAGGCTTCCCAGAGCATAGGAGGCTTGGCAAAAGCAGTTGTTAGTACTGGGGATGGTTTTCAAACTTAAGTCCTGGAAGTGCAAATGACAGCAGAGCTACAAATAGAAAAGGGTACAGGGACACATGTCATGATGAACATGGGATCCTGGAACTATAGTTAAGGGTGAAGCACGTTTCCCAAACCAGAAGGTTATAATCCCATTGTTCATAACATGCCCATAAAAATTTAGGAGAAAAGAGAGAGTGAGGATGTCAGCTAGTAGAGATAAGCATGCACAAGCTCGTTTTGGGCTCATCAAACTGCCTGGCAGCTGCCAGGGCTTGCAAGGCCCAGCTTGCTAAAGACCATGCCAGCATCAGTGGCCACGATAGGAATGGCCCCAGTCTTCCCCAGATCCTCTGTGAGACCAGCCACGAGGATGGGCCCATGGGAGTGTGCACAGAGAGACACTGGCCCTCTCTCCCCACGGAGAAAAGGGTATCTCTGTGGAAGGAGACCTCAGAGGGCTTCTCCCACACCATCTCCCCAGCTCTCTGAGCTTTCCCAGCAGCACTGACTGTCTGCTCTGGGCAGCAGCCCCAAGGCAGAAGGCACAGCTGTTGCCAAGGGCAGCACAGGTTAATTCCCCTCTCTGAACATCCTTGCAACAGCACGGGCTCCTCAGAGGCCATGGCAGGGACGAACGGAATGCCTGAGGTGCTTCTGGTGGACCAAGCCTTCCTGCCCTGCTTTACTTCTGCTTCATCATTCAACCCTCTCTGCTTTTGGGAAGTTGGAGCAAAATCAAAGCAGCTGGTATTCAGCTGGACAAGACTAAAAATATGCATTCTCCCCATATGTGTGGAACAGGAATTTTTGTAGCTTTATGGAACTGCTTAGATCAGAGGGCCAATCTTCAGCTTAGCTTTGCTGATGTCCAGTACCTTTGCCAACCTAAGGCAGCTAAAGAGTTGGTAGAAAACATGTCAGACTGTTGAAAAACAGCAAAGGTTCAATAACATCATAAGAAATCAGAAGCAAACACACAAAACCCAAATAAATCTAATAAAAATATTATCTGTTGGTTGGCTTTCCCTTTCACGTGCATTAAAAGTAAACCAAATTCCTCCAGATGACTCTTGCATGAGTTTTGAAGAGGCTGCAATCAAGGACAATTGATTAAAAAGCCTGAATACTGAATGTGCCCAAACACTTCTACAATCTAGCAAGTTGTGGGTTGGATAGGAACTAATCTGCCTTACTACACCAGCCTGATGATAAGATCAAAACCTTCCTTTCTGCTGAAGTTCAAGCCTCTATGTGGTCATGCTAATAAAAACTCCATCAAATTCCAGTATCAGAACAAGCACATCTGAACCAAATTACAGTCTCTTATAACTGAAAGAGATAAGCACAGGAATAAAGCATTTAGAAAACAGTCAATTTTAAAGTTTTATGCATTTTTTTCTACTCTCAGTTTTATAGTTAAATACTCACGTTTGACCTTTTTTTTTTAATTTATTACTTTTCCTCCTGGGTTCCAGATTGTGACACTGCAAGTAAGCCCATAATAATGGGGAAGATGCATTTTCAGAAGCAGTAGATAAGGAAAGAGCTCAAAGTCCAAGTGACTGGACAGAATATAAACTCAGGAACACAAAACTCTAGCCTGGTTGCTGTATCCAAGAGTTTGAACACTGATAGAAGGGGATTACTGACAGCTGCCTTAGCCCAACCACGCTACAGAGTAATCAGGTAAAGCAGAATTATATCATGGGTTTGGGTTGAAAGGATGGGGGGAAAAAAGAGTGACAAGCACTTAGAAAGCTTAGGAGAGGAGAAGAGATAAAGATGAGTAGGCCAGAAAGAAAACAAAATGGAGGGCAAGGAAAATCAGAAGTGCTGACAGCACTAAGATAGAAGCAGATGACAGGGAAGACAAGGAAGACAGTTTGTGGTGAAAAGTAGGATTTATGTATCACAATTCTGGCACCGTTCCTGAACATTTCTGAGGGCAAAACCTCCAAAAAGAACTAAATTTAATGTAATGTATATTCAAAAAAGCTTGTGCCCCTCTAGCTGCCTCAGCTGCTGACTCCAAGGTTTCCTCTTCCCCAGCTCAGCTCTCCTGCTCGTTTAGTTTGTGTGACCCCAGCTGGGCTCTCATCACACATTAACAGTCCTGCTCATTACCACACCAGGTGATGAACACACCGAATGCCTTCAGCCAGTGCAGGAGCTCTCATCCACTTGGAGAGAACAGTTCATTTTTTATGGGAGTCATTTAGAGGTAAATGCCAACCTTTCTGTTCCCACAGCTCCTCTGACACCGAAATGCATGGCAAATCTCTTCAGAGCTTTCAGAAGGGTTTGTGCAATAAATCTTAACAGCCTGCTAAAACACGGCCAGTTGCTGAGGTCCCAGTGGATTCATGTGAAATTTGCCACCCCTGCTTATAGCCTTCAGTAAAGAAAAAAAATAACACTCCCCCTTGAGCCATGAGAGTACAGAGAGAGAAACCCTGTACAACAGCAGCCTGCACATCAGAGCAGCATTATTATGGTCTTCTGGGCTATTCTGATAGAACAGGGCTTCTTTGTTAAGGCAAATGTCAGCAGCAGACACTGAACACTTCCTCCAGACCTGAGCTTTTCACTGTGCAACAGTCTCCAGTGATCAGCCTTGCCCAATTTATGTCATTGAAACATGAGCTCCAGGGCGCTTCAAATGCTGGAAGCAGCTGCCAGCCAAGCTTCAAGCACTAAACAAATGTTAGTTAAAAAAAAAAAGAAGAAATAATCATTTTGTTATCTACAGGTACCATTGAATCATCACTTCTGAAACCCTTCCCAGAAGCTCTGAGGATCCAATGTGTAAAACAGTCTGCAGGGAAGAGCTTTGCAAGCTGGGGCACTGTCACTCGTTCAGCAGCTTTGGCTTTCACCATTCCAACTATTTCCCTGCAAATATTGAATCAGTTGCTAAGGGATTTCACTGGACAATATGATATCACTCTGTTATTGCACCAGTGACTACATATCATCCCTTGAAAACAGAACAGCGTTTTTAAACCCAAACTTAGCTTCTTGTACAGCTGTGGTGGGAAAGGCTCAAGGATCCAGCTGCTGAGGCTGCTGGGGGTGCTTTCCCCAACATGAAATGCAATACTGCCCATTGCAGGGGGAAATCCTGGAGCAGGTAGGACAGAGATGAGGATAAACCATGCCTTAAACAGCAAATACAATCTCTCCACTCAAAGTAAATCTACAGAAGTTGATTGCAAAAGGCACATTGTAATAACACATTGCTTCCCAAGAACGAAAGCCTATTAATAAGAAAAGCTAAACAAGGGGTTTTATTCCCTTAGAAAATCTGGTTTAAGTTAATAATTTGTGATATGGGATGGTTATGCATGTTACAGGCAAAGAAACAGTAGTCAATTATTTAATTAATCATTCTTCTTAAGTAGCAACCTTTTATTTGAAGGACCCTAATGATTTCCACAGGCTCTTTTCATTTTATGAGCATTATCACCAACTGTTTGCAAGTAACAACTGTTGCTCTGTATCATAAGCTCCAAGGAATGCCAGTCTCTGCAGCACCAGGAGCAAGTTTCAGATTCCTGAGCTGGAGGAGAAGATCTGAGAACGTTTTGGGGCTTTCCCACAGCTCAGTGAAAGGTGGAGAAGCAGCACCACTAGGTAGCTGCACTTCTGTCAGGGCAAGCAGACAGGTGGCACAGGCACCTTTCCAAGGGAAAGGGGATGAGAGCTAAGAACCACTGCCTGGATTTACTCTGTATTTCAGGATTCTCTGGGATACTACAGCCTAAGCTGCCAGAGGGTGGGGAACACTGGTCTGGTGCTGCTGGGAAGCAGTAAGCATGCACCACTGCCCTGTTCCCTTGTCACAGGGGACATGGGGTGCTCCTGTCTACACATGGTCCTGTTGGGTGCTTCTCTCAGCCCCTGAACTGCCTGATGCCAGGGCTCCTCAGCAGGGCTTGTCAAGCAGAGGATCTCTTGGTGCACAGGGAAATGCTAACACCACTGCAAACGCTCAAATGGGCACATTCAAAAGTCTCCTCTGCATCAACCTGTTGCAAATCAACCCCTCTTTCTCAGCTGTGCAAAGGACTTGCAGAGAAAGTGTCATGATTTCAGAACTCAGCCACTCTGGGAGTCCCCTGGTGGTGTTCGTGGTGGGCTGAGGCACTTCTGTGCACATTTCCCATGGGGTTTACAGCCCCAAAGTATGTGAAAGTTTGCAAAAGCATTTATGGTTCAAACTGGAGCTTCCCCCAGCTCTCCCAGCAGAGCTGGATTCCTCTGGCAAGCACTCCCACTCCCACCCAGGGGCTGGGCTGCCCCAGCCACAGCCCTCTTCCTCCTCCTCCTCGGCAGGGCCTGGCTGCCTTGCAGGACAGGCAGCCCACACACCTACAGGTAGGACTGGCCTTTTTGGAGCATCAGCTTGGACCAGAGTATTTATAGCAAGTCACAGATGAAGGGTACATAATTAGTGATAAATAACTTCCTAACAGGACCGGCACATTTGTTCTTAATTAGCCTCTATTCACATTCAATGAATTTACATTACTGCTGTTATTAAACATCTTTGCAGAGGACAATCGATATAAAGTTAGGACAGCAAAATGCTAACGGGCACGTTATACATGGATGCATTTGAAAATCTCCATGCAGTGTGAAAATGACCTTCAAACCATAGGAAAACAATATGTACATTTCTAATATTCCTTCTTCCCAGCCAAATGGATTTCGCTGTACTTTTGGACACAGTCCTCCTCCCCCTGAATCATTTAATGTGATGAAGATGATTAGGATCACTGATCTGCTCAAGTGACTGAGTTTTTCTGACATCACCCTCCAGTGGGGAGAAAAACCCCAAACAAACCACTACTCCCAAAAACCACCATCCAACCCAAAAAGTGCCCCATGCTCAGAGGGTGTGGGCTCAGAGTGTGTGACACAGGCAGGAAGGGCAGCAGTGCAGCTGTTTGACTTTTGCAAAATGCAAGGTGTGACCCTGTTCTGATTAAAGCCTTTTTGCCTGGCTCTGTGCTGGAGCAAAGAAGGGAGTTTTGCTGGGTGGGGATGAAAAAAAGCCATCAGAAAGTTCTTGCTACTGAGTCATGACACAATGGATAAAAATAATTTAGCTATTTCACATGCTTGGGAAGAAAATAATTTCAGCCTGTGGAGACAAATAGGGATTATCTAAATCAAACACAGAGAAAAGTCTGACTCTGTCTGGTATTCCTTGTGTTTAAGTATGTCATACTGTGATGGGTCACTCCTTCAAAATCTCCTAAACTTGATCCAGCTTCTGCGGGTCTGGATTTCAGCACCTCATCAACAAAATGCATTTGTAACAGTAACAGTCATCTTCTTCCCCTTCCAAAGGATTGATCATTGCTTATTTTAATAGTTACCTACAAAAATGGGAATTGGTCCTACTGAGCTGAAGTGTTTCAAATCCCTTCCTAGCATGGCCCAAACCTGGCTGGAGGAGACAGAGCCTGCTCTGGCCCACGATCACAGAGAGCCCTGTGTCCCATCCTGGGGCAGCAGCACCACCCAGCCTGCAGCAAAGAAACAAAACCCAGAACACCTGCTCAGGCTGCACTTCACAAAGTGGGCAAGGAAAGAACAGGCCACAATGCCTGTTCTGCAGATCAGCATTGAATCCTGCTGTACAAATCATCTATTTTAGAGCCCAAATTAGCATACCTTCCAGGGTGTTAAACAGCCATTAATAACTTCTTGAGAAACCAAGTAAATTAAATACGTATCATCCTTTTTGACATGTCAAGGGCAGTACGGCAGAATGTTGGGGGGCAATGAGGAGTAACATACATAAACTGACTGACTTTAAAAAAAATCAATAAAAACTTAATCATAGAAGAATATAACCAACATATATCTAATCCACTGAGACGTTCACAGGGCAATTACAGTTTCAGCAATAAACTAAATTCATTTCAGGTTAAACTAATATGGACATCTTGAATTTATTAGTGAAAAATGAAAGTAGCATGAACTTTAAGTTTTCAAAAGCAAAAAGACATTTAATAAAATCCTTCTCTTTTTGCCATGGGACTAAGGGAAAAATCCAATAACGTATTAGCCATGCAATTCTGGTAAATTATGGATTCTTATTTACAACACGTTTTAGCTTGATTTTATCTCAATATACTGTAATGATTTGCTGTCATAATTGAAATCTGTTGTATTGTTAATCATTATAATAACAAAGAAAAATGATTTAGTTTATAACGAAGAGAACACAACTAAATATTGCCATTAAAGACAATCTGTGGGTATGTTGCCTAAGGCTGGTGTGACCATTACCTTCTATTAAATAGCAAGTATGGATTACTTTAATTGGCAAATTACTTTGAAATAGGAAAAGATGACAAACGTTTTCTATGGAAACTTGTATGGTTGAGAAAATGTTTTTAAAAAAGCATTTTGCCATGAGTGTCATTTTCCAAGGAGGGACCGAACCTGAGATATTTCAGTCAGGACAGCCTGTCAGAGGGACCCACAGTTCAGTCCCTCATGGCAACCATTCTGTTTTGGGTTTGGGTCAGAGCACATTCCTGGGGATGATCCCAGCTCCTGAGACACAGCAGTGGAGCCTTGCAGCCCCAGCAGGCAGCCCAGCCAGCAAGGATGGAAACATCCCACGGATCCTGGCACCACTTCCAAATAACAACTCTGGGTCTTGGCCCAAATGTTTAATTTGTAATTAAATTTGTAATGTTTAATTTGCAGCTGAAAAGATAAATATGTTTACAGAAAACTGATGCAGGTTTTTCCCTGTGTTCACAGTAATATTCCATCAATTCGTGCCTGTTGTCAAGTCACCACCACAAGCAGTGTTTACAGGCTTCAAGGTGCTTACCTGAAGCACCTTGTGGGTGCCAAGTGGGCAGCTGAAGGGAACAAACACTTCTGACCCACCAGGCCTGTGCTGTACCTGCCAGGCACCCTTGGAACACTGAGGGGCTGCAGGCTGTGGGCACCAGGCTCGTCACATCCAGCCTCCTGTCAGCAAAGCTCCCTCAGACCTACTCATCTGATGTCTCACAGGAGACACAAATTTAAATCACAAATTGAAATCAGCATAGTATTTCCAGCTACTAGTGGTTTTTTTTCAACTCTGAAAATACATGTAATATTGGGATTTCTTCTTCAGGAGACAGTGTGATGAAGGGCATGAGCAGGAAACACGATCAGAGTAGTGAATAAAGATTGAAAATCCATCTGACAATGAAAGGCTGCTATGGAACTAATACTCAGTGATAGCAAATGCTTCCCAGCCCATGGAGTACTGAAACAATGCTGACACAGTTGAAGGGAACACGTAAATTTTCTTCTTTCTCAATTGTTTTTGATAAGTAGCTCTAAATTTTTAGGGTATATTTATGTCTCTAGAGGTCCTACCCACCTTGCACATCCTACACACCTGTGCCTGGCACACAGGAAGCTCCTCCAAACACACCACCACACAGGGATGGAGTCTATGCTCTGAAATACTGCAGGAAGAAACTATTTCAACTTCTAAAGCCCACCCGTGGCATCACACCCCCATCTCTGTTTGCTTCAAGACACAGCACAGCCCCAGGATGAGCACACAGGTATCCAGTGATCCTGGAAATACCCTGCTGCAGAGCCCAGAGCTGCACTCCACCATGGCTCATGGCATGGGCAGGGTGCCCCTGGCTGTCCCAGCCTCTCCACACAGGCACAGGGCTGCCTGCAGCACCCACAGCTCCTTCCTGCCTCAGGGCTGGTCTGCACTGCTCTCAGAAACCCCACGCTGCTGTAAGAGCCATCTGCTGTCCTGGAGACCCAGCCCTTCCAGGCCTGTGCCCCCAAGTCATTCACTTAGCCCTACTCAGATGGCACATTTCTCCTTTCCGTGAAAATAACAAGAAACCTCAAAAAGAAGCCATGAAGAAAGCCTTTTCCATGGCTGCAAGAAGAGCCCTGTGTGAACAGATCCACCAGAGGTGTAAACAGCAGGTTGTGCACCCAGTGTTTGTTTTTCATCTCCAGCAAGGAGAGTGTGCTTAGTGATGAAGGAGGCTGAGCAGACTTTTATCCAACCACTTCTGATCTCCCGTTTCTCTTGCACATCCTGAACTGCCTGAAGGCAATGTAGAAAACCCCACAAAAGGCATAAAGCACAAATCCTCAAAGCAATGTTTGTTCCTCTCGCAGTTGTCTCGTGCTTTCTACCCCCACTGCTCCCTTCCTCCACCCTCTTCTCCTCCCTCTCCCATTGCTCTGCAATTCATTTGAATTCTTCAAAAACTTAGTCCCTACTGGTTACATGCCTCTGAGGAGCTCCAATGAGCTACCAGGTTATCTGACAGACACTCATTGTCTCTCTTGCATCCAGCCTGTTTTCCTGTTCTGCTGCAGCACATTCTTCCAGGTGAGGCAGTACAGCATCACCTCCATGCTGTGAAATGTCTGACGTGTTTACTGCAGGAAATAAGGAGTTTTAAACACTCCATAGCTGCAAGACAAGCCTATACTTCACATCTTTTCAGACACTTCTCATATTTTCATTCCAAAGGTCCCACTCCTCCAAGACAAAGACTTGCCAAGGACCACAGGGCCACCTGCAGCACCTCCCCACCCAGCTCGTCCCATGAAGCAGTGCTGAGCTCCACCACAGAGCTGGTATTTACAGCCATACCTCTCCCAAGTTCTGTGGTCATGCAGTCCTGGAGGCTTTGGTTAGGGCTTGTCTTAACTTCTTACTGCACGAGAACAGTAAAACATTGTTTAATGTTTCATGCATGCCTTAAAACTGAAGGGGCACCTCCCCTCTTCCTGCTCGAGCAGCAGGGCTTTCTGCAAGGCCAGCAGCCTCTCCCTGCTCAGGGATGTTGTCTTTTGGAGGTTTCCAAGGAGTGCCACACACAGCCTGTCAGCACTGCATCTCTGCTCTCCAGAACCAAAAACCTCTGACAGAACGGACTTCAAAGTTAGGGTCAAAATGCAGCACTACCTCCGGGTAGGAGAGACCTTAGAAAACCATCTCTGCTCCTCCTTGAAGCTGACAGTGAGAAATTTGCTTTCTTGTCTCTTCTGTGTGGTTGCTTATTAAAAATACTAATTACCATGGACTTCTGTAGAAGGAGGAGAACATAACCTGAACAGAATAGCTGAGCCAAAGTGTTCTTTCTGCAGAGCCTCTGAAGAATACTCTATAGCCCAGACAGACCCATGCTCTCGTGCAGAATAAAGCAAGAAGGGGGCTCTAGAGCCAGAAGCAAAATGGACAAGGGGAAGAATATTAAGAAAGAAAATTAAGGATACTGCAAAGAGCTTTTACAATTACATGGAGCTATTTCTCTGCAGAACTAGTAGACTTGCCAAAGATAACACAAGGGGGAGAATAATTATATTTCCTCACTATTTAGAAAAAATTCAGATGAATGCAGTGTTATCACAGGGTGATGACCAAATTTCTCATTCCAGCAGTAAAGCAGTAACAACTGAAATAGCACATTTAAAAAATCCAAACCCTTCAGCTACTCAGTATCTGCAAGTGCTAAAACTGCTGTAACTTTTATAGTTACTTTTAGTAACCCGTAAAACACTGGACAAATTTCAGATGAAGAAAACTGTGAATGTTGTACAAATTCTGAAGAAGGTAAATGAGCAGCTGCAGCTCTGCCAGCCTGATGCCAGTGCCCTGCCTGACCTGAGGTTTGACTTGTAAAGAAGTATAGGAAGATGGTAACTTGGGAGCAGCCTGTCAAACCAACACAGGGAATTGTCTCCAAACAGCTCTTTTGACAGAAAAAAGTGGTGCCAATAATCAGTAACTAGAAGGTAAAGAGGATTAAGCCACACTTATTAATTGTGAGGGTAAAACCAGCCTGCTCTACAAGCTACAGCTGAAATCCCCACCACGAGAAGGGTGAGTCCAGTCCAACCATATGGAAAAGAAAATCTCTCCCTTGCCTCTTAGTCTGGTCATCAGTCGTGATGGAGCAATGAGGTCTGGATCTCATCTTACAAACTCCTTATGCCCTGCTGCAGGAAAGAACCAAGAGCCCAGAAACACTTGAGGGCGGGGAGGATGCTGGAGGGAGGATCCTTTGGCCTCTTTACACCCTCTTTAGTTTTCTAAGCTTCTTCTGGCAATGCCATTTCTTTGTCCCAATGCTCTTATCCATTTACATTCTCTTCCTTATTCTTCACAGTTTAAATTTACCACCCTCTTCTGTTTTTCATGTAGATCTACTTAGAAATTGGCTGTGATACTCTCAAAATACTGCACACTGCTGAGCTAAATCTCACTCTACACTCTGCAGTCCTTGCTACACCTGGATTTGATCCTAGAAAATCACTCCTATCCTTCTGCAGACCACAGTTGGCCAGGTTCTCACTATTGCCAGAGGTGGATGCCATTGATAATGTGTATGTATTACATACAAGCAGAAATCAATGCTGTGTGCTGTACATCTGGATCAATAGCACGGAAATAAAAATGGATTCTGGACATACGAATAAAAAAAATATATACGACAAGGAAGAAACCAGAAAATCTTTAAAGAAACTCATAAAATGACAGGCAGGAAAAAGCAGCAACTGCACCACATAAAGGCCTAAATTCATTTGCAGTGTGACTATTTTTAGATACCCCATTTTAGTTACTAACCTGCATTTATTCTAACGTGGGGTTGGTGGTTTTTCTTTTAACTGTCTGTGCAAGCTTTTTGGTCAGATATAGTAACGAGCGCTCACCACAGTAATTTTAATTAACAAGCTCTAATAAATTTGCACATGTTGCAATATAAGCTCTAAAAATACCCATGTGCATCCCCAAACTGTGGCCAGATTGCTCTGCAGCAAGGCTCCCCAGGAGTTCCTTGAACAAACCCAACCCCAGCATCACTGCCAGTGGCCCTCGGGCGATGCCCTCCCACCCAAAAGCTGCCCAGCCCTGGCACCCACCCCCTGTTCCACCCACCACGGCCAGAGGCTCCTGCTGACCTCCTGCTGCACCCAGCTCTGCACAGGTGAGAAGTCCTGCCCCCTTTTTTGGGTCAGTCTCAGCCATTTCAGCTGGAGCCAACCTGTTGGAGGCCACATTTGGCATTTGGCACAATCACAGTCAGGCAGCCGTGCCAAAGAGGGGAACAAATAAATCAGGCTTTTGCCAAAACGTTCCAGTTTTCACTGAAACTTTTCAGTGCACTGATGTTTGCCCACATTTTTTTATACCTGTAAAAGGCCATTCACTGTCAATGTGGGACACTGAGCAAGAATGGAGGGAACAGTTATTTTTTTCACCAACTCCTATAGTTCCCAGACCTGACTCCCTTTCCTATGGGAACACTGCACACTTCAAAAAAGGCATCGATCCCAGTATAGCAACCACCCCCAGCCACTCCTCCCATCCCATGTCCTGTTCCCAGGCTTGGTCCTGATCTCCTGGGGCTGAAGTGGTCCCACTAACATCAGAAACTGCTGCCAGGGACAGCAGCTTCATCAGTCCAGTGCATTTCCAAGCAAACCACGTCACAAAGAAACAAACCTATGCAGGGAGCAGCTTTCCTGGGGACAGCCTTTCCAGCTGGGCTTTCTGCAGCTGCCTGGTGGATGCCCAGGCCCTGCCAGCACAGCCACTTTCACTGAGTGTTCCTGATTCCCACAGCAAGTGTAGGGGCTGGAACCATCTGCACAAAGGCAGTGATCCCCAGAAATGCTGCAGTGCTAGAGCTGGGACAGGGTGGGGACAGGGGAACAAATCCTGCAGTGGCACAGAATCCTGCAGTGGAGTGTGTGTGCAGCCCAGGGAACAGATGCTCCTGACATACACCAAAACTCTTTGGAAGCACCTGTGCACAATAAAATGGTCTGGGATACACAGATGGCCAGTGGGGACTGGGTGAGGGCACTGTGGGTGATCTCTGCTGCATGTGCTTGTCACTGTATACCCAACTGGGACCTGCCTTTCTCAAAGCACAGAAAAAATGGTTTCAGATGGGTATTATTGCTCAAATCTTCCCCATCACAGGCATTTTAGAGGTGTTGTTGGTCACTGTTCTTTCCTCCTAACAGTAAATTCTTTCTCAGTCAAGGCAAACACAGAAAAGGGTGTAATTTATTTAAGACATTCCAGAAATATCCAGCCATACCATCATGTTTAAGTGTTTAGGAGAGCTAAACTATAAATGAGAGAGGATCAGCATGTGCTGAACAGAAGCAGGAGAGCTGCTGCTAGGTTTTGTGAGCCTTTCCACAGTTTGGAGGACTTCAGAGAATTATACTCTGTCTCCCAGAGACAGCAACAAGCTCCTGGAAGCTTTTTCTGTGCTGTACATTGTGCTGGCATATGGGAATGTCATACCAATGCTATTAGCCCGGGCTCTTTTGACATGATGTAAAGCATATAATAATTATACAGCAAATATGACGAGATGGAATTGAACCTGATCTCAATTAGCAACCAGAAGTATCCTTCCAACTGAGATTAATATTGATTAAACCATAACAAGACTAGTACTTGCCAATAAGAGCTCTATAAAATCAAGGAAAGGTGAGGCCAACCTCTAAGCTGGGAGCACTTTGTCATGAGCTGTAAAGACAAGTGATTGTCCTATGGCCCAATCTGTCCTTTTCAAAAATGGAAGTTTGGCTCTGTATAATTCAGGAAATTACAGTCATTTCAGTGGACAGCTAGTCTGGCCAGGAGCCCAGAGCAGAGATCAACAGCCTTCAGGAGACAGCTCTGTCTTCCCTTCAGCTTTCCCCATCTCTGGGACAGCATTAATCACATCAAATCCCACTCCTCTCAGCCGTCCCCACTCTCAGAAATGCAAGATGTGGATCCCACGACTGTTGTACCGTACTTGAAAATACAGGCTTCTGCTTTTTAATTTCCCCCCTTGCACCAAATTAGGGTGGATATTTTGGAGTTGAACAAATATATTGGATTTATTGGCTCTTCCCCTGAGTGAGGTATAATAGTTCCACCAGTCCAATCCCATGTTTCCTTTACATGGAAACGACTGGATTTATTGCTAGCCAGTTTTAGATTATATGAAGTCAAACCATAACAACTAAGCATCCTTTAGGGCTTAGTGCAGATTATAAAGTGATGCTTGAGAAACAGACATGCAAGGGTATGAGAGACAACAATAGAAATATTACAACAAATCTTATTTTCAAGATTCTTGATCCTATTTAAGTAATGTTTTATGATGTTCAGGCCAACTTCAGAGAGATGCTGTACAGCTTAAGAAACACTGAGTGCTAATAGTCTTCAAATGTAAAAATACATACAGACAACATTTATTAAGTGCCTGATAAAGCAAACTTCTTTTTAAGTTTTTCTTGATACTTTTCTGATAAAGAACTATTTGCAAAGAACAAAGACCACTGTGACAATCGTTAATTTTCTTAAGATGAAGGTAGGAGGCAAATGAAGCCTGGAAACCTCGACACCCCAACAAATATTGGGCTGGGAAACAATTAATGCCCACGTGCCAAACCCAGAAATGTGCCCCCAAAAAGTGGCTGGTGTGCTTTGTGACACAGTAGCCACACGGCCCTGGCCAGGCAGCACTGCCACAGCATTTCAGTGACATGGGCTGCTCCAAGGTATGTCCTGAAAGAGAGACTTTGCCTGTCCTGGTCATTTGTCAGTACTTTGGCACTGGAATAGAAAGAGGCACTGAGAGTCCAGGAGAAAGAGGCCACAACCTTTCCAAGTTACTACTGCAGAGATCAGCTCTAAATGTAATGCAAGAAATATTACTGCAAAGATACAGCAGGCCCATGCCTACAGGCACAGCCAAGAAATGTCACCTTGCCAAGGAACTTTTTTAGCCTTTTGAAATTTCACCTGTGCACAACATTACAATCCTTCAGGTTCAACAGCAGGCAAATACCAGCCTAACAGGGTGAGGATAATAAAATGTAACACAGAAGCTTAATGGGAAATAAACAAGTCTGGCTCCAGCAGCCACAACAAGAGAGCCATCAGGAAGGCAGGAGCACCAAGATGATTCTTTACTGGGTGCAGCCACTGGGACTGTGCAGGTTACTTGGGACAAGGGCATTGTACCAGCACACTGACATTCACGTGCAACAGAGCTGTAAGAGAGCAGTAACTGCCCAAGGATGTGCTCATGCTTGCTAAGCTTCTAATCCCAGCTTTGATTCCTCCTCCATCCATAATCAGTTCAAATACAGCTAGAATTAATCACTGTTTGCAAATTTAAAGGCTGCTTTTCTTCTCTCTGCTAAGAATCTGCCTTAGGTCACTCACAGAGCCAGCATGGGTGAGGACATGGGCCAGACCCCTTCAGAGTGTGGCATTCCCCTCTTGCCCAGAACACAATACAGCGTGTTACTGCACAGCAGTGCTCAGCACAATAAATAATAATAGTAACAATAATAAATAATAATAATAATAACAATAATAATGCAATAATGCTAAACCCTACAGTACCTACTTACTTGGCAGTGGCTCTGGAGTCACTCCTGCTCGTTTCCTGGATCCATCCCTGCAGAGATTCTTACAGCCCCCTTACAACATCTCTGCCCACTCTGACTCTGCCAGGCTCCAGAGTCTGCTCTCACCAACCTCCTCCCTCTTTGGTGAACTGTTCCTCCCCCCACTCTGTTCTTCCCTTGATACCACATGGCTTGAGGAGAGGCAGCTGTGGGCTGCACAGGGCAGTACCTTCTCTTGATTGCTGGCCCAGCTGATCCTCTTTCACACTGTGATCCTTGGGTGTTGCTCTGGAGCTCCAGTGAGCATTGTGGCCAGCACAACTGCAACTGGTTTCCAGCTCAGGTCACCTTCACGTCACAGTGACCATCAGCCTTCAGTCATTGGGTTCCCCAGCTTTAATGATCCCTTTGTCACTCCTCTAGATGTTATTATATTGCACAAAGCTTTGTTTAGATTACCTCAAAGCATCCCATTTCTTGCTGTTATAGAAAGTCAAGAAACATAACATGAGCAGTGCTCCTAAAAATGAGATTTATGCCCAGCTGCACTGTGCAAGCAGAGTTACGGTGCAGAGAAAATTACAGGCAATAAATAAATGTGTATATAGATAGAGGATGTTTTTTAATACATTTCTGAAAAGCATTCTTTGGAATGCTTAATGAGAAACCTATTTTGGATCCTCTAAAACCATTTTCTTAAGACTTAGTGAGTTCTGTACTTAAAGAGAGGTTAGTGGACCAGCAACCAAAGTGTTTTTCATTTCCATTTCAAAGGATTCCAGCAGAGACAGATATTTTCAAATATTGCACTTGCAAAATACTGATGCTCTTAAACCTGTAAGACAAACTAATTGCATCACCCACCACAGAAAATCTCAAATATCATTTGGAATGCCACTGGAAGCACAGAGGGACAGTGGGCATCCCTCCAAAGTACAGGCTGCATCCATAGATCCTCCTTCACTCACCCTGCGAGGTTCTTTGATTCTCTGGGATCATGCTACACTTCTGGAGCTGGCTTTCAAAAAATAGACATTGCTGGACATCTACAATAGTAAAGTTTTTTCATCCTTGCCTTCCATGGTCTTACAAAGATCCACATCTTATGTGGATAGACTGGGCTCATTTGATAGATCTACCTACTAAAACAACAGCTGATACTCAAAGATGATCTGAAGAATACTGTCCAGCAAGGTTCATTCCCCACTGCTGCTTCCTCTTGCCCAGAGACTGCCCAGGGTTAGTGAGCATCTCTTCCCCTCACCACTCTCTGCTCAGGCCCATCCCCAGTCCCACTCGCTCACCCTCCTGGCTCCAGAGCAGGTTGCTATTCCTTTGGCAGCCCTGGCACCCCAGATGGACAAAGACCAGAATAAAACAGCCAGAAATGCACTTCTACCTCTTCAGCAGCATGTCTGTCCCACAGGAACACCACAGCCTGTTTCTCAGATGTCTAAACACACTCACCCAAGCCAACACCCAAGTCAGAAGAGCACCCTGTGGTCAGGGAACACAGCCACTGTGGACAGAGACCACAGACAGCACAGGAAAAGAGTAAAGGATGAGGATACAACATCACACCAATTTCACAACAAAGAACAGGTGGGGCTTGAGAGCTAAGCCAGGCAACTAATAAAGCCTGACATGTTTAAGTTGAAGGTATGATGACGAAAAACCTAAAGACTCCCCATGCCCCAAGAAAATGAGCTTGAAAAAGCAATGACTGCTTGCACTAGCAATTTATAACCTCTCAGCTGCTGAGATTGTGAACAGTGGCACTTTGTAATCTTATAGGAAAAGCAGCTCTAATGCCATCTGGTCATATATTTCTGGCCAAGATCATTTAGTGGAGCCTGTAATGAAAAAAGTTGCACATCCTCCTAAAAATCTGAATTATGCCAGCTGTGCCACAGTGTCACTTGTGCTTTCAAGGAGAAGGACAGCTGTCATTCCTTTTCACTGAAGATAGCAAGCACACTGCCTTGCTTAAGAGAACTAATTTTTCTTGGATCACTCTAAATTATCCTACCTGTCACTAGGAAAAGAAAGGGTGAAGTCCCTATTAACATTTTTTGCTTGATTTTTGCTGACATATATACAGCACTTGGTTCCATACCCACCTTGCTGAGCTACTGTGAAGAAGGTGATATTTGGACCTTGATTCTAATCTGAACTGAAGCCAGCTCTACAGCCTTGGCATAAAACCAGTTTGAGGGAGGGTGCAGTTAAACTCGTCATCTTCACCTCTCCTAACAAATGAGACATTTCATATTTTAGATATTACCTCAGCAACTTCCTGCCAGTTTTAAATTGCTCTGTCATCTCAGATTAGCACTCATCATTCATGCTAATGTAAACTAAATGGTACGTCTCCTGAAATATGTGAAAGAATAAATGGGATTACAATGAGGGCTGCAGAGCATAAAATTTCTAATCCATGAGCAGCTAATTGCTGCAGGTCCTTCTCAGTACTTCCATCCACCCAGCCATCCATTTGAACCCCTATATTTCCTATTATGTTATTTTAAGGTCAAATCTTGTTTGCCTCAAGCACACAACTATTCTCACTGGCTCCAAGGGCCTATTTGCAAAAGCAAAGATATGTAACCTCAAATGAGCAGGGAAAGAGATAGCAGCACTGAGCTGCCTGTAGCAAACCCATCCACTGCCAGGACAGCGGCGCTGAGGGCGCGCCTTCAAAACCACGTCCCGTCTAGACTCCTCCACCCGCTCCCAGAGCAAAGCAAAGCAGCAGCAGGGAGAATTATAGCCCAATACTCACTCTGACAGGAAGGAAATAGCATTGGGAAATGCTTATTTTAATGACAGAAAAATATTTGCCAGGCTTGGGCTTAGCAGCAGTAGAAATGTTATTACTTTCGAAGCTGGAAGAGTAAATATTTCAAGGGCTATTTTTTGACACCTTCACTGTGGCTTGATTTCTGCATCTATTAAGAAAAAGTCTATATAGCCTGTGGTGTGGGGAGCTTTGCAAATCTTTGCATAAAACTCCATTTTATAAGGCAATAGTGTGACAGAACTGTATAGAATTTACATCAGTCTGAAGAGCCACAAAAAGTAAATATACATGCAAATACTAAAGTGCCCTTGTTTTGTTTCCGGAATTAATGCTAAATTCCATGTCTTCTTCATTTTATTATTTCTCAGAGTACATGGAAACAAGAGAGAGAAGTGTCCCATGAAGCACTGCTATGTAAAGAGGCCTGGCTGTGTACAGCTTCCTTCCTAATGTGTAAATTTGTCATCCTTTTAACCCAAAATAACTTTAAAATGCTAGGCACATAGCTGTATTTCCTAGCAATTCACAGTTTCATCTCCCTAGCATGCTTATGTTATTTTGAAACCCATTTCAAAATACCATCACTGCAAGCACTTCAAGCCTAGGAACCATCTTTTAATGGTCATTACTGCGCCTACCTTGGGCCATCCTGAGCCTCCTGCAAATGTCCACTGATTTTGGTGGGAGTGCAGAGCCCTGAGCAATGACACTGCAGTACATCAGCTCCGTTACACTGCCCTGAAATTAGGCAGAGTAGAACCAATGTCTGTGCTGTAAAGTTCCAGTAGCCCAGAAAATCCTGGGAAGTGCCAAAAGTGAATGGCTTTGACGGATGAACCTTTGCAAATGTAGGGCCATCTAGCTCTGGAAATTACCTCTCACAGTTATGATGATGTACTTGGGTGTCTCCCTCATTACCTGCAGTGAGTTTTTAGTCTAATTTCTGGGTTCAGGGCTTTCTGAAAAGGAAGTCACTTCATTTTGGAATAAAGAGGAATGAGAGTAAAGAAAGACAAGGTAAAGATTTGTCTACAAAAATGCTTCTTAACATGGATTTCTCTAGGGTATTGCTGAATTCTCAACTGCTCCTCTTTAATAGAGCTAAACTCTGTTTTTAATACATAATGTTATCTTTCCTCTATCCTACTCCTTCCGTGCATAATAAAGTGCATTCAAGGTACTTCCATGGCTGTTGTTACTCAAGGATGTGAGCACCTTCTCCTTAGTCTATCTATCTTTGTAATACCTGTGGGAGCTGGGAAAGTCCTATTACAGTCTCAGGCTCAGAACATCAGAGATATTTAGGGACCTGCCACTGAGATAAATGGGATTAGCTGCCCCATGGCTTTTCTGGCTCAGAGCCTCCACTGTGTCCCTAAAATCACAAAGGACATCTTAAATGAAGCAGGGAACCACTCCTAAGAGTCTCACTACGTAGGCTGGGGGGCTCATTTCTGGACCAGCTTTCCTGTTTTGATTTAGTTGTGCGTTGCACAACAATGAAGGTATTAGGTAAGGTAAAAACCCCATCCATGCTCTCCTCTGTCTATGAACAACTGAAAAGCTTTCAGCACTGTTGGCATACACGGGCTGCAAAGCACTTTGGTGTATTCTGCTTTACTCCAGCTCAGTTTTCTCTCACAAAGCTCTACGTAAAACTGCCAAAGTAACTACCAAATCTCCTATTTAGCTCAGCACTCCTGGATTCTTTCCCTACAGAGCAGCAAACAGACTTTTGTTGTCCTCTGCACCTTTGTTCTTCAGAAGCACAGGTTCTTCTGCATTTGCTCCTGCAAAGCAGAGCGTGCTGGGCGGGTGTGCAGTGTCTGTACACCCTCCTCCTCACCAGCACGGACACTTACAAAGGAAATTTCCATCATTCCTGGGAGACTCCACCAGTTCCCTGCCCAGTTCTGAGCAACAGACACACGAAACACATCAGCCACTAACCCATGTGGCACAACAGGAGCAGTGTAGCTCCTGTCCTCCACGCCTGGGAATTTGTCTAAACATAGTTTGCTTCCAAACTTGGGTATCTATTTCCAGCATCAAACTTCCCAAAAGCAAACGGCAAACCAGTCTAAGACAAGGTAATAGTACACAATTTCCATAATGAAACAAAACCTCACTGTGTCAAAGCTGGGCTTTCTATGGGCACCTTTGGGTGGTCACACATGCAGCTCCCCAGAATCTCTTGCCTTGGAGGTGTCACCATGAGCACCTTGGCCTCCTGATGCAACGGTACCGTGACCTTTAGTGGCCAAATATTCATCAGGACAACACACGTGGGTATTTTATTCTAACTGCAACCACAGGAAGATGTGATTTTTTCCTCCATGGTCACTCAGCAGTCCACAGTAAGCCCAAAATAATGTTCCATCCTAATTGCCACAGACACACTCCTTTGAATAAAGAAGAGATGATATTTTCCACTTGCTCAAAGCAATTACGTCTTAAGATATGCGTTAGTTCAATCTTTCCAGGATTTAAATTAAGCCAAGTATTAAATCATCCAAAGCTAACTACCTGAACATTTTCAATGTCTTTCAGCATCTTAAAAACAGTCTTTGATGGTTGTTACTTTAAAGGCACAGAATTTTGCCTGAAAATTGACCACTTAAATTCCCTAAAGTGGAAGCTGAGAAAAACCATACTATCTATTTCCAGTCTCAAATTAATATTTTAGGTGGATTTTTGTATTAACCTGAAGTGGTCTAGAATGTAAAAAATAGGGGATTCTGTATAAAGCTAAGAAACACAACAACCATGTGCATTGAGGGGGAAAGTGATGAAGCTGAGAACTCCTTTAGGGATAAAGATGAGAACTGCCTCCATAAAGGATTATATTGTGTTTTGGGGCTTGCTCTGTTCACTTTGCCCTAGACGTTGGCATGCTGGCACGGCCACGACTGCAGTCCCTCAGAGTATGAACACAGGTCTTGTTTAGCAGATCAGCAATTGCTTGAAATAAGAAATTACAAATTGGTCCTTAGATACTGGTTTTGCTAATCTGACCGTGCTGAAAACGAATTCTGTTCCTAACAGGAGTTCAAACTGCTTCCTTGCCCAAATTGCCTGTTTGCAGCAATCTGAAATGGAAGTATTTTATCAGCTTAGCTTGACACAGTGAATCTCTATTATTGGAAGAAAAAGAATTCACAGTACCTGATTTCAGGTTCCAAATTGTATCAGTTCATTGTGACTCTCTAGAATTATGGAGAATATGTACTCTATTTTCAGTGTACCATCACTACAAAATACCCTAAATGTGAAACTCTACAGATAAATGTCTGGGCTTACACACAAAGAGGACAAAACTCCAGTGAAATAATTAGCAAGATTTACTGCGGTGCTGTGACTGCAGAAGAGACCTCAGAAGATTTAACTGTGCTGTTGGTGGCTGCTTCCTTCCTGGGTTGCTTGGGAAGCTTCTGGTACAGAACACAACAAATATCACAGCCCAATTGCCAAGGTGGAAGCACTCAGTCAAGGTGCTGTGTCCCATCACTCAGGTATGACTGGGAAGTATTTTATCCCTGCTGTGGTCTGTGGTTTGTGCAGTATCACCTGCTCTCTCAAGTGCCTGCCTTTTAAAATATATTGCACTACAGAGACCTGTAAGTTTTATGACAGCAGAGATTCCAATCTTTATAGTCCTTTTAATGAAAATTACCCATCATACTTTTTTTTAATGGAAAAAGACTAAACCTAAACTGTGTCTGTTGTCACAGTGTTCACTCCTAGTTCCTTCAAATGTGTTTTTCATGTAGTAAGAAATATCCCTGTTCCCTCTTTGTCTCTATATCCCAGTCTATACCCTAGGTGCTCAAACATGACTGCTGCTGATCAGGCTGTTTTCCCTCGACTGCTGTCTGCCCAAACCTCCCTCCTCTGTGCTCAGGAATATGCCTGAATGGAGGGTATGCAAGTTACTGCTTACCCATTATTATTCTCTTGGTGATAAGCTACCTCATCTCTGAAGCCAGGTCACCTTACACAGAGATTCTTTCTGTTCTGCAAATGTGGACTGTGCACAGCAGCAAAATTCTCAGCCCTTACACTCAGGAGGTACAGCCTGTTAAAACTCAGCCTCTCCAGCTTTTTCAAACGTGTATCTCAAGGTGGTTTTTCACCATATCCACACAGTGTCCACTTCAATGGCCATGGAAGTGCCTCTCCAGCAACTTCAACAGTCTCTGTGTCAGATCCTTACCATGTGTATGTTTATTTAAACAGAAGGGAGGCTTTACACTCCATAAGAAGGGCCGTGGGACTAGGAGCGTGTCTACTCATCTTGCAATGAAGAACAGAGATACCAGGCAAAGAGCTGCTGTGAGGACAGGCCAGGTTGTATCAATGGCTTTCTGGTGGTGTCAATCTCTGCCTCTTGCAGAGAGAAGTCAAGAGATCCCCCAAGAGGGATGTGTGGCCGTGCCCTTCAGTGCAGGATGAGGTAAGTGCCTCCTCCTCATCCCTGAGCCCCACCAGCTCCCATGTGGAACCCAGAGCACAGGTAACCAGGATCTCTGCCCCCAGTGCTGCAGGCACTTAGAGACCTTACACAGACCCACTCCTTAGAAAGTCCTGCCACAGGGCTTACCTCTGCTCTAATAAAGACATCTATTCCCACACCTGTACTTCTGCTACTGCCATTGACTCAGCAGTTGGGGTTGACGAGCTGATTTCTCAGGGTGACTCATTCCACCCTTGCTTCACCCGGGCACACTCCCTGAGGCAGCTGTTATCTGGGTGGTGAGGGCAGGCTTACAGCAAGCTTTTGACATTTCATGCTGGCTACCTCCTCCCTTCCCTCTGAAGATGCCTGAAGCAGGTGCCTAATGACAGCCTACTGTGGACACCTCCAGCAAAAGTGTCCCAAACTGCTGCCATGGACACTGCCAGCTCCTCCAGGAGCATTACTGATCACAGCAAAGGGCTCCCAGCTCTGAGCCTGCACCACCAGCACTCGGGGTGAGCCAAGAGAAGGATCCCACAGAGCTCAGGAGACTTTGGTGGGCAGCTATGGCACAGCAGGGCTGAGTCCAACAGGCTGGCTCCGAGCACAGTGACTACAGACTCAAATAACAGACAATCTGATCCTGCAAACTCATTTCCCTTAGCTCCACAGCCACTGGCTTCTTCCTCTGTTTTACACACAGCAGACAAGGGCTTGTTCTATTTCCTTTGGCCCCAAGAGATAAAATTTATATTTGTTACTGTGTATTTAATTTTCTGGGTTTCTTTCAGAATGAGTCTGTCACAGCTGTATTCCCCAGTGCAAACCTGAAAATCACTGGCCCATGTCCTAACCCAGTTACATCAACTTATTCCATATCAAAACTTGGCTCAGTTTTACAGAGAAGTCTCTTTGGTGAGTCAGCTTCCCAGTAAATCTTCAGGGATGTTAATCCACAGGCAGATCCTGCTCTGGTATGATACATATATGGAGTTTCCCTTGGCTAGGAATAAAACAGAACTGCTTCAGACACACTGTGCTTCAGTTGTATAAAATGTCTTGATTAGCATTTCTTGTTTTGTTTTCAGAAATAAAAGAAAATAACAATAAACTCCAAATCTCTTTCTCATTCATAGCCAAATCTGGTCTGCATAATTAAAGGTAATTGCTAGCTTCTAATAGCTTGGCATTTTTCACTGCACCTTGCAGAGAAGAGAAAAATCCAGACAGAAGAACTGCTGAATTGTGAATGTTCACTCAACATTTTCAGTAGGCATCTGAATCTTGTATTTAAGCCAAAACAGTAAGTAATGCAGGCAAGAAGCACAGAGAGCAATTGCTTACTGGTGACCAAAGGTAAGAAAGGTCAAACGTTTATTTCCTATGTTGCTCCTATGTGTGCAGTGCCCAGAATCTTTTAATTATATTTCATGGTCCTCTGAACTTGTACAAGGGCATAAAATATATTTATAGCTCACTTAAACTCTTAGTAATGGAACAGCCATCCTACGCAGGACCTCTGCTAATCAACTGAAGACTTTCTGTGCATTAACTTTAAAAATGTAAAGAAGTACTCGTTCCTTCTCCAGCTGAAATGCTTATCACAGTCTAGAGGCAACAACAAAGAAAAGCTATTTTCTTCTTAGGTAACAATTTGAGTCTGTATCAGTTCACCTGTGATGTTTGAAGTACAATTTCACTGGCAATGCACATTCATTATAACTGTTATTATAGCACTGGAAGCTCTCAACCACACTGTGCCAAACACCAAAGAAACATATAATAAAGAGATCACCCCTCTCTAAAGCTTTTCCTGCCTAACTGTGTCATTTTCTCTTTTAGACAACAACAAAAAAGAGGTAATCAAATAAAGAGGTCTCCACTTAACTAATCATACTTGATGCAAATGCCTGATGAGCAGACTGAGAAGCTCCCAGTGTAATTATACACCTCACAACAAACCTACCTGGCACATCTTACACCAGCCTTCCATGCTGGGAATCTGCTTTGAGATGAATTTTAGGGAAGAAGATCAGCCAAATACATTACTTGTGTGTGAGGCTGAGATTAAGGAAATGAGTTGGTGCTGTACAACAGGAACAGCTGCCCTTGCTTTGCTTTTTCCCCAGAAGCTGCTGGGCCCTGGCACACTGGAGTGGGCAGTGATGGCAGGGAGGGAGCCAGGCTGGCACCTCCTGCTTCAAATGGGGCCTTACATTAGATTTTAAAGACTCCACTCAAAGCTGACTTATAACTGCAAAGCCAAACACTCCCATACTTAGGGATCTGAGAAAATTCAAGCTGCTGGTGAAACCTTAATTCAGCTCCCTGGTGCACATGCTTTATGATATGATCTTTAATTAGCCTATGAGGAAATTAATAATTATTTCTGAGTGTAGGATTTGGCTGCTGTACAGTAAATAATGCACCATGCTACCCAACAAATGGTGATGATTCAGCAGACATCATCTCTCATGTGTCCTGCGAGAGGAAGGGGCCTTTGAGAAAAATAACAGTGTGGGATCACAGCAATGAAGAGTAAATATCAATAGATTATTTGTGCCAGAGAGGGAGGCACAAATTAAAACAGCAAAAAAAAAAAAAAATCTCAGTTCTAGTCTTTTGCCTTCTGGCTTTTTTGATATGGACTATGGAAACATAAAAATATTTAGTGCTTCTTATCTGTTGATTAGTGTTTCATATGACCAAACAGAAGCTGAGCTGTGCACCAGCTCAGGGGCCTGGTGATGACAGACCAGGCACCACCAGGAAGGCAGATGCACTACTGGGATGGGCTTCCCTGTGACCTGCAGTGAGGGCATGAGAGGAAAGCTGGGCTGGCTTAGCTCAGCCGTGTCATCTCCAACCTGACTGGAAACTGCATGGCACACACGAAAGGCAGAGGATGCCAAATCCTGCAGAAACAGGAACAGTCATGCTCCTTTCCAAGAGCTCCTCACGCCAGACAAAGCTCAGCTTTGGAACAGCTGTGGTTTTTCAGAGCTGCAGCAAATGCACGCTGACATGTAAAATACTGGTTGTATTTGTCACAGGTACAGCCAACTGCACAGCTCTCCTGTTCACCTGCAGGTGTGAAGGAGGAGGATCAGTCCCTGCTCCAGCCAAAGCAGTCAGCACCAGAGGAGGAGGAACCCGACCTCTCTCATTATTACCTGTGAGCCAGAACTGGAGAGCAGACACAGACAAGTCCTTATTTACAGTGAACCAAGACAAACAGGATGCTCCACTTTGCCCTCAGATGTCACAAATAAAGCACAAAGCCAGCAAATTGAGGCTATACATTATTGTTGGCTATTTCCACCTAAGCCCTTGCCTTTCTTAATGACCCAGAGGGCAGGAGCAGAGCCGTGGGCATGGATGGGTGCATCAGACAACAGCTGAAATCCTGCTCTCAGAAAAGTCAATTCCCGCCATTTCCTCCACAAGAAGTTTACTACATGCTGCCACACAATACTTTTATTGGCATTCATTACTCCTTGAGGACTAATTGATTCATTTTCAGCAGCATTAAAACAAGGCTGCATTTTACAAGGGAATCGCTCTACTGCTGGGGCTGTAGGAAGCCGCTCAATTATCTCCACAACACTAAAAGCTGAATCCAGACTCAATACTCTTCTTAAATTGTAACAAACATATTTCCCCAAGCCTTGATTAACCCACAGGCTGATCCCCAGCTCACAGCTGTCTCAGGTTTTGGGAGGGAGGTTGGGAGTGCTGGGGTTTGTTTATTTTATCACTGCCACACAGCTTGGGAACCTGCAGAGCAGAGACAGTCACCGCTGGGTGCATTTCTTGCTAAACTCTACTGAAAATGAAAACCAAAAGATTGAATCCCCCCTATACTCACAGTAAGGTTGCTCCTCTTTTTTGCATCTTATGTCTCCTTCGTTTGGAGCTACCTTGCTTTTTAAGAACAGCTGGAGACCCACAATTTAGCATTCACATTTAACTAGATTTTTGTGGCATTCCAAAGTCAAATTAACAAGCTTGTTACCTCTTGACATGTAAAAATACTGTAATATTCTTTTCCAGCAACACCTACAAAAGAACACAGCAATTCCTTTGAAATGAAACACACACATCTGTCTACATACATACATACATACATAAATACATACATACACACATACATATATTTATATATATATAGATTCCTTTATATGACCCTCTGCCTTTATCAGCATTTCCAAGTCACTGGGTTTAAATGAATTCACAGTTTTAACTGTACTTTGAAAAATACGAGGCAGGTATAGTGAACAATATGAAAATGTACAGCTTGGAGATGCAGCTAAGACAAAGGGAAATAAGAGTTCCAGCAGTACAGGCAAAAACAAAGGTGGGTAATCAATAATAAGGTGCTTCAGAGAGAAAAAAATGAATCCTTTTTATTTTCTCTACTAATGAACAGCCTCGCTGTTTCTCTCCCAGCCTCGGGGTGAAGAGTGTGCTGATGTTACCCCTTGGTCAGCAGGAATCACTGCTGAGCAATGTCAAACAACTTCCTGCAAAGGAGAGATCCTGCTGGGAAAGCAGTGGATTAGGAGTATTACTAAAGACAAATCTTTAAAACCCCTCAGTCTTTTTTTCCACGTACTCTCCTAAAGATCCCAACCAAGCTGAAGTCAAACCCATGGTGTATCCTGCCTGGTTCAACACCTCGGAGCACCCGGTGCTGCAGCCACATTTTGTAATGTCAGGCCTGATAGAGGCTGGGTTTTTTGATTTCTGTTTTTCTTTGCAGTGAAACAAACTCAGCCCATTGGTGTCTTGGCCAAATCTACAGGTTTAATGAGAATGACTCAAAGCTACCTGTTTTCTTCAGAAGTAGCTATGAACTGCAGGGTAAAATGAGAGTTTTCTTTCCCTCTATCATGGTTAATTTCAGAAAATACAAGAAATAGAATCAAGATACCCCAACATTGGCTGGACAGGAAGTGAAGCACTGGAAAAAGCTCTGCAGACATTACACCATTTTAACTGTGCTTTTAAATGTATTAAGCTGTGTTGGCCTGAAGGGAGAAAAGAAAATAAGAATAGGAAGGGGGGGAGAAGTGAATAGTTTACATCCTTAACCAGCTATAGAAATTACAAAGGTGAAATGTTCATCAGCAAAGGTATTCAGCCTCTTTTTCCCAAAAAAAAGGATTATCTTTGAGTCTCCCTGTAGACAATAAATTCTCAGCCTGCTTTTCATAGGGAGACACCACCTTCAAGCTCTTATTGGCACTACTGGTACTCATATTACACTCTAAAAACCAGATCAACTCCTCTAATCACAACAGGTTACTCGACACCAAAAAACTCTTATACACTTGCCTCCATTTACACAAGTTGTTTGCAGACCTCCCTCATGATTTGGATCATTACTTCCACTTCAGAAGGGGCCTTGCACAGAAAAACCACAAATACCAATGACCAGAGAGCATTTAGAGCCAGTGCTTATTCCCTCTTAGGCTGGGGTGCTGAGAACAGATGTCTGGGTAGATCTTGGTTGATAAACCCCTGTAAGACAGGGAATGACATGATGTATTTTGCTGTCTTACCAGAAGAGGATCACTATTTTATGAACTTGAGAGACTTGTGGTACTCCTGCACCTCATTCAACACCCAGGGACTTGAGCTCTGTTCCCATCTCTAGCACAAACCTATGGTATGACCTTCCACTCATAGCTTCCCTCCATAATCCACTTCTCCAAACCAGATATTTGTTTGTTTATTTTTGTTTTCAAACAAAGTCCTTGGACCATAGGTTGAGGCTCAGACAGGCAGGATGCCCTGCAGTGCATTACAGCACTTCTTGGCTCTATGGATGTGCTGCTTCAATGGCAATAATTAATAAAGCAGAATCAACAGATTGCTGCAAGCATTTCTGCTGAGAGAGAACAAAGTACTTTTATCCTCTCAAATGAGAACAGATACCTTGAAGTACTCAAAATAAGCCAAGCTCCTATGTCAGGACATGCCACATATTTCAGCAGCGTATTTTACAGCTCAGTCTGTTTGCTGATCTCTAGGTTGGGACAGCATCTTGTTGCTGGAGCCCCCCATGCTCCCAAATATCCACAGCACCTGGCTTGGAACAGAGATGGGATTCTTGGCAAACATCAAGCTGGAGCAAAAATATCCCCTCAAGAGCTGATTCAGAGCACCTACACTTTGCAATAAAAGCAGCCCAGGAAATCCTATTATTTTCCTCTCAGGAGAAACACTGGGCATTAGAAAGACGAAGGGTGACAACTGCTTCATGTGAAGCCAGTAAACCAGCTAGAAAATGGCTGAGCATAAAGTGGTTCAAGACAAGCTCTTCTGCAGAGAAACCTCAGCTGTGCATCTCCCATTCCCTGCCCTGACTTCCATCCAGCCACCTGGGAGTAAGGCTCTGCAGCCACTGAAGGCAACACCAGCACCTGTGATAAAAGTTAGGCTGCTTGGCTGCTTACTCTGTGAAACCAGAGGCTTTCAAAAGAGATCCAAGCACTGTGTCCTGAATGTTAAAATAAACTCTGCCAACACTTTCTTCTGAGATTACTATCTGGGCATCACTAATTTCTTGCAAAATAGGCCTGTGTTATCCCGTATCTCGAAGAGCAGGTGCTTTCTTTTATGTCCCCAAGCAGATGCACATTTCACTCTTCTCTGAGCGCTCAGAGGCAGCTTTTTCTGAGTGTGTGACAAAACATGGTGACAGCTGCTGAAACCGAGATGCCTGATATACCTTTCCCACCTAAGCTGACTTTTGCAAGGATGAAGCAGCTCATCTCCTGGGGTGTGCAGGCCCTTGCAGGAGGCACCCCAGTTCAGTGCTCTCATCCCAGCCACTCCAGCGTTTTGTTCTCTTTTCTTTCAGTAAAAGAGAATATCATGCCTATGCCATCTGTTAAGCAAAGTGCTGCACGTACATTGCAATATACCCTGCAGCACAGAACAGAGCCTTCCAGATTAAACGTGAAGAGAAGTGGCTGTAAGGAGAGAGAAAACTCCAGGTGCTGGAGCTGTTACAGGTGAGCCTAAGCGTTTGCTTCCCCGAGGCAGTGACCTGTCAGGATTAATCTTGTCTGCCCAGGAATGCACCTCGGTAGACACCACACCCCATTCCAGGAACCCATAAATACCAAAGGAGATGCTCAGCACCACACATGAAAGCATCTCCTTTCTCTGGACCCTGACTGGGGGGGAGTGACAGCCTGGCTAGCATCAATCCTGTTTTGTGCTGGGCTTTTATTAAGGTGGTTCCTTGTGGGGAACAAGATATGACAGGAGCATGGGTGTTCACTGCCTTTCTCCTATGAACACCGCCAAGGGAACCCCAGAACTTGTTTCTCTGTCCTGGATCCACCTGAGACTCGGGTTTTTTTATGTCAGCTTAAAGGAGGTGCTCTCTCTGTCTGTATTGTCCTCAAACCAACCCTAAGGGAAGGAAGTCCATGGGAGCCAGAGGAATCATCTTTGATGGCCTCTAAATCCTTTTGATAATGCATCCCAGAGGTAAAGCTGTAGGACAAATGGGCTGATTCTGAATGATGCTGCCTAAGCACTGTGCAGAAAGAGGCACAAAATGGTGTTTTCAGTAGTGCAATTTTACCAAAAAGGCTGCCCCTGGCCTGTCAGTAAAATGCAGGTGATGAACGCTCAGTGAAATAGATTCATTCCCAGGTTTCTTTTCCTCCTATTCTTTTGTCACGTCACTAGAAAAAACGATCAAACATCTTCCTGCCCTTAAGTCCCCCCTCTAACTCAGTCTCCCTGATTCTATCAGCTTTTTGTTCAGGAGCTGAAATGTTCTAGGCTCATTAATTCTTTTCCATTTGGAAAAAAATGCCCATGCACAGGCACTGCTTCGTAGTAGATGTTCAGTTGGGAGACAGCAGGCAGCCAATGCGAGACTGATGTTAGGAAAGACAAAGCTTGGGTGAGCTATGGAAGCCATCCCATGTCCCCAGCACATATCCAGAGGGACAGCTGAGCCTGCTGTCCCATGGGGTGCTGGCAGTCCTGCTGCCTTCCATCTGCCCGAGGATGCCCCAAAGGTCAGAGCTCTCCCACAGTGCTGAGCCCATGGCCAAGGCCACCAACTGAGCCACACACCAAAATTTCAGGGCAGAGCCCGGGCCTGGGGAGTCACCACAAGAAAGAGTGCTCCCAGGGAATTAGGGGTTTCTGGACCAAAAGCAATACATTTGAAGTCCTAACTCAAATTCCTGGCCCTAGGGAGCAGGCAGTGCTGATGCCAGGGGCAGCGGGAGGCAGGCAGCTCACAGAGCGCAGCCCGTGACTGCTGGAGCAACTCTGCTCATTCTGCAAGTGCTCCCTTCCACCACCTCTGGAACAAAGGAGTTTATTTCTAAACACAGCAACATTTCCACATTTTAAGGCATAACAAGTCCCTTCTTCCCTGTTACTACATAAACAGTGTATTTTAGACAGCACCTCACCAAACCATGCGATGCCCCCAAGAAACACCCACAGCCCAGAGCAGTGGCAGCAGGACCCTGCAAGTGTGGAGCAGTGCTTTTGGGACAACACATCTGGGGACACGGGCACTGCAGCCCTCGTGGCCCACATAACCCCTGCTCAGGTCTTGTGGCAATCATTTTCTGCACAGAGAAGTCCTGAAACTCTCAGAATACATCTTTTGGTGCATGGGCCACCAAGTTCTGACACTTTAAAATTTCAGGTCAGCAGGGCTTGGTTCATGTCCTCATCAACCAAGGAAATGCCAGCAAAATTCAGATTCAGGTCTGGATTTTGTAGTCCAGAACAGAACTCTGCCTGCTGGGCTTACTCCACAACCTCCTGATCAGCTTCCTTAGGCATTCACAGTATATATGAATGTAAAAAAAAAAAAAAATTATATATACCTCTCTCCAACAGTGCTTTTAGGGGCTGCAGCTCTAGGTACTGAGGGTTATATAACTCAGTTCCTCTGACAAAGACACATTTGGTTGAACTTTAAACAAAGGACCTTCAGAAATCTGTAAAACTTTAACCATCAGTGTGTAACAGCTTCTAGGACGTTTCCCACCTTGTAACATTTCAAACAATGATTCATCTTCATAAGAAATATGTAACTGTCTGAAACTAACTCTCAAATAATGTTAATTATCTGCATGGTCTGTGTTTCTGCATATGCAGTTTCCAGATACCAAGAATGGACATTATGAAAGCTTTTACATGACATCAGCTTTCCAATGATCAGCCAGTTATAAAGCACAAAATTTTTAATCTGCATTTGATTGTCACAGCTTAAAAATCACAGATTTTATGAGAGCTACAAATCATTTTTAGACTGTGCAGTGTGGACTAAAAGCCAAGGTTTTTTGTTTTGGCTTGTTGATATTTCCTGAAAACATGAAACAATTCTGAAAGGACAGATTTCCTGGCTCACAGCTAAAGGTCAGCAGTCACAGAGGGACTGCTTGCTAAGTGCACCAAAAGGAAAGATTGGCGCAACATTGCAGTCTTATTAAAAAGTGATTTAAGTGGGGGAAAAGGGAGAAAACAGAGAGACAGACAAGAATTAGACTCTCAACAATTGAGCTTTCACAAAAATTAGAAAAACAGCCTTGTTCCTTGCTGCTTGCAGCCCCTCACTGTCACTCCAAGCACTGCTTGCCCTTGCTGCCTCTTTCCACCCCTGGCTGCACAGCCCTGGAAAGGGGCTCTCACCAGGCACCACAAATCACTTCTAGAGCCCTTCCTGCACAGCCCAGAAGTTTTTCTAGGCTCATTGCTGCAGCAGATTATGGAAGTACAAGTTTAATTTGTACTGGGAAGGACAGCAGTTCAGAATTCCCATGACTGTGAGCAACACTGACATGCAGTTGTGTGATATGCAAAAAAAAGTTCATTTTCCACATGAATCTCCCCCAGACCTGAGCAATGTCTGGGACTCGCTCTCAGCACAACAGAAGAGCCAGTCCTGTTCTGCAGCTGTCAAATGGGGCACAGCCAGCCCACATCTGTATCCTGAACCACTGCATGGACAAAGTTCCTTGTCAATGTATTTAATTTCATAATAATAGATATTGAAACTTCCCCATTCACTGACAAGATACCACTTTGAAAAGAGGCACATTCTGCAATCAGTGTTGGAAGCACCTTTAAAACAGTATTTAGTACCAACCTCAACAGAGCTGTACCCCAGCTCCCTTTAAGACCCCCAGCTTGTTTTTATTTTTATTATTCATGTTTTTCTTTCTAAGTATAGGCTAGATACAATTTTTCAAGCAAATAAATGCCAACCAAAACAAACCTAGCAGCCTCTAGTAGGTCTCTGCTACAGGCTGTGCTCCAGGTAACTACATTTCCCTCCCTGCCTGACCAAGAGCCCTGGGCCATCAGAATTAACAAAGAATTTGTGCTTTTAATCCTGCAAATGAAATACCTCTACTCTGACCACAACATCCTCCCTAGCACTGAGTTATCAAAAGCATATGCTCCCATCACTCATGGTCTGTGCTTCTGGCTCTTTTTTTTTTTTTTTTAATTAAAACCAATTGGTTGTAGAGCAAAATGCTACCTTCTCAGTTAAAAGGTTAACAGCAAGCCTATGACCACATGTATAGCTTGCAACTGATGTCCCCAAATTCTGCTAACTACAGTAACATAAAGCAAAACAACAAATGTGCTGGTAAGCAGCTAAGCAATAGCACAGGCTGTTTAAATTCAGCCCTGGCAGATCCTGGAGGAAGGGCATCTCAGAAGCCATGTCCAAGCTGTGCAGAGAGAGCACTCAGACCGCAGGATCCTATTCCACACATCTCACTTTTCAATGTATGGCTACACCTACTGCATGTCATCTGTATCTCACGCGTGCAGTTTCTCTAGAAGTACTTTGTATGAGATAAAGGGCACTGAGCTCTTGGACACAAAACGTTTGCCTCAAAAGCAGACAGGGAGACTGAAACAACAGACTCAGTAATTCCTTGCAACAACACAAAGCTGCAGCTCAGAGCAGACTCATGCTGACAGTTTAGGGCTTTACAGACCACAGCCTGCAAGGATGAATTATTCTCCAAAGCAAAATGGTGACCACAAGCATGGAGAACATTACTTCAGAGGCAGATTGTTGTAGCCTTGCTATTTTCTATCTGGAGCTTGGGAAATTTACAAGTAGAGACTATTGCCATGGTCAGCAGTGAGATTACAGGCGCGAGATTTGCTGTGATGAATCCAAAATTAAGACAGCTCCAGGCCTAAAGCTCAGTGTGCCACACGTGCTAGCAGAGAACACATGAATAATCTGATCTCCAGGCTACAAATACTTTGAGAAAGGGTTGGACATTCCCATCCAGTGGAGCCTCTCCACATCCTCCTAAGGCCGAATGAAATCACTAATGTGAAGACAAGCTGTGCATCAATAGCTCTGCAACCCCAAAAGCTGCACTCCAAGCTCTGCTGAGGAAATCCAACAAACGCAGGCATCCGGTGCCAGCAAGACTAGAACTCATCAATTTGACATAAAAAAGCTCCTTTATTGAACAGCTCTAAGCAGCACTACCTGCAAAAAGTCTTGTTAACTATGAGATTAATAACATTTACTGGAAGCTAGGCCAGTTTCTGTGGCATTGTTTCAGGAGCTGAGGTGATCCCATTGTCTCATCACCAGAACTCCCTCAATTTCAAACCATTTATGCAGTAGCTAAAGTAAAAATAATAGTACTGTTTAAAGGTAAAGTCGTGCTTGAAACTGAGACACAATATGATGATTTTTTTTAATCATGTCTCGCATAAATTATAAACTCTGTATTGATTGCAAAGGTAGTTAAGCAAACTAAAAGGGTATAATGGGAGCAGGAGACATCTTCCTGGCCTGTGGGCTCAAGTGAGGTTGTTCCCACTACAGAACACCAATGATCTGTGCATTATGGTCTGTTAAAGTAATACTTGGCTTATTGAACACTTACTTTGATACTTAAAAGAAACTTGGGTATGTACCACAGAAATAGACCTCTATCTTTGTAAAATACTGGAGAATAAAACCAAAATAAAATAAAATACTGGGGAATAAAAACAAATGGCTCTAATTGACATCTCAGCACAAGCATCCCCCTTTTATATGTTTGGTTTTGCTTACTATTACTCTTATTGCTGTTATTATTATTATTAATCCACCAAAACATCACACTTAGACTAAGCCAGTTCTTCACTAGGAAATTTCTGCTTGTTAGTATAATCCTCAAAGCTTCCATCAAATTTTGCACTCTTCCATGACAGATGCAGAACTCCACTCTTTTGAGTGGCTGTGGTGACAATAAGGAGCAGATATAGCAGCCAGTGCTGTGACAGGGAGTGGAGAGAGTGGGTGCAAAGCACTAACCCCTGTGAAGGGCTGATTTCAGAGGCTGGGGATTGTGCTCAGCAGCAGCTACGTCAGGTCCCATTCAGACATCAGTCTGAGCAACCATCATTGTCAGGCTCTTTTAAAAATCCTGATTGTCACCTTTTAAGGCGGGTGAAAATCAATTAATTTTGAGCTTATAAAGGAATGCCTTTGCTGTGGCCAACCTTGGCCACACACACAATGCCTTTTGCAGAGATGCACTGCCTTTTTCTTCCTATTTAGTGTAAAAGCACTTCATCTTGGTTATAAGCCTGAAGGTCAGGCTTATTTCTTTAGATCTATTATTTACTACTTGAATTTCCAGTTCCACCTTTCTGGCTATTACAGCTTCTTTCCCCGACTCCTTTTCACAGTAGCTCCATATGATGACTGTTGATAAAGTTAGGAGGGCCATGATTCTAAATGTCTGACCTTCTTCAAAATCTGATAATGGATACAGTTTCTGAATCACAGGTCATCTCAATTTTGCCAGTAAACCATTTATTTCCAGTGGCCTTCAGACCTCCAGGCTTACTGTGCACTGCAAAATGGATTTTTCAGGGAACAATAAAAGTAAGAGAGCCATCCTTAGCCTTTGCTTAGCACATTAGGAGGGATACTGGACTTTGGAGACAATGCTTGTCCACAACATCTTATGCACCACAGTCTCTAAGAGCTTCCCTGCTCTGTAACATTTCCTGGTGCTTGTATGAAGCTGACAGTTATAAGCATCCAATATGAACTAACCTCCTTTTCACTTGCAATCAACATGGAAAGGGCAAGAAAAATCCATGTCTCCTTAGACTCTGCCCACCTGCGGAGGGCTATCCAGTCACCTTTACCATATTGTTCAACTTAGAGTTCAAGGTGCAGTGCCAGGTTTTACAGCACTGCCTCAAGTGCTACTCTACTGTGGTAGGAGCTGAGTACAGCACGCCTGTCAAAGCTGTGTTGGTGCCAAGGCACACCAGTGGCTGCCAGCCTCCTCCAGTGGCTGCCCTGAAATGGAGACCTCAATTTGCCCTGCTCTTACAGAAACACTGCCAGGGGTACAATTCCTACAATTCCAGCAGGTCAATGCTCCATGTGAACTGCTGAGTGAGATGCAGAGAAAAGCGTGTCAAACACCAACTCCTGGCTCCAACAGCGCCTGGAAAACTGAGCAGTGACTGGATCCTGAGCAGAGGGAACCAGGCAGGTTTTACTTACTGTCAAAGCTTCTGTGCTGTGCTGTTAGGGTGGCCTGCACAGAGCGACCAGCCTCTTTCATCATGGCTTCAAATTCACTTCGGCTTTTGTTTGCAAAGTTCTCCTCCATCTCGCTGGTGCAGCAGGTGTAGCCTTGTGGGCAGATTCGCAGGTGCTCCCCTAAAATGAGAGAAAATGCAGTTTAATGGCCAGGTCTGGGAAAGGGAGAATTTCATGCTGGACAATCTCAGCTTAAAAATATCCCAGCTCCCTGGTAACCTGGATCTGCATCTGGTCTTTCTGTCAAATTTATCACCTAATTTGAGTTCTTCTGCTTTAATACAGTGGTTGGTATCCATGCAGGCACAAATTTTCTCACTGCTGACTGTGAGGGAAGGAAAAGCAAAGGAGAAAAAAATCATATATGGAGCAAGGAGAAGGGAAATACAAGTGTCTCCTGCTCAAAGTCTTTCCTAGAATCCATCTCTGCCTAGAATCCCAGAAGACATGGAAGTCTGATTAAATGACAGCTGTACTCATTAGACTTAATATGTATATTAGCACAGCTGTTTGAAACCACTTTGTCAAGAAAAAAAAGAATTCCAAAGTGCTCCCCGCCCTACCAAATTTATCCTGAGAAGTCATTTCCTTAACCAGAGAGGTGAGGCTAGTGAGAAGTTTTCAAGAGACAGAGATGTGATGAATGTCAGGGGAATTTGGGTGGCTAATTCCCCTCCACATGTGTTGAAATTTTCAGTGAAAAATTTATCGCCCAGAGAGAGACAAGACCACCCCAGAAAAGGTTGCTGTGACAATCACTGATTGAATATACCCTTTGCTGTAAGGAAGAACAGGAAAGGTAAGAGGACTCAGCAGTCAAATTGAAAAATTCTCCAGTATGGAGCCTCTCCTGCCCTCTGCAATTTCTTTACTGTGGAGAAGCAAGTGCTCACATAGGCAGAGTCAGCAACATTTTAAAAGTAATTGCTCAAGTTCTTATGAGTCCTTACAAAGACACATCCACCTGCAAACACACCCTATGTTTCTCCTTACCCAAGCAGTAAGAATTCATTTGAATGAAAGCAAACATTTATTAAAAAAAAATAAAATACCCCTCTTGTTCCAAGCATGTTCTGAGATAAACCAATTACCAAGCAGTTATCATATTTAAGATAATTTGATTGGGATTTGCCAATGATTTTGCTGGCACTTTTACAGGACTGCTGTCTTAATGTCACAGCTGAGCCTAAACATCTTGAAAATTTTGTTTTGTGTGTCTCAACAGCTTCAAATCCTGAACCTGCACAGTCTCCAGTTTCCCATTAAAGTCCTTAGCTATTTCCAGTGTAAAGCTCTTAGCAAATGGGTGGTAAAGGGTCTCTGAAACTGGGCATGTGTCCTACCCTCACGAAAGTTATCTCATTAGTAGCCTAAGAGCAACTGGAGTGTTCTGTAGTTGATGTATTTTAGGCAGAAGCCATTCAGGATGAGTTTGCATTTTGGTGGTCCTTGGATTCCTGCTCACAGATGACCCTTGAGCAACCTCTGCAGGGCGTGGGGTGAGCCTGCCCTTGGAAAACAGGTTACCACGGGCATCTGCACTGCCAGTCTTCCTGTCTGCGTGATGGGAATTGCTGCTCACCAGCTTCTGTAGGAGAGTAACTCCCATCTCCAGCCTTGTGTTGTGCTCCCAGCCGAGAGGACTGGCAGGGTGGTGTGTCCTGGGGGCTGTCCCCACGAGTGCCCAAAGCAGCAGGAAAAGCAGCAACTTGCTGCAATGTAAAAACTCAAGAGTCAAATATAAATATCATGTGGCTCCATGCCTGCCACACCAAATGCAAGCTCAGTTCCAGGGCTTGCCTAAGCCTCTCCTTCCCTCACCAAGTAGATTGTTCCGAGCCATTCCCTGGGTTCCTTTCTGTAGAGCTGCGTTTATCTGTACAGCGTCAGGGCTGCTGACATGTGACAGACAGGCAGGAAAAGGGAGCTGTAACTTTTTGACAAGACATGGCTTTGATTCCTGCCACGGCAAATTAAAAACTCCTTTCGTGTCTGGCCTTTTCCATCCCCTTTCTGCTGCCACAGGATTTCTGGCAGTTCTGTGGGCAGCAGTTTTACTGTGGGAGGAAGCCTTCCATGAGGCCCCCAACGCCCTCAGGACAAAGCGAGGCCTTCACAGCCTCTCTGAAAAGCCAATCAACAAAAAAATGGATCCCAAGGGATCCCAGCAGTTTCCAAAAGTGCCTTTACCCCCTCACAGTTGCTGGTGAATTTTGCTGGTGAGGTCCTGGTTGTGCTCAGAGGCCTTGCACTCAACAACACGAGCGCTCCCGCCATTTCCTCTGGGTGCCATTGCCCACCAGGGCTGGCAGGCTCAGGCAAAGCCTCCAGCAGCCGTTTAACAAATGCCCTGTTCTGGGAAACTGAGTCAAATCGGTGGGAACCCTGGGGATCTCCGACCTCCTGGCCTGCTGCCAGCAGGATTCAGGCAGGAGGTCTGCCTGATAGTGGGAGAGCAAACATGGACGTCCCTGCAAGGAGACACGAATGTGCTCACCAAAGCTGCCCTTCAGGCAGGTTCCCTGCACAGGCTTTAGAAACCAAGGGGGAAAGTGTGGGGATTGCCCCCAGGAGGAGAGGAGGGGAGGAAGAGCCCGGTGCCTGAGCTCCCTGAGGGACACTGAGGAGCAGCAGAGGCGAGAGGTGTGCTATTAAAATGGGACGTGTCCGGACAAACGCTCCGCGCTCCCAGCCCGGGCGAGGCACAGCGTGTTTGAGCAGGATGGCTCCCACCCTGCTGTGACAGCACAGCCTCCACACAACCGAGGGGAAGGGGACAGGGGAAAAACAGGCAGAAAGCAGGGGGAAAATCACACCCATAGCTAAAACTGGTTAATTTTACACAACTTTGTGAATTGAATGTAGAATTGTTTCCATTCTTTAACTCAGAGCAGTTTCAATCCCTTTTGAAGTAGCATTTATCGTAGCTTTCTGCAGGTGTTTGGAAGGTACTCAGCAGGTGTTTGTGTGGTGCTCAGGACCACCACACTCTATGGCAGTGGGAAGCAAAGTTTTCGTCATTTATCTCTGTAACTCAAACTCAGCACACACAGAACAGTCTTACAGCACTGTGAACATGCTTTGCTTTCTCTGCTTTTTAACCTGACCCATCCTGGAAACATTCACTATTATTATTTAACCTTTTTCTAATGATTCCAAAATAAATGTGCTCCAGACCGTATTTTGGTTCTCCTTATATTTCAAAGTCCCTTTGTTTGCCAGCTTGCCTTTGTCCTATTGCTGAAGCCTGCACTATAAATATCTCTGGGTTCACTTGGCAGGAGACATCTGCAGATACCTACAGAGAGCCAGAGGTGTTTTATGGGGAGTAAATCTCCACGATACAGCGTGTGTTCTCTGCCCACTGCTGTGGCACACAAGTTCTCCCT
The DNA here is from genome assembly GCA_013398275.1 of Promerops cafer. Classification (NCBI taxonomy): domain Eukaryota; kingdom Metazoa; phylum Chordata; class Aves; order Passeriformes; family Nectariniidae; genus Promerops; species Promerops cafer. The sequence continues at coordinate 361,184 of VZSE01002030.1, read as the reverse complement.
GTGTACAGGTGACCTGTTGCTCACCACTTGCTGGACAGCACGTGCTCCCAGCTCTGGAAGAGCTTTGCAGAAAGAAGACAGGCATGGCATGGCAGAAGCCAAACTGGCAGCAAAGGGAGGGCTGCTCAGATCTCCTTGAAGATGATGGATACGCTTCCAGCAACCAAGGTCAGCTCTGGGTCATGCCCAGAGGACCCTGGATTTATGACACATTTGTAAGAGAAGATGCACTTTGAGATGCTCTGAAAACAATCAGCTCGCTCAAGCCTTTCACAGTGTGAGGTTCAATCTGGGCCTCTCTGGAGGAGCCAGCTCTCCTGCCAAAGCTGCTGAAGCTGGGGTGGGATGTAACCCACCAGCTGCACAGTCCCTTGGAAATAGAAACAGGGTAGAGCAGGCATGCAAACAGCATCAAGCAAGTATCTCATTTATGATGAACTGTCCTGGAATGGAAAGGAATAGGCAGGAGGCTGATGACAAGAGAATATCCCACTGCATAGCTACAGGCTTGGATTGTCCTTGAAACACCTTCTCAACAAGCTGGCTGGGTTAGTAGATCATTTTGGCTATCAAATTCATTACTGCACTTCAGAGGTCTGAACATTAAATCACTTTCCACTCAGGGATGGAGTTAGGCCCAGGGTCCCTGCAGGGGAATAGCCCTGCCCACAGCCACCACTACCAGGAGCTGAGATGGGGCTCGGCTTTGACAGGGCTCAGCTCCCTGCTTCTTCTGCCGTGTGCTGCAGCCTCCCTGCCCTGCCCACACGGGCTCCCTGGGCTGCCTGCCACGGGCTGTGTGCTGTAACACACAGGAGCTGAGCTAGCTGTGCCCAGGAAAGCTCTCCAGCTGCTCACTGCTCCTGCCTTTCACCCCACCAGGAGGCTCTGGAAACAAGACAGAAGGGCAGTCCCAGGGGTGTAAAATGCAACACTGACGGAAGAGTCCTTGGCTCCTTTAACCATGTAAATGGTGCTATTTCTATCCCTCTCACAGGATGTTGGAGATTGAATTAATTACAATGTTTGCAGAAGGTTTGGGGTTATGTGGCTGTGTCAGAGTATCGAAATGCAAATTATTACAAAATCATTCCTCCCAGAGGTTAATTTATTTCAGGCTGTGATAAATCCATCATAATTCTTCCCTCATATTTGTAACCCTCCTCCCACTCGCTCTCCAAACTGTTCCAACAGCTCATTTCATGCTCCCAGCCTCAGTCCAGCCCCCCATGCCAGGAACAACTCCAGCCCAAGCTCCCTCTAGAGGGTTGCTGGGTGGACATGTCTCAGGCAATCAGGCCTGCTGAAGTGCAAGGCATGCCAGGCATGGCAGGGATGCCAGGACACAGCCCCTGGCCAGGTGCAGCCAGAGAGCCTGAGAGCACCTGGCAGCCGAGGAGCTCCAGTCCTCTCCTACTGTCCGTGGTAGGCACTACTGTTCTGCTGGCCTCTCCCTCTTCACACCTCAATCCTATCCAGGCTAATGAGCATCACAGCCAGGAATTGAGGACAAAACTGTGCAGTTTAGAATATGGGTTTTCATTTCTTTTTTTTTTTAAAACCATGTCAGAGTGTCTAGTGCAATGAAAGTAAATCCCTTTCCTTATGCCTCCCAGCTTCTTCTGCTTCAGGTGTTCCTGTCCCCATTCATCTTCAAATATCTATCTTTACAGAGAACACAATGTGGCACGTGCTAATAAGTAGCTGACAGCACAGCCAGCACTAGTACCATGATGCTACCTTGAATCCCAGTCTTGCTACAGATAACTCCTCAGGGGAAACAGGGGTACCCAAAAAACATTTGGACTAGGATATAGTCCTGGCTGACCAGCCTAGGAAGAGCTCTTTGTGCCCTTTTCACTGAGAACCATCCGCTGGCAAGCTCTGCCAAACTCCTGCACCCCGTAACTCCTGTGTAAGGCGTCCAGCGGTGCAGCTGGTCTCCTGTTGTAGCTGCTACCATCAAACTGAACCAGAGACCAGACTGCTCCATTAAGCAGAGTGAAAATCAGATATTTTCCCATATTACAAAGGCAGATGTTAGCTGTGTAGCCTATTTCTTTGATTTGCAGTCGGCTGTTGACAAAATACGGTATCTTCTATTTTCTGATTAAGTATTAAGAGTATCATCATTTTGGCTTCAGTTTGCACATAATGTCAGGGGAGTCACAGCAGGCCTGAATATCAAGTATCATACAGCAAACACTGTGAACAAAATGCACTGAACCATGTTCTCCCTGGTCTCAGCCATACTGCAGGCTGAGGACAGGCAACGTGGGGCAGGCCTGTGGGCTGGCCCAGAAAGCAGGGGCAGAATATGGTCATGAGGAAGAGATGTGCTCAAATGAAGTCCTTATTTTCCTGCACTTCCTAGGAAGATGCACTCTCAGGATGAGAAGCAGAGGTGGCAGGGTGCAGCTGGAAACCAGCCCTGCCATGGACTCAGGGCCATCTCGGATGAGCTGGCTTGGGAGCTAACATGGCAAGGTGGAGAGGAGAGCCACAGGGAAGCTGTCTGCTTCACCAGCACCCTGCAGGAACCACTCATGGACCTCAGTTCCTGCTACGTGGCAGGACCCAGGCTAATCTCAGCCAGGCCAAGGCCACCACAGAGCAGTGTCACAGCTGGCACATGAGCTGGACTGCAGAGGAGGCAGGGGCTCTCTCACCGCTGCGTCCACGCCGCTGACCCCACGCACATCCCTGCTGCCTCCTGGCCTCAGTAAGGAGACAGGGGTTTGTCTCTGGCACAATCAATCCTATCTCTTTGCTGCTGCTGCTGGGTGAGTAGCTGGTTATCTCAGGGGACTGAAAACAAGGGCATGAAGTCTTTTCAAGCTGCACACCACAGGTCTGGATTTGTCCCATGTCAGCAGCTTTTGTAATGCCTTGCCATCTGAAGGCTGATCAAATAGCTTGTGCTATCTGAGATGAACTAATGTTTTCATTCCAGATAAAGAAAACAAGCACTATGTTCCACATCAGTGATAAAAACAGCAAACTGGAAAAAAATAGCTAGATAATATGCTTATTCTGATAAAGCAATGCACATGTTTAAGATGGGACAACAGCAAAACACTAAATGCTTGTTCCCACAGCTCATCATTCAGACCAGGATTACACCAACAGGAGTGAACAACCAAGAGCAGATAATCCATAAGATTTGTTCTTTCCACTCTTATCTGTCTACTCCTACTAGGATTTAATAAACTATCAAAATACTGTTAACCAAATAAGACAACTTAATCTGGCTACTGCATGGAGTTGGCTCCCTACCAGGTTAGTGCTGTTCTGTAATTGCATTGCAGTGCAAACCTGACACAGTGAATAAATACAGGTACTTCTGAGAAATGTCACAACTGGCACCTCGAGCAGAAACCCACTGATGGGTGGGAGGACTTTGGGACTGGCCCATTAGTACTGACACAGCCTGCTCAAACTGGGAGCCTGGCAGGAGCATGCGGAGGAGGCTGAACAGCACTTTCCTCTGTATTTGCTCTGTTCTTATGTCAAAATACTTCAGGCTCCGAGGCTGTCAGCTCAGTGTCAAGCTCACACACACTGGAAGTGTGGTATCAATTTGTTTAATCCTAGACCCTGATGTCAGAGGAATTTATAAGGCAGGCAAACATGGGCAAAAAAAGTTAATTAACAGAGGAGAAAGAGCCACCTCCGTGTCCTGGAAAAATACTAAGTACAGATTAGATAAGAGTGCCTTCAGAAACGACAGTCTGCAAATCCTAATGTCATCTGTGTATGTTACAGTGGCAAACTGCCCAGAGGAAGGGAACAGAGAAAATGTCACAAGTGCTGACAACAGACTTGATTCTTAGTGAAAAGCTCTGCATGAAAGCACTTCACCTACACATTGCTCCTTTGGGTTTTGGGAGTGTGTTTCTGAATGAAACAGAATACCCCTTGCCATCACTCTGCTCCCCCAGTTTCTCCCAGAACCTGCCTTTAGCTACATGGGCCTGATCTGCCTCTGAGCTGTGCCTACACAGCAGGAATCAGCACGGGGTGAAACAATCCAAGCCTGTATTTAAGGACAGAGTAGGAAATGCTTTATAATTTGCAGTAGAAAATATCTTTTTCAGCAGTTGAGAGAGGAATGAAAGAACAAGGGCCAAATCCACATGTACCACAAGCAGTGAAAGACCTCCAGCTGCAGAACTGACTGAACACAAAGAATCCAGCACTCCCCAAATCCTCTTCTGGGCACAGGACACACAGTGGGGGTGCTTCTGAGCAGGACTGCTACAGGAGATGATCCATTATGAAAGGCTTCAACTGGGAGTTAGGACATGGTCTGCAATTATCACTCTCCAAGTAAATCAGTCCTGAAAGAAGGCTTCAGTTCAAACTAGACCAGTTGCAAGAATCATGGAGAAACACACAGGGAGTGCACTGTTACACTCTTTCCTCTCCCCTTCCCCAAAAACCAGAAAACTTTCGAAATGAATCTTAGACAAGGGAAGAATTATCTTGTCTCTTCACATAACACTTGTGGGGACGTATTGAAGTTGTGTGTTGCAATCCATCACTATCAATCTCTTTCAGAGTTGTCCTGAGCACATCAGCTTCTCACCAGATGTTTGGTTCTGTTTTTCCTTCTTGGAACAAAGAGTCTTTTTATCCTCAGTTTGCTGCAATCTAAAATAAGATCAAACTGGAAACCTATCACTCTTATCAAATGCAGCTTCACTGCAGGCTTCATAACAACATAAATATGTTATTACATAACAGGCAAAGCAATTCATTAAGCAGAATCTTTGTTAGTAGTTTCTTCTCAGAAAAATATTGGAGAAACTGTCAGCTCTTCCTCACACCCTGGCAACTCACTGCCAGTAGGATCAGACTGCAAAAGGAATCTGGGCAGTAAACTAAGGATTAAAGATGTAGATCACACTGAGAAGTTTAAGAGCCGAAGGCCTTTGGTTTATTCTCCATTAAAAAATCCCAAACTTTGGGGCAATAATTCATATAATCCATATCCGAACTTGAGGAAGGGACAAAACCAAAAGGATTTTCCAGTCCCCCTGCTGAAGCTCTGCAAGGAAAATGGTGGCACTGCACTTGGGGCTGGTTTGAGATAGAGACTAGAGAGCTTCAGCAAGCTTGTAAAACCATTGCTCAGGAATGGGCAGTGTTTGTGGCTGGTCCCAATCATTTCAGTGCAAAGAACAAACCTGTATTAACCTCTCATGGAGAAGTCAGCAATTATAGAACATTTCCTTTCAACCCCAGCAAAACTCAAGCAGTTGATGCTGGTGTGAAAACCATGCAAATCATCTTTCTGGGTTTCAGCTGCATGCTCAGCCCTGGGCTCCTGGAAGGAACTCCCTGTTCCTTATCCCTCTGCCACCCTTGCAGCACACTGGGATGAGCAGGATGTACCACACCAGAGGAGAAGGCTGGGAAGGCTGCACAGGGCACAGGCCACTGCTGCCCACCTTGGCAGCCCCACTCCTGGCTGCCAGCTCACTCAGGTGAGGTACTCTGTGCACAAGAGGAGGGTCTTGCTCTCTAGCAACAAAAATCTCCCAAGGGAAAAAAACCAGGAGTCTAAAAAAACCCTCAATCACTCTGTCTGCTGGTAAGAATGAAAATGACTCCTGAATTTGCAATAAACCTTGTTTTTAAATAGTTATTAAACAAAGTTTTTGGACCTGAATCTGATTCTGAGAGTTTGCAAAACCAAAATATCTATGCCTAAAAATTTAAGAAGTTAAGTTTAATAAAGCTCATTAATCTGAAATTCCATAGATCTGTGTACACCTACCGAAGCGAAAAATAAAAATAGGCATGTCTGAATTGACTAAACCCCACAAATTCAAGATAATCCTTTTTTAGATTTCTGTAAAAAATTAGGAGACTTTACCTATGAAGAGTTGTTGACTTATGTCATAAATTAGAAATGCTTATACTTCCTCTACAACCCCTTGCCGGATGTGTTGGCAGGGATGTGGGAAGGTGCAGGATTGGAGGGGCAAGTTCTGGTTGCTGTGGGCTTTTTCACTTTGCAACTTGAAGCTTTTTTCAGCCCCAGAAATGCTTGGCTCCCCTTCAGCTATTGCTTTGCTTTAATTGTCTCGTGAGTGCTTTGGCCGGCAGTAGAAGTGCCGAGCTGCGGAGCCCTTCCCTACAATTTGAGGCACCATGAAAGCAAACGGCAAATACGGGCTCATGCTGTGGGAACACGAAATTGCAGACTTCCAGTTTGACAGAAGGGATGCAGCTGATGCAGAACTGGGATGGACAAGTAGCAGCATCCAGGCTGGAGTCTGCAGAAGCTGCTGAGTGAGGGATCTGCAGCAGAAGGAATTCAATATGCTGCCTTTCCCTTCTGGTTGCAGACACACGTAAGTGAAACCTGTGCCACTGCTCTTCTTTTTATGCCTCCATCTGATCTTCTAAAAGCAGATTATAGAAAGCTGCCTGTAAACCTGAAGATGCAAAGGACATCCCTCGGGACCTCCTCTTCTGCCCTTAAAATTAATCCAGGGGTATGAGGAGATAAGGACATCAGTCTGGTCCTGCCAGAACTGCTTCACAAACAGATCTTTGTTTCCACAAACATCAAACCATCACCTTTCACCCCTACACAGAGGGGTGGATCCAGAGGACCAGGTTTAAACTGGGATGAACATTTAAAACTCCAACTCCCTGCTAGATCTCAGTGTGGCTTACAGTGCATATGCCCAAAATTTTACCAGAGAAGTGTATTTTAGGCAACTTCTGTTTGAAAACTTAATGGAAGTGTAGCTGTTCTCCCCTGAGCGTCAGGAACAGATGACTAAGAAATGTTGCCAGTATCTGTCTTTCAGCGAGATTAGTGTTGGGTTTGTGTGGTATCCTATTTATAACTTTGACAAACAGCTCAACCAATCATTTTATACTTAATCATAGCTGTCTGCCCAGCTCCCTTCAGAGAAAAGCTTTTCAAAAACTATGTGCCAACACAATATGAACAAAAAGAAGCAAACCACAGTCAAGGAAAAAAAAGATCTTGCTCCCCAAACCAGCAACAGCTATACAGAAAGCAGGTCTTGGTAAATCGTAAGGCGTAATTAGAGCATCATTATTCATGGGACTGCACAGCTATAGTTAGTCAGTGTTTCCACTGTAAACCCCTATTTTCATAGAGGTTTGCAGCTCAGCTGCAAGGAATTAGTCTGTGATGAAACTTGGCAGTAGAAATTTTAAAGCAAGGATTTTTTTTTTGTTTAAAACGGTTTAAAGATCTTTTTTTTTCTCCCCCCACTTTCTACTCCCCTCTCACTTCTGAGGCTGTAGCAGTACTTACAAAAGCAACAAAAAACACTTCTGTGTGCTGTTTGATGTTTGATTTCTGTGCATGTCTCTGTGTGGTTAATGGGACCAAAAATATCAATTTAGCCGGAGTTTTCAAACAGAAGTCTTAAAAACTTGTAGTTTGATTCCCACAGCAGTTACAACTCAATTTCCCTCTGGATGTATCCATGAACATTCATATCTACACTGTTAACTTAATGCATTAAGGAACCTTGACATCCTGAGTAAACCTGCATACCCATCTAATGCCAAAGATGGGTTTACATCTCATGGGATAGAGCTGTTAGATTTCTTTACATCTTTTTGCTTTGAAAGAACATTTTCCAGGGATTATAAGAGATTACTTTTTGCTGGACTCAACCCTAAGCCTTATGTTCACCCGCCTGTTTCCTCCTTGCCTGACACTTCCATTAGGGCTCACATTTCAGCACGAACAAAAAGCATGGTGGGGACCACTAACAGGAATCATGAGGAAGGGAAAGGGACAGGAGAAGCATCCCCGTGGGACATTTTATCCCAGACAAAATGAAACAGAGCATTTCACAGCATTTTCAGCTACTCAAGTAAAACAGAGTGCTGTTTGCATTTGTAAGAACATCAGAGGAACACATCTACTCTTTTCCAACTAGCTTTGGCTGAAGCATCCTAGGGGTTCAGCGTGCCTGGGCATGACTGAGATTTGCTTTCACACATATGGACCACACTCCAGAAAGGTACAGCAGCCTCTGGGCACCATGCCTGGTTGTCACTGCATGCCACAAGCAGCATGACAATGAACTGCCTCAAGTGCAGTCCCAGCTCAGAGCGGGGCAGTAGTTACACAGCTTGAAAAAAACGAGTGTAAAACCATGAGCTGGAAGACTTACAAGGCTCAGTCTGCAACTGGATCACTGTGAATGGCCCGAGTGCTCATGGCAATATCTTTGGTGCACAGTTTCTAAAGAACAGAGTAGTTCTCTGAAGAACAGACTAGTTTATCCAAGCAATTTGATTTTCTGGTGAAACAGATGGCACCATTTACCATCACCATGCTTCAAACCCTGTGTTCCTGGACCGTGATCTTGGCATATGGGAAACTGGGCCACCTCTGAGCTTCTCACACCTTGCAAGGTTCATGCCTTCCTCAGAGCTCCCCATCCCAGCACTAATGAGCTTCCCCTGGGACAGCTTGGCAGAGTGACAAGGATAAGAGTGCTTGCAAGGTACCAGGCAGAATTCCTGAGGGCAGCTGTCTCCAAGCTCCCTGAAATCCCAATGCACTCTTCAGAGGACTGGAACAGCCACACCAGGTGTCTCTGCAGATACCCCACTACCTTGACCACTATGATTTGTGAAAGCCATAAAAGAGAAATTCTCCCTTTAGAGTGGAAGTGCTTTATCTTTGCTAAAAATTGCAGCAAGCATGGTATTTATGTTGCAGGAAGGAGGATCTGAACTCCTGCCATGTCTTAAAAACAGAACAAAGCAGACTTTCTACATATACTGCTCGAATCTGCTTTTCAAGGTGGTACTAGAAATTAAGAGGCAAATGAACTCAGTAAGATTACTCGTGTAGCTTGAATCATTTACAGGAATGTTAGCCAGGGCTGCACTTCAGAGGGCTGGATCACTCTTTCCTGCTGCAACCATTATTAACCTGACATAACATGTTCATAGAGTAAGAGATGATAACGATGCTGTAACTGGTCTCCCTAGAATATGGTTATGATTAGGGAATATCTTAGAGAAACTGTCACTCATTAAGCACTCAGCTAAATGCAGAAAGACAGCTGAAGGAAAAGCTCTGCAATTTCAGGAATTTATAACATGAAAAAGGTCCGTTCTCAGCGTTTTGGTTACTGGGTCTTTGTTGCTTGAGTGTTGCTAAGAAGTGGCAGAGTCACATTAAATGCAAACTGCAGTTTTTGCCTTCACCACTTTTCCCCTGAATACAAGCAACAGGTCTTCTACACCCACCTTAGAAGACATTATGGGCCAGTCAGTGAAAAACACAACTTTTCAAATCGGAATTTAGTTCTCCTGATACTGTGTATCCAAGTAAGTATGCTCTTCCCACCTGGGAAAATCCACACTGCTTCAAAGTGCACCAGGTCCCAGGTACTTAACTCGGTCTAAACCCAGGACCCCAGACAAAGCAGCAAGTTCTCCTTTGATCCCTCTGTTCTCTTACTGAGGTGCTTTTGCTCTTGAATAATCACATCCTTTGTGCATCATGGCACAATAGTACTGTCACCAAATTTTTCTTTCTTGTCATAAGAAAAAGGGGACCATCCCTGGGAGGTTTATCAAGTCTGGAAGTCAACTCCACTTCCAGATTCAGTTATGCCAGTGGGAAATGTTCTTGGCACTCCTAAAGATGAGACCTCCAGACATTCACCTGTCTGGCCACTATTTGCCTAAATGATGAATGTAATTCAAAAGCATTTTCTCTTTTGCAAGCAATTAGGGAAAATTTAATACCAGTCTGACCAGTAAGTGACAGTGACTACCAGCACAGTCAGTACATTTTTCAGCAATGCCTTGCAGAGTGCTGTCCCCTGACCCTGTCTGCCTTTGGGCTTGTTTCTGAGCTACTGACATAAAACCAAGTGCCCACACAGGAGCAGTCTTCCAGAGCAGAAGACTGTTCTGCAGAGCAATCACAATTCTGTGCAGCTTGCTAGCCTCCCACCAGCTACCTCTGTGGCCTTTGCTGACCAGTTTGGTAGGAAAGTGGAGTGGATTTGATCCTCTGAGCACCCATGGAAGTAAACTGTGCAAATCTCTTGGTTTTGGTATTTATAAGCAAGTCATGTTCCAGCCTCCAGGCTTACTCAGGGTACTGCTGAGGGACTGCTGCTCTCCTGCCATATGTGCTCCCACAGCTTGAATGCCAGCCAGAGTGAGCCTCAGTGCACCTGCACTGGAGAAAATCCAAGTGGGAATCTCATGGGAACAGGTGTTGTCACTGGGGATGCTTAGCAACAGGAGGGGCAAACAGCTCTGAATAGGCTCTACTGATCAACTCTTAGTTGCTGTATCTGCTGGAACCACGTGGTCTCATGACTTTTTCATTCTCCATTTCCCAGGATGTGATGACCTGCCCATCTCCCTGGCTGGGGTGTCAGGCAGTGGTATAGATCATTCCCTCATCTGGGAATCAGGACAACAGACTCGTCAGTGTGGGAGAGTGACAGGAAACTGCACTTACCCAGCATTAGAAATAAGAAAGTGCAACAAGATCTGCACCTTTAATTGCATCCTCACTCCCTGTGACAGCTGAAACCCCCTTAATTAATACACTTCATACACTGTCTATTTTTGATCTACTTCAAATTCTAACCATCAGCAGAGGATGTTTGCCCCATTCCTGCTGAGAGCCCCTGGGATTTGTGATGCCCATCATTCAGCCTCGCTCGAGCAAGAAGACAGTTGTGGATACCTCTCCCCTGCATGAAATATCCCCCTCCCCTCCTTTCTGAGTATGATTGACTCACTCAGCTTCCTCAGCACTCCAGACTGCCCCCCTTCCCTTGGTACACAGAACTTCACCCTTTAATAAAACAAACTCACTGGCTTCCATGTATCTTTCAGGCCCCATCTCTGAAATTCAGCCACGAGACTTCCCTGTTACATTTATGGAAGGTACGTGACTGATCTCCTGGAATCAACAGCTGAAGAACATGTAATTCCACACGTCCTCACACACACAGGCCTCAGCAGCTGTGGCCCCCACTGCACTCCTGCAGGAAGGAGACCAGGTGGTGGACTGGCAGCTCAATTGTCACCTCTTCTTTTTCCTTTCCAGGCTGTTCCCACTGACACAGATTATCCAGCCACTCCTCCTTTGACCCCTTTCACTCCAATCTTTGGTTCCCCACATTTGTGCTGAGTAAAAGCCCAGTGCTGGAGGGGCAGTGCAGCAGCTGTGCTCCAAACTCCATGGATCCTATGAGACAAAATCTTGGGTCTCCTCAAAGTCCTCATATCCCTTGCAGCACACTGCAATCACCTGGCTTACCAAGGACATGGAGGAAGTGTCCCTGCTTCTATCCCAGCACAACCTTCCACTGGCAACTGGCTCCTTCCCCTCTGCTCACAGAGTTCTGCATTGGCTTTAAGATATTTAGTAGGGCACACAGATAACAAAACCTGCACTTTAGTCAGCAGTTGCCTTAAAAAAGCAGAGACACTCAACTACCATTTCTGAGGCAGCATCTGATGGGGGAACAAATGGGAATGGATCAGATCTCCTTGCAGAGGAGCTGCTGGTAGAAATCCAGATCCTTTTCAATGTGAAGCAAAGCACTTGCTGTAACTTCAGGCTGTTGGCCACCTGAGGCTGAAACTGCTCCCACTGAAGTCGATGGCAAAACTCCTGCTGCCTTCAAAGGCACAGGGACTGGACCCCCAGTGATTCCAGCTCTTGTAACCCACCTGTGTGCTTGACAGTAGGTGAGCCCATTGGGAAGAGCTTTCACATCCATCTTCTGAGCAGACGAGAGAGGTTTGTCCAAACACTGGCCAAGGCTTTTGCTCCACCATACAGCTACTACCACTACACAGCCACTGCCTTTGTGTCAGAGCTTGAATCAAGTGCTGCTTTTCAGAAGTGAAGTGTGCTGCAAGTCAGATGCCTTACTGGCCTGAATCAACAGTTCCTCCAAGGTGGACTTTGAAAGATCTGTGCCAGATGGTCACCTAGTTCCTGGCTATGGCCTTAGACTGAAAATAAAGGTACTGTCAAAAGACAAGCTTCCTTCACAAGTCCTGAAAGTACTCCAGTTCCATGCTTTTGCCTGCCAGAAGATGCAGACTTCTAGATGAATTATAAGGTTTGTTTTTTGCCAGCCTGACACATGATATTTCAATAAGGGGCCCAAGGGTCACAAGGACCAGCCAGTGTATACTTCCTGAGGAAGCACAAAGCTACCAAGATCTTGCATGAAAACAAGAACAGTAGTAGCAGGACAGGACAATAATCTCAAAGCCTCATCACACTCTAAACATGGGCAGCTTTCAGTGTGTCCCTTATTCATATTATCTCCTTCAATTCCTAGCAAATTTCCCTTTCATTGCTGCTTTGTATTCAGAGAAGCCAAATGGAGCAGCCTGCAATGCAGCACAAGTGTTTCAGGACACTTTTTGGGACAGTTGTCATTTTGGAATATCCTACTCCTTCCCTCTTCCCTGGGTGCTTCATAAAAAAAACCCCACACAAAACCCCAAGAAACCCACAACACTATTCCAATTCTGATGGTTCTCTGTTGACTTTGAAAAAGTCTCTACTATCCTCATATATTCACCTGACCAAATGGAGAGTGGGAAAATACATTTTCTCTAAACTCCTGATGTACCAGGCCAGGAAGCTCCTGAGCACAAGGGGCAGAAAGGCCCAATCCCAAAGAGCAGCTGCCTAACCCAGCCCTGTGACCCAGCACAGAACCCAGCCCTGGCTCCCTTTCCACACCCCTCCCCTCAGGCTGCTCAGTCCTCTCCCTGCTCAGCTGTCTGGGGCTGACATCAGCTGCTGGAGGGGAGGCTTTGCCTTATAAAGGAATGAATGCAGAGCGATCCTATGGAATGGATTATGCAGAAGGGCACTCCAGAAGATCACAATCCCCTGTGGCTTCACCACCTACCAGTTAAATTCTGGAGACCTGCTGCTGGGAAAGCTCTGCGCTGTTCAGCTCCCCTCTTCTCAGCAGCCTGTTCTCTCTTCCTCTGACTTCACTCATTCACACTTCCTTGCCACCATGTCCTTTTCTCCCATCTCATAAGTAAGCAGTGTGACAATTGGGAATTTTAACTGCCTGAATGCAATGGTGAGGTTGGATTTTACAGTGGGAAGAAATAAACACCATCAGCTGCAGTGCCATGGATTCACTGTCTCTGCAAGGCACAATGGGTGTCCCTTTGGTGTTTCTTTTTGAAGAAAACAAACTCCTCATAGTAAACCTCTCAGGATGTCAGAAGAAGAAACACTTAACAAAGCAGCCTTTCTGCAAGTGTGTATTGCACTAAAGCTTACAATAATAATTTGTGCTTATCTTCACAGAACCACTAAAGCAAAGGCAGTGCTCCCTCAAGATGAGCTGCAGACCTAAAGCTCAGCAGTGTTATGTGCCCTCAGCCCTGGGCAGGCTCAGTGAAGGTCCTGAAGGTCATGCTGCCTGCTGATACCTGGTCACCATTGTCTCAGACAAATTATTCCAGTGAAGGACTTTGGTATTCTGTCCATCTTGGACAGGCCCAGCAAACCAGCACAGCAAGATGGTCAAGGGCCAGGATGAGAAAAAATCCCATCATGTGCTGTGAAACAGCTCACCCCTAGAAACCTACCATTGCCATCCCCACACTCCACACAGACACAGGGCACCCACAGCCTCCTTGTGCAGTGACCTCCCCTGCACAGGAGCAGCTCTGGGAGCCCAGCAGGAACAAGCCCAGCAATCAGCTACAAATGTCAAACCAGCCTGTGCTGAGGGAGCACCGAGGGAATGTGGAGCAGGCACAGCCCTCAGCACTCCGTAACAAGCAACAAGTCTTTCCACAACCAAAATGAAAATATCACTTCCCCGAGGAATGGGGTATTAATTATAAGCCTACGCAGTTCTAGCAATGCCTGCTCTGTTTATTTTGATCCTCACTACCACACACATTGCAGCGGCAATACCATCTTTCCTTGGAAGTATTAGACATTACAAACCTCATTTAAGAAAACAGATTTTGCCAGCAGGCCATCAGAAAGATAAGAAATAACCTGACTACACTCCAGGCCATAATTGTTTCAGGATTTAGCCACTGAAAATACACCTTTTGTAGTCTGCTGGGGTTGGGAGATAGCATCTTCTTTAATCACCTCTGCTCAAGCCCTTCAGATGCTGCTTAACAGCTCTATTCAGCCCGGGAAAGCACAATTCTGCTCTGTCTGTCACTCCCGGTTGCAATCGCTATTTGTTTCCCCGAGCAGTAAAGAGTTGCTGTCAGCTAGGCTGTATATTTTCTTTATACTAACTGATGAAAGTAAGATTGTGGGAGGCTCTTACCAGAGCTTATAACCCTTGTCTTTCCCAGCAGCACAGCCATGATTTTGCTTTTGCTTCAGCTCTCAGCCCATGAATGTCTGTGCCAGTAAATTAAGCAGTATCTGCTGTTTATATCTCCCACTGGTCACACGCAGCCTTTTCAGCTCATGTCCTTATCCCTTGTGTTTCTCAGCCATCACAAATTCAGTTCAGCATTAGCTGAAGTGGGACCAACAGCAGAGGCCTGGACCCAGACAAACCTTTGCTCACATTCACACACCAGGGCCCAGACCACCAGAGAGCCCCAGGTGGGGACCACACTGCAGGGAGGTCCATGTGGGCTGCTCTTTGCTTTGCCCAAAGCTTCTTGCCTCTGCTGTGGGAGGGATGTGTCCCCCTGTGAAGCAGTGTCTGCTGTCCCTTCCCTGCAGAGCACGCTCAAGACTCTGGAGTTGGATCTGTGCAAACTGGTTCTGTTTGTACCATGCACTTACTGCTACCGACCAGCACCTGAGTGGCCCTGAAATGTGGCAGCCCTTAAACCTGGCTCTTGAGGTCAGGGCAGGTGACTCATGAGGGAAGGCCTCAGTCTGGGTATCTTCCTGTCCACTACAGCCATGACTCCCCAGGGAGCTGAACGATTAAAATAATCTGATTAGTATTTTCAAGAATGTGTACTTTGAGTGACTAACTCCAGGCATCTTTCGGAGCCTAGCTCTCAAAAATCACTGAAATTTGCCTTCCAAAATTCAGAGTTTCTCCTGTTGTAAAGTGAACAGGTTAAGGCAATGGGAGTAACTATGAAAATCTGGCAGCAAATGGAGAGCATGTGCTACTCAGGAGCAGCCATCTTTCTGCACCCTTTTCCCCACATTTCCAGTGTTTGGAATCCAGATGGATTTATTTTTAAATTCTCTTTTTGTTGAGCATGATGAGGTTGCCACAGAGGAAGAAAACACTGACTGTCAAGTCACACCTGATGCCAGCTGCAGGCCCTGCAGCAGAGCAAGGCTGGGGCTTGTGTCACTCTTGTGTCCCTGGCGTGGTGCAGCACCAGGTGAAGCCTCTGCCCGAGGAGAGCCCTGCCCGGGCAAAGGGCTGCAGGGGGGAGGCTGAGAGCAGCACACACCTGGGCTGGAGGGCAGAGGGGAGGTCCCTGGGGAGGGGGCTCAGCAGGCCATCACGGAGCTCCTGACAGGTCTGCTCCACACGTCCTGGCTGGCTGACAGGAGCCTGTGGCACGGGAGCCACGGGCAGCAGGGCAAAGCAGCACCACAGCTGTGGCTTCACCTGAGGCTTTATCTGAGCTGTGACTCCCCATAGTCACCGTGGAGCAAGTGACTCCTCTGGGCCTCTCCAAAGCCCAGCAGGTACAAGCTCCCTGCAGGGGAAGTTCCCTGAATCCCTCATGTCAGAGTGCAGCAGCGAGCAGCTGTGCTGAGAAAGCAGAACCTGGGTCCCTCTGATGAGGTAAAAATGTACCTCACTGAGCATGAAGGGGGCTACAAAGCACTTCAAACTGTGCCTGCTAGCCAGGACACACCAGGACAGCTGGTACCACAGCCAGGACAAAGATGCTGCTCAGAGCTGCACACTTCTGCCCTGCAAGGGTGCTGCAGCTCCTGGGGTGAGCAAAGGCTTTGGGTTTATATTTTATCAAAATGGCAGGCGTTCCTCTGAGATGGGAGCAGAATCACCACGTGGAGCCTTTTTGAAAACACCAGGGAGCTAAATGGTATCTTTAAGAACAGCAGTGGGTTTATAAGGATGCTGCTGTGCCCAGATCATGTGGCGGTGAGCTCAGCAGCCAGACTTTGCTTAGGGGGAGAGAACGCCAGGCTGGGGGATCAAAGGAAGCCATCACCCACCCCACAGAGACAAACCCAGCCAGCCAGAGTGTGCTTCCCTACCCACCCTCCCTCCCGCTCCCCATTCCATCCCGGGGGGATGCTGCAAGCCCCCAAGGGCTTTTCTGCATCATTTGGACAAGCCTGAAACTTTCCTCAAACAACTGCCAGGTCCCTGCAGTCCATCTCCCATGCTCTTATCTGCTGACAGAGTGCAGGAGACAAACGAGCGAGCTGCGCCCCGCGAGTGGTGGCAAAGCAGGGAGCAGGGCTGGGTTTGATCTCCCCTGGCAAGAGAGGCTGATGCTCCTGTCTCAGTCTGCCTTGCCATGGGAGGCGTGCCAGGAGGAGAGGCAGAGGGGGAGGGTGGAAAACAGCCTGTCCAGCACAGACAGTGGGAACAGCACTTCTGGCTGCCCCAGCACCCAGCCTGCTGCCCTCCCTACGTCCCAAGGAAACCTCATGGGAGCAGGTGGTGCCCTGCCCCTGCCCTGGGGCAAACCCACAGAGCCCCTGTCAAGCGTCCTCTGGTGCAGCCTTGGCTGCTGCTCCCCCAGCAGAGAGAGCTCTGCTCCCCAGCATTCCAGTTCTATACCCCTGCTATTCCCCCTCTTCCTTGGGGTATGAAAAGCCCTCAGATGGAATCCACATACATTGGGTATTAATTTTATGCTATTGTTTGGTGTTTTAATAGCAATCACAAGCTACAGTAGGTATTAGAACACATTGCAAAGGTAGTGCACACGCAGTACAATGGCACACAGCTAGGAACAAGCTTGGCTTAAGTAGTCATAAACTCAGTATTCTTGACATTGCAGCAGCTCTGTCCTGAACCCAGGCTGTTTCGAAGATATCTACTATTGGCAGTAAAAGATATTCATGGTTTCTTCTAAGTTTCCTTTGGAGAAAAGGTGCAGTAGGATGCAGAAGGGATAGTTTGCCATTTGCTGTTTAGGCTTCTCTCACAGAACAGCTCTGAGAGCAGATATCCACGGGACAAGGGCTCTTGTGTGTGACAGGCCCGCTGCATATCTAAATATTTTATTGTATCAGTTCTTTGCTTTCTCTGTATATAAAGTAAAAAATTTACTTTACATGTAAAGAGAGCATTTAAGTCAGTAACTGGACTTTTAATGCAGTTGCACCTTCAACAACCCAAGAACAAGAGAAAAAGAAGTGCCTGAAAAGCCCTGTCTAAACCACCTAAGGCACTTCAGATTGTAGCATATGCTGCCTTTCCTACCACCTGTCTGCAGAAGCCACAGCACCCAAAATGCAATCTTGAGACTCACTTCATTTTTGTGGTCAAGTTCTTCCCCCAAGATTCCTTGGTATGTGGCAACAATATTTGGAATTTCTTTCCCACCTTCCATCCAAGGTCTGGACAGGGCTAGAACTGTTTGCTTGCAAAATTAGATGCAAACCTGTGCATTCAGCCCAGGACAGACACTGAAGATCAAACACATCCCTTGTTTCCAGACACTGCCTCTTTCCACTGGGAGTGAATAGAGAATTATTCTAGTGACAAGAATAAATCCTGCTCAGATGATCTGCCTGGCAGTTCCCATCCAGCAGCACATGCAGCCATGCCTGAGAACACCCACTAGGAAAACACCTTTTTGATTCACCACAATGGAAGAAAGTTCAAGAACCAACACTTCATCCTCCTCCTCCTCCTTGCCTTCAGCCTCTCATCTTCAGGCTGACCATAGTGAGAGTGGTTGCACAGCCCCTATCAGCTGAACAAGCACATTGTGCAGCTAAGCCTGTGTGTCCTCATGTTTCATCCAAACCAGTCAGGAGGCAGGGAGTGAGACAGCCTGCCTGCAGAATTCCCAGAGCCCAAATGCTCCCTGGGTGCCGTGAGAGCTGTCATTTGCCTTCCCCAATTTCCAAGTGCTGAACAGAGTTGATCCATGCTGAGTACACCCCTGCCTTCCTCACCAGCTGTTTCATCTGCCATTTGCAGCCTTATGCTTCCTCTGTCCCACTGATTTGTGCTTCACGTGTGCACCAGCTGAAAAGCAATTAGGGGCAGAGCTCCTTGACAGTGATTCCAGGTACTGCTGCCTGATTACTGCACGGGCTCAGGGGAGGAGAAGTGCATGTATGTTTACATGCATGTCTGTGTGCATGCATGCAGCTGACACGCACGTTCTTTCCCTAACTGGTACCTTGCAAATTCAGTTTGGGAGAGCATCTGCTCCTGGTACTGCCAATAAATACTACTTATTAAATATAGACTCAGCAGGCCTAGTGCAGTTACACTGTGCCCTGACTGGAACCAGGTGAACCTTTAGTTGAAGATGCAAGAAAGAGCAAGGAAAACAGCTCATGCTCAGAGCTGCAGAGGGGTCACACACACCCCCTGTTAACAGCAACACTTGCTTACTCTGCCTGTAACTCCAGTAAACCAGACTAGATACAGGCCACCTGCACATCTATTGTGCACAGTCATTTTCCAGAGGAGAACTATTCTTAGGATCAACTGTTTCAATGAACCACAACTTACAAATTGTTTTTGTTTAAAATAAATCACAGAAGAGCTCCCTGCAAGGGCGGCGTCGCCTCAGTTACTTACGGGCTGTTACTCACTTGCTGTTTCAACTCCACCAGGGCCCTGGTACTGGTGTCACTAAATGATCTCCATGAATGTGCAAGGAAGCCTAGTTCTTCCAAGTTTTCCAGAGGGAAAAATCCTTGTCAAACTCCATTACAACCCAACAGCAGAGAAGACACAGCAGGCAGCCTAGCAGCACAGGCTTGGACGTAGAAGGCTAAATGTTTCCAACCTAAATCCAGCTGTATGAGCCCCATATCCTGCTGCTTTTTACAACCAGCAAGCCTGACAGCCCAGCTTGAAGTCAGCAAACCCATGGCAAAGCTGAATCCTTGTTACACAGCTTCTCCTTGGGAATTTGGCTTTCCTCTTTCAAGACAGACAGTGCCATTCTGAGGGACTGCAACACCTTCATATCTCATTGCAGTCTGGATGGGACACAACCCTGCTGAACTGCAGGTCTTGTGCTCTGTATTTACCCCACCCAAAGAGGGCAACAGGTGATAGATAATTGTGATTGCTCCAGACCATTAAATACTTCACTGAAACCACTGTGTGCTTCACCATTTGGAAAACAACATCTGAGAAGTGGATTCTTTACTTTGCAAAACAACTCCTTAACATCACTTGAAACATAACACACTGTCAGCCCAGAAGGAAAGATCACGGTGTCCTCCTGCCTTGGGTAGCTGCCATGGCCTCCTTCTCAAGCACACCTTTCTTTGCACCTTCCACCTAGAAGCAGCAGATTGGCAGCTGGCACACCACTCAAACTAGGGCAAAACTCCCCAGCTTCCTTCCCAAAAGCCTGAGCTCTGCCACGACTCCCACCCTGTGGCCTTCTTTCTATTCACTCCTGGCGAGCAGACTCCCTGGTTTCCATCATGCCTTTCCTGCCCTACGCCTGTCTGCTCAACTCTGTGAGCTGACAGATCACTGAAGGCTACAAGAGCACAATTCTTGTACATCTCAATGTCCTGCCTGTTCCAGAGGATAAGCAGACTGGCCATGTGTGAGTGTCAGCTGAGAAGTAAGGTCAGCAGTCAGTCCCTGGGTGTGGGAAGTCCGGCCACATCAGCCATGTGTGTTTGTTGTTGCTTTAAAAATTCATTCCTGTACTTGTTTCAAGGAACACCCGGGTTGATAAGACTTCTATTACATTTTTTTAATAATAGTGATAGTCAAGGATAGTCAGATGAGTTGGGTTGGATTTGAGGCCTGAATCCAACCTTCAATTACAAAAACAAAAGCAACAGCCTGTGATTAATGGATGTAGTTCTGATTCAGTGAATTGGCTGCTGTAAGCCAGAGCAGTTGAACTGGGCCTCATTTGCTAATAGCTGGCATCCATTAATTACCCTCATTGCAGAGGAGTTTGTGTAAGGGCTGCTCAAATGCAGGAACTGCACTGCCTCATCCTCTGCTGCCACAGACTTCCCCACAAGGGCTCCTCCTGAGCAAGCCTCCTCCATGCTATGGCCAAGGAAGAACTTTTGATCTCCTTGCATGTATTGGAGGAACAAGGGACAGGTGTGAGATGGTTTGGAAGGAGCTGGGCTACTGCCTGGTCCTTGCAAGACTTGCTCCAAGGCTCTTGCTAGGGGCAGATCCTGGGGGGAGAGGCAGATGGGGAAGTGCTCACTCCTCATCAGCCATTACTAATGGCCAACAGCCATCAGGGTGATGTGGGTTCTGGCTGCACACTTGTATGGACGTACAGAGCTGTTCTCCTAGCTCTGGGAAAGCTCTTTCCACATTCTAAAGAATTCACAGCCTCGCTGGACACGACAGGAAAAGGGAAGGTGAAGGAAGCTGCGTGCGCTGACGTGCTCAAGTTTGTGCAGCAAGTCTGCAGCAGAAGCAGAAGCTGTAACTGCAACTCCTGCATCTCTTGTTTGCCCTTTAACCACCAGGCTGTTCTTTGTCCCTGTGCTATGACTGACAGGCATGTAGCAGGAAGGGCCATCTGCACAGGCCCGGAAAATGCAGTATATCCAGCTCCAGAATCTCAAAACTCCATCTTTATACAAAAGTTTTTTGATAGAAAAAGGTTCTGTGAATGTCAGCATTTCCATATTATCACCATCTGTACATAGACTGCCATGACAGTGAGAATTTAAAAGATAAAAAAAAGAAAGAAATTTAAAGATAAAAACTGGTTTAAAGTTGACAGTCTTGAGGAGTTTCAGTGCCTTGCATCCCTCATCATTTTTCATTCATCTAATGTTCTCTTTTAAATAGACTTGACAAACTCAGATGCTAGGAAGTGCCGTGCCCAAGGACACACTTCTGCCTGTCCCCACAGCCTCAGAGCCCAGGGAAGGGCTGTCTCCTGCACCCTGTGTGCAAAAACCACCCCTGCACATCACAGGGCAGCTCCAGCAGAGCCTGCAATTCCCACCTGTCAGAGGCTGGCACTGCACTCTGCTGCCAGGGTGGGGTCACCCTGCACTGGTACAGCACCCCGGGCAAGCACAGAGGTGCTCTCTAGCACAGGGATTCAGTGCAGAGGGGATAAACATGGGATCATGGAAAATGAGACAGTGCCTCGAAACCTTGCCTATGCACCCAGCACTGTCATTTTGTGGATTCAACCACCAGTAGCTTTTTTAGCATTTCCTTAGTCAGCTCCCCAAAGACAAAAGGCCAGGAATAGAGCCAAGCAAGTAACATGATCATAGTAGTTATGGCAATAGCCACCTTCTAAAAACCATCCTACACTCCTTCATGATAAGATAAAGAACCAGAGATTTGAAGCAGTGACTGCCTGACTTTGTCCTTTGTCCAAGGAAAACACTGACTCTTGCTATTTGGAAACATGAGTTGAGCAGACCTGCTGGAAGTCAAACTCTTAAGACAGAAACCATCCTGTAAACTCAGTCTGGCTCTCCTGGCACAGGCCAATTTCTTCATTTCACTTCCACAGATAAAGACTTCACCAGGGAGCAAACACCATGTAAGCACAGGGCAGCCAGCACGTGCCCCTGAAACGCCTCTGCTGCTGCTGAACAACTGCAGGGCCCAGCTGGGATGGGGACAAGAGTCTGTCAGGCCATTCCTCTGAGCCTGGGCAGGACAGTGGCTGCCACCACCTGCAGCTCTTGTAGGGAATGTGCAGACTTCCCTCGTGGTTTTAGTGCAGCTGAGGCCATACAGCAATCTGTGCTCACACGTGCAGATCTGCACACATGCACCCACCTTGGGGAGCTCTGCTGGCTCAGAAACTGCAGGAGCCAAAGAAAAGAAATCCAAGCCCCCGTACTGACAGAATCAGTCCCACAGCTCAGGACTATCTCCTGTTCCCAGGACTGCTCCTACAGACCAGAGACCAGGGGAGAACTGTGCTGTACTTGTTGCTGGAAGAGCAAAGCTCTCCTGCTTCATAAGAGGCCTCACGTTTGCCAGCAGCACTGGCAGGTTTTGTTCTAAGGTATTTTGGGACTTGTTCATACCTGAGACAAACTGTTTCTTACATGCTTTCCTCTGCGTTTTTAGGTGACCTAGAACATTGGAGAGGTGTTTAATTTATAATATATTTTGAGATTTTGTCTGTGCCTTTGAAAGAGTCCGTTTTTTGAATTCCCCCTTGATTTCAGGGAATGAAATGAATGCCTCCTTGCCTGCCTACTGTGCACCTTTGGCCTTTTGATGAGAAGCCAAGAGACAAACGGCTCCATTGCTCCAGCCAGCACAAGAGAGGGACTCAAAGTGGCAGAATGAATAGCAAGTACCATACTCCTAATGATCAGAAATGATGTGGTAGGGGAAGGAGAAATTGTAAAACAACAACGTAAGTAGTGGAATAAAACAGGGAAAAATTGCTCATCATTTGCACTCCATCTGCCTTGAAAGGCAACAGTGTTTTATTTCCTTTGGTAGAGGAAGGTTTGCATAAAACATAAGCAAGGTTGTACAAACCCTTGGGGTTTAATTTGATTCTAGTTTATCTTTTGATCAGCACATCAAACAATTGTGCAGCATTTTCTCCTCCTGCCTCCCCTCCCAGTTTCTAAAAGCTGCCTGAAATATCTGTGTGCTGTCTCCCATCAGGACAGCATAGAGCCTTCAAGGTAATGCCATTATATTTAAAGAGAATTCTTTGCCAAAATAGCCCAACACAGGGGCAGCCCTAATGCCTGCAAAGGGCTTTTAACAGTAGGTTAAACATGTCTTTCAGTTTTTTCAGCCTCTCTTGAGTGGAGAGGTTATTAGGGGAGGAGAAGGCAAAATTATTACCCACCCCAGCAACTGCAAGAGGCCAACCTGTGCCATCTGCAGCACCAGAGACCCATCACAGCAGACTGCAACCCAGGTGTGGACAGCTGTGACCTGCCCCCACTGTCCCCAGGTGTAAACTGACAGCTGTGACCTGTCCCCACTGCCTGCAGACCACACCACCAGTGAAGTCTCATTCTGCTTGCTCCCTGGACTGCAGTCAGCCTTATTTCAGTGGCTACTTCAAAGCAGTGAAGTCTTTGTCCTCTCAGTAGCAGCAGGAATACCAGCTGTGCCATTTGGGATGGAAGTCCAGAAGGAAACCAGTCTGTGCCACAAGAACTAAAGCCCCTGTGGGTAAGTGGCCAGCTCAATGGTGTGACCACAGCGTGTGGCTTGTGACACACACGCCTGGACACACCTCATGGCTTCCAACAAAATAATGATGCACTAAGAAAAGAGGATTACATCTTCTTACCCAATCTAGGAGCTGCACAGAACAGAAAACAAGCTTTCCAGGAGATTCATGGGGGACAAAAAGCCAGGAAACGTGCATGACCAAGGACAGTGGGAGATGTATCAGGTCAGTCCTTGCTATAGCTGGGAGCTAACAACAATCCAGAGTATGCAGTTTCACATCTTTTTGTTGTTGCTGTTGCTAAATCATATCTGGCTTGAATTACCTCTTCTCTCACTGATGTTTGCTGTTCAGCCTCACAGAGCCACAGTCTCCACACAGACACCCCATGGACACACCTCACCTTCACAAAGTGTGTCTTAAAAAATGCAAGTGATCTTTAAACTTAATGCAGCTCTGTGCCCTGTAAAAGGCTTTATGCTTCCAGTCCCATAACCCAAAGCCCTCTCTTACTCAAGGAGTGTCAGTGGAGCCAGTGAGCAGGGTGAACCCCAGGACTCCCAACCTCCATGTGGGGCAGCAGCCCCCACCCCTGGCTGACTTGTACAGACCTTCCTGCGGGTGTCACGCAGAACATCAGAGCAGGGCAGCAAGCAGAAGGCCCTGCAATGCATAAAACAGTTTGCTGTGCTTTGTATTACATTCTGACACTGTAACACTCTGATTTAGCTTGCCTGGGCTGGACACTGGCTTATTTTAGACATGCTTTGTTTCCTGTTTTCATTCTCTTCATATTTCTCACAATCTGGTATAAAACTCTGGGTTTGCTTTCAGCAACTTCTGTAGCTTGATTTAAAGGGTAACAAAGAGCTCAGTGCATATTTTACATTTGAGGATAATGGGGGAAAAAATCCTACGTTTTTATGGCCAGAAGGGGGCCACTGGATCATTTAATGTGACCACCTGTAAAGTACCATTTCCCCTGCAGAGCCCAGTAACTGCCTTCGACTCAATTAGAGCTTGAAGCATTGACAGTTCTGGTGTTCCATATAAAGACCAAGCACAACATAAAACAACTTCAGAATAATAAAAAAAGTTCTGAGAGCCTCCTGGGTGTTCCTCACATATCAGAAGGAACTTAAAAATCCCTCAACAGTCCCTGTAATGTTTTTTTATGCCCCAGTCACACTTTCTCTGAATAAAAGCAGACATTCTTCATTGACCCAAATAAGCTGCAGTAATCATAAAAAACTGATCTTCCTTGTGGGGTTTGCTGCTCCTGATATTTAAGGGATTTTCTTGGGAAAGTAATTTTTAAAACCTTTCTATGCTTGGCTACATAACCATTCACATCCTCCCAAGTTCTTAAACACAAGCTCAGCAACTCCACAAGCATGGCAAATTAAACTGAGGAGTTATGAAGACAGAGGCAGGACTCTTATCACTGCACTTGAATTCTGATGATAATCCCTCTGCAAAGGCCACCTCTAGCTGCCTTCTATCAGTTCTCTTATCCCTGGTCAAGGGAAAAAAACCACAAATCAGCTCAACAAAATAAGCGTGCTGCTGCATGCACCAAGCCACATTACATTTCCTTCCTCACTTACAGAACTTCAGCTGTCTCAGAATTTCTTTTCATTTAGGAACCTGAGCCATGCACTGTCCTACTGTTATTCCAGAATCAAAACCCTGATTCAGACACCTCAGTCCTCCTCCTTGCACTGACAAGGGGGCACTACAGTCCTGGAAGTTCATTTCCAACACTTCTGCTCTGGGGTTGCTGTTGGGGCATGGTTTGAAGGCCAACACGGGGACAAGAATTGCTACAATTTGTCCAACTTTAGAGTGCCACCAAAACACCTGAATAAGCCAACAGGTGAGTAAGGGCAAAGGAGGAAGGAGAGCAGAAAATGACAGAGAAACAAGAACGCCAAAGTAGAGGGAAAGGTAGCGGTGGCAGAAGGATGGGACTGAAATACACCCCAAATATTTCCCAGTTAGTGCACTGTGTGGAGAGTGTTGCTTGGCTCTGCAGAGGCCCTGGAAGGACTCTCCAGCTGAGGGGCAGCGTGGGGCACATCACCCACCCTAAACTGCCTGCACATCCCAGCTCACAATGGCACCAAGGCTGCATTCAGCACCTTTGCAGCAGCATGCTTTTTCCAGTATGTATTAGAGTACATTCACTCCCTGTCCCCTCATTCTGGCAAGGGCCTCCTGCTATGTTAAAAAACCTTTTTGGAGGCTTCCTACCTAAAGAACTGCCCGTGAGTGAACAAAGAGCAATCACACACGTGTGAGTTACAAAGTGCAAATGTTTTCTTTGTGCGTGCTTGTGACACAAGTTGGCTTCAGAAGTGTAACAAAGCCCATCCTCTGTCCATGAAACAACAGAAAAAGTGGGAGGAAAAGAAGGAAAATTCACTCAATCTCCTGGCTTGCACAAACATGCCAGGAGACACACGGATCCCATAACCAGTAACACTCTGTCCCAGGCACTTTAGTTCTGTGGAAACAACAACGAGTTTCTGCAGCAGAGGAAGTCCAGTGCAGAGAACCCCTCTCATGACCTCCTGGATCTGTGCACCAGAGGGCTGGGACTGAGTTTTACTCCATTTACTTGTGCAAACTTTATACCTGGAATAGCACGAGGCTGCCTGGATGAATTAAGAAGGAAGAGGTTACTCTTGACCTTCCTGCAGTTCCCCTTGGACCTGCTGAGATCACCTCTGAAGAGTCCATCCTGCATGGAGAATGCTCTCCATGGCATGCATCACTGCTCCAAATGTCAGGTATTTTAAAGGCCTTATTGAGGTACCAAAGATTTAAGCCAGCCACGTAGGCACTATTCAACAAAGCCCTTTTTCTTGTTTAGAGCCACCAGGATGCACAAAATCATTTTCCTCCTAAAAACTGTGTTACCACAGGAAGCTCACACCATAAACTCTCCTACCCAGACTGAAACATCACATTCTGTGCTTGGGACCATACCATAAAGCAGCAGCCACCTCTGACCCCACAACCATTTGGAAGAGTTAAACTCTGTTATAAACCCTCATTTATATGCCAAGTGAGTACAGTCACAGAGCAAGGGATCAGATCTAGCACTCACATGTAAAAGCCTATAAAAGAGGGGAAAATATGTCATTAACATTTACTTCACAAACAGGCATACTGGAAAAAAACCCACATTTCTCATTTC
This sequence comes from Promerops cafer, assembly GCA_013398275.1. NCBI lineage: Eukaryota > Metazoa > Chordata > Aves > Passeriformes > Nectariniidae > Promerops > Promerops cafer. The sequence goes on along the minus strand of VZSE01002030.1, from coordinate 334,681 downwards.
TGTCATATGGCTTGCAAAACTGGAGAATGGTATCAAAGCTCACACATCATTCTGGAAATCAAAATCTCTGTTTAGATGCATGATGCTAATTCAGCTCTGCCTTGCTGAGTTGAATTAAAGGTCAAATATAGATTTGAAATCTTGTTTAAGCTTCTTATTGCTTTAATAGCAAGCATTGAATTACTTGAGGGTTTTCTTAACAGTGAACCTGTTCTGAACATATTTCAGCCAAAGATGTTATTTCCACTGTTACACCAGTTCCTAACTGAAAGGTAAATTCACATGACATGCAAAATTAAAGCAGATTGGGCAGAGAAGATTCCCAATGCCCCCTTGGTAACTGGTCAGAGGTAATGAAATGCAGGAAATTAATTTATTGGAAAAAACTTTTAAGACCATAAACAACCACCCTTTTTATTTGCTTACAGTTACCAGAAAAGCAACTGCATTGTTCATCCCAGCAGTCAGAAACAGCTCCCCTTGCACTGCAGGTAAACACTGGCATATATTTTGACTGATATCTTAATTAAATTGTTTAATTAAGCAATAAGAACTGCAAGCATACATCACTCATAGGTGCAATGTTTGTTATGGGGACAAGCATCCCCCCAGCCTAGGACACAAGAGATTCACTTAAAACAGAAGTGGCTTCTGGCACATCTGCTCTCTCACATCTGCCCAGTCTCCACAAAGGGAGCAGGGAAGGAGAGCTGAGCTCAGCACAGCCCAGGCACCAGCCCCTCTCACAGGCAGGGAGATGTGGAGAAGCTGATGATCCATTGTGCAGCCCCACAGGAACCAGCCTTACAGAGAAAGAGTCCCACAGGGAAATTGTCCTGCTTGCTGCACCAAGTGGGATGGGACCCACAAGCCAACTCTGCTTCCCCCGAAGTGCAGAAATGCTCTGGGGCAAAGCCACGTGTTGATCTGAGCAGCTGTTTGAGCCAGGTGTTGCACAGGAGTCCCAGGATGTCTGTGTGATCCACAGGGCACAGCACTGGGTGCTGATGGCTCTCCACAGGTGGGTCAAAAGCACAGGGAACGTTTGAAGAACCAGGTTTATTTTGCTCTCGACTGGTTTCCCTGCCATAGAGGAGGTACCTTGAGATTCCAGTGGTTGGACATTGACATAGCTCTACACCTTAAAACCTCAAAGGGCCAAGGGAAACCTAACACTTTGCTCTCCTTGTGTCAATGGACTGTAGTGACTTTTGGCAGGGAAAATTATGGACATGATATAACAGTGATACCAACAGGAGTTTTTTTAGGAGATGAATTTTAAGTCTGTGATCACACCCATTCCTCTTCTGGCTACACTTCTAGGAGGACATTCTGCAGTATCAGAATAATGGAACATATAAAAACAACAAAGCAACAAATCCAGAAAGCTATGAGAGATATAAATGCTTGTCAAGATGAGCACTGGACATGAGCCATACACAGGCTGCTGTGCAACTACCAACATCTCCCTTCCAAGATGTGGGCATGACTTGACACCTCCCTGAGATTTCTGAGAAGATATGAATGTGTGCTTGTTTGGGTTTTTAACTTTATTTGGTCAGTCAGCTCTACCTTTTAATTATGTCTGTCCTTGATTGCACTGACAAATGGCTGGATGCTCAGACATATTTATTGTTCCATAATAAAATAAACCCTGCTTGATACCAACAAAATACAAACAGGGTTTATTAGAGGCAGGAGGAATTGTCCAATGTATTAATTAGCTTCATTTCTCATTTAAAGCTGGTTATAATAGTGGATAAAATTAAGTAAATTTTCTCAATTATATGAAGTGCTTATGGTGAGCTGAATTGTGTATTGTACAATTACACATAGCTTTGGGATTCAGAGAATAGCTCTGTACCACAAAACTCTCAGCAGTGAGGAGCCTGGGGCTAATATTAGTGAAATTACTTACATAACTCGCTCTTTTATTAATGTGAAAACAGACTATGATTAAAAGCTGGAAGCTGGAGAAAGGAACTATCTGGACCAGTTTACCAGACTAATGCTATTTATTAAATTCCAAAAAATACTCTAGGACATACAGGTTAAAAAAGGAGGTATTTTAGAGCATTTAGATGCACCACGTCTCCACAGCAGTTGGCTGGGCTGCACCACCCAGCCTGCCCTTGGCACGCTCTGTACAGACTGTGTGTCCACCTGAGTTCATGTACCAGTTGGTTTTATTGCTATATCCTCAGAACATTAAGGAGAGACAGAACAAGTGCAGCCATTAAAAGGCTGGACGAGGGCTGCTGATCCAAGTGTGCAGCCAGACTGCAAGTGAAGGGCCCACGCCTGCATAAACCAGAGAGGCACAGGGCTGAGCTCTGCCCTGAGCAGCCCAAACACCCTTCCAGAGCCTCTGCACCCACACCTGCACACAGCCTCAGCTTCACCTGGAACACGTGTGAGGGCAGGTGTCTGTCCCAGTAAATTACACACTGCCTGTCTACATACAGGTTAACTAAATTATTTTCTTCTGGAAGATGCATGTGCTTAATAGACTTGTCTTCTGTCCAATCCTGTCTGTGGCAGCTGGAATTTTCCAGCTAACAGCTCACCGTAGCAAGAATGAGAATACACTTTCCTGGGAACCTCAGCTCCCTTCCTCCTTAGTCTGCAACTAATTTCCTTTAGCTGGTTCTGAAAGGTCTGCTTGTTTTATTCTCAGGCTTTCCCCATGGAATGGAATGAGAATTTAACAGGGCTTTTGCAACAGATGTTTGGGGAATCTGGTATTTAGTCTACGACAACTGCTTTGCAAAACTGTTCCTTACTTTTGCATAAGCCACTTTATAAACCCAAATAAATAAAACTGTTCCAAAGTAGCCCTTGCTGACTGTTAGCACTACTGCTGCTGCCCTACAGCTGCAACCTGAGCTTGTAGAAAGCCAACTACTGAGCTGTCCACTGTGGTACAAAGTGGCATCATATAATTAGATGAAAATGATACCCACTGTGACAGCTGTGATCTTCCTAGGAGGGCACTGAAGACCATCTGTTGACAGAGAAAGGTGGTACCAGATCGATATCCCTTCCTTTTGCAGAAAAAGAAAATCCCGTGCTAGAAGCAAGCTACCACCTCCCACCAGGACATCTGCTCACTCAGCACCTCACCTGCAAAACTCCAGGGAACTTACAGGGAAATCTGTCTGGGAAGCACTTGAGTTCCTTCAAAACTGGCTCCAGCACCGTTCATCTGAACGAGGTGATTCACTTTGACAGCATGAATTAAACATTAAAGCCGTTCATATGGCTGGACACATCTCAGGGGACCTTTACTCAAGGGACTTTACATGAAGGGCCGTTCCCACAGCAGTTTTGGACCAACAGGAAGCCCTCTGTGTCTCAGCAGGTTTTGCAAATCCCCACACTGAAATAGGGTTCCAGCATGAACATGTGTCATTGCACTCATGGAAAGAGCAAACAGAAGATTTCCAGTAGTTAACACAAAGTTAATTCCCCAAGGGCAGTCCTCTGCAGGGTCCTCAGAGCTTCAGAAATGAACAGTGAAGGGTTTTGAGTGCAAAATTCTAAAATCAGAGTCATACCAAAGGGTGTACAGATTTCTGAAGCTGTTGAGCTGCCGTTCTGAAATTGAGAAAAATACCTCAGTTGGGTTGAATGAGCCATATTTGGGTTCTTCTGTTAGAAGATTTCTATATACTCATTACATCAAGGCTGCTGCAAGCTCTTCCAGTGCAGTGTTAAGAAAGGCTTCAAGTCATGCAGGAACTGGATTTTGAACTTTTGACTTTGCTCATCCTCCCAGACTCAAACCCTGGCCTCACTGTGTTAATGCCAGCAGCAAAGGTGACAATTTTACTCACCCCTCTGGGAAAACAATACTGGAGATATCAGAAAACTGTGCTTGGAAAAACAAGATCCTCAAGACTTCATACAAAGCTGAAACATGCTTTAACTGTTTTACAATCATAACAGTACTGTGAGAAGGGAATTCTGATAGGGTATTTTGAATAATACAAATATCCATCACTCCTTTAGGAGAGCGTTCATCGGGCTTGGCATTACGTCAGTCTGCATCACTCCCACCTTCAGTGCTTCCAGCCTCCCCCAAACCAGTACTCCTTCAGCCTGGAAGATGGCCTGACAAAACCAGGAACAGGAAGGAAAATCAGGTAATGATGCTGTGCCTGTGGTAGAGTTACCTGGCAGGAAGAAGTGGAAAGTATTGCTCACTAAAACCAGGTTCCACATCCAACTTTGGACTTTCTGAAACATCACTGAGAAAATGAACAATTTTGTGAGCCTTAAGGATGAGAGATACTTCAGGCCATGAACTTAGTATTAATTTATCTCACTGACAAACAGGCAGCTCCACATTCACATGAGTTCTCTCACATCCTGCATGGCAAGGCACCCAGCGTAGCTAACCTTACAGCACGCTGCTGAGCAAGCCCCTGGTGAAGGCTTCACCTCTTGGAGGCTGCCAGGAGGGAATCAAAGCAGCCAGGGAGGCATTCAAAGCATCATTAGCCAGCATGTGTGCAGTGCTCTGCCCCTGCCAGCTCCCAGTAGCCAGAAAAGGTGGAGGTCTCTCAGCTCAGCAGCTTTATTGTCTTATCTTCTATTGTGCTTTTCAATTAACACCTTTAAATGCCAGCTTTTCTTACCTTACACAGAGACAAACTCAGACTGTAACATCACACCTCTGACCACTGAGAGCATGTTCTTTCTCTCTTTAACAAGAACATTGTGATATTGCAAGAGGTTTTTCCCTAGCATGGCAGATATATCTATTTTTCACTTAAAAGCAACTTAAGTCACATTTGGGAGAACAAGGAAATTCATTAAAACATATTCTGATCTTGCTTAATGTTTTAATCAAGTCTCCTACGACTCATGTTGCCTTTTACTAGCACATAGGCAGCTTTAACATATTGTTTAGAATCACTGTAGAAAAAAAAGCCATAACCAAAAACTTAACAGGTTCCAGGGAACAGGGACACTGCCCCTGAAGCCACGGCATCACAGCAGAAGGCAGAGGTGATGGTTTTCTAACCCCTCACAAGCTCTGCCCAAAGCTAACAGCTATTCCCAAACTGACAACTGCTCCACGCAGCGTCTCCTGCAGCAGGAGAGCACAGGGCATCTGCACAAACCCGAGACAAAGGCAGTAACACAAACAGTGGCTGACTGTTTCCACTGCTGGAAGAAGGAGAGCAAACAGCTCACTAAGGCTCATGGTGCTGTCAGAGATGGAAGGACCTCTAATCTGCTGGGGAGCCAGCCAGAGAGGCGTGCTGGGCTCCAGAAGCAAGGCTTTGTGGAAAACTGCAAATGCTGTTTCCATACGAAACACAGAGGCATGAAAATATGCAGAACTACAAGGAAGAAATTGCCCCTTCTCCCACCAACACCAGCACAGCCCTTCAGCTACTGAGCTTTCTCCAGGAAATGTGTGTTGTGTTTGCCCAAGACTCTATTTGCCCATGTCCTCCTGAGTCACTGCTCTGCTCCCCAGCATGGCACAGCAAGGAACACACAAGACATCTGCTCCTTTGGCCTTAAACCACTGCAGCAGAATCTGCTGCACACCTGAGGTCTGCACACAGGGAGGACAACGAGGAGTACGTACACATCCCCTGCCCACTAGGTAGGCAATGTTTTGCCCTGGAAGCCAGATGCACCACCAAGGTGTTCTGAGGGGAAATAAGGGCAAGGCAGGGATGTGGTTTCTCCTGCCCCACGTGCTCCTGCAGGACACGGTGCTCGTGTGGGAGCCCCACTTCCAACACGGGGCACGTCCAGTTCGCTCCTGCAGGCTGGGATATGGCAGCTCCAGGCTGGACTTACAAGTGAGAGCAGGAAGGACCCAAAGAAGTGGAGAGGCTCCTCACAGCTTGGCAAGGAGCCCACTGCTTGCTCCAGAAAACTACCACGAGCCTTCCAGCTGGGTTTGTTTCACAGCAAAGGGCTCTGTTACAAAGCTGTGTGGGAGAAAGAAGGAATAAATGCCCCCAAGGCTGCTGTGAAGAGCACACTTCAGAGCAGCTGCTCTCTGTGTTATCTAATCTTAATTTTAATCGAGATTTTTTTTCCTTGTGTTGCCCGGGGTCCTCAGATCCCTGTGCACGTGCTCCTCCTGGGACAGGCAGCCACAGCCTGCCCGCACACGCTGCTGGCCCTGCAGCCCACGCTGGGGCCGCTCCCGGGGCAGGAGGAGAGCAGGCAGCACACTCACACTGCCCTGCGAGACACTCCCTCTAATGCCACCCCTTCATCTGCTAAATGTCTCCAAATTGCCAACTCCCTCGGGCATTCTAAATATTAAATGAAAAAAGGTTATTACAACATGCCCAGCAACAGAAATTGGGGTGAGGCTGGCGGTCACAGATAGCCTGGGCCAGAGTTAATTAATACATGCTCACTCTGAGTTTTTTTCCTGTTTTGATAAAGGGCAATTTATACTTGGCATGACTGTCACAATGCCCCATGACCCTCAGTCTAATTATAAAATATAATGTGGAAGTGCAAATGCAAGATCCTAGGACAGAAATCCCGGTCTTCTGCAGCTTTTACTTTTTCCCATTCCAGCTCTCTTTGTTTCCCAGAGTGTAACTGTGCACGATAAGCCCAGAACGTTAATGTGTGTTTATTTAGAGACCTCTCTAATGTGTTTGTGTTGTGTTTCTAGAGCTACAGACCAAAACAGGCAAGGTAACAGCTACCCAACACAGAGCAAACTCCCAGAGGGGAAGACAAGAAGGGTTAGTTGCTGAATGCATCTTAGTCAGGAGAGAAGCTGGAGCTGTTTTAATTGTTCATCAATCAATTAACGGCACTCTCAAATGTCTAATTAAGCAGACAACTGGAATTAAGCAAAGGGCATCTCTGAAATGCCAGCCCTCTTAACGAAAGCACTTCTTATGTTCAAGTGAGTACTTGATTAAGGTGTGCTTGTGTGGAGAGAAGTGCAGGAAAATCCCCAGCCGGGCGATTAGCATGCCTCCCTGGTGAGGCTGTGAAAAATCCATCCTTTGGTGCTGCACCTTCACCTTCACATCCAAGCCAGTGCCTGAGCTGGGTGGCAGAGCACAGCACAGATGAGCCCCGCTCAGGCTGCGGCACAGACGCGGAGGTGCCCTCCGAGGGCCCAGGGACACGGACGCCTCGAGGGTGGCAGTGCCAGCACAGCAGGCCAGAGCACCCCCGCACCAGGCTGGAAAGCAGCAGCAGCTCCTGAGGGTTTGCTGCTCTTCCAAGGACAAAGCCAAGGCAGGCAGTGAGCTCTGCAAATGGGGCAGAACCTCCCAGGCCCCCATCCACGGGCAGCTGAATCACCCAGCACAAGTCTGGGGCATGCACATCCCACGGCAGCTGGAAGCCACTGCTGGCACTGCAGGAAGAGGGGCAGTGAGAGCACTGGCAGTGGAACAAGGATGACACTGGAATCCTGTGATCACTGGGCACAGGTGGCACCCAGCTCCCCGGGATCCAATGCAGCCACAAGCAAGGCAACACGGAGATGCTGCCACCATCAATTCCCCGTCCATCGGGGACACCACAGCCCCTGAGTGACACCACGCAATAAAAGCAAGCAGCAGCAGGAGATTCAGCATGTAGCAGATTCCAAACTGATCCTGATTTCCTTTAGTGCTCCCAGGAATCGAGAAGCATCCACAAAAGCTCCACAGCAGGTTGTTCACACTGCATCACACAGCACATGCAGTGGGTCTGTGCTGCAGCTGTTTAATTTCATTTCCACAGCTGTGTCCAAATACTTGCAACAAGAAAATCAAAATTAAAAAATCACAAGAGACAAGAAAAGAATTTCCAGAACGCCCCTGGAAATCTTCTGCCAAGGGGTGAGGCTGTTCCTGCACAGTAAAGTTACCCACAAAGCAGCCTGGTCAAGAAAGAAACCCCAAAGTTGTCCTTTGAGAAGACAAAAAGCAAGTGTTCAGTTGGCCTCGTCTGGCACATTTACTTACAGAAGGAACTCCTGAGCCTCTCTCCATCAGGATAGAAGGTCCCTAAAAATAACCCAGTGAAAGCTGATAGAGCCATCCTAAAAATCTCTCTTGTGGGTTTAGTCCTGAAGTGTGATACTCTGATACCAACTTTGGCCTTAAGCCGAACTCACTGCATACCAGTCTAGGGAGATCAGTTTTCTTTCATCTTTATAGGTTTATTTCCACTCTGGCAGATACTCTGTCTCCTTGTCTGCTTCTCCAGTTGCCCCAACATCACAAATTACCATCAGAACTTTGTGTACTTGCTTTCCAAGCATGTAAGGTGATAAAATAACAAGTGCTTATTTTGCAGCAAGGGAGCTGTGATATTAGGTTTTATATTTCTGAGCAGAATCTGTCTCTTAAAAACAAATCCAAATAAACCAAACGATAAGAAAGAAATTTAAAAAAAAATCTGAGAAGCCACCTCCCTTGATGAGGTGCTCTTGCAATGGGTATCTAAGTGAAGAAGAAATATTGTAAGCTTACAACACTAAAAACTATTTTAATACAACAGTTCTCACATATATAATCAAGGTAGGAAAGCCTGAAGTGTGACACATTTCTTGTTTTTCTTTAAATGTTTTCTGCAAATCCCAGTAATTATTTATGCTGCTGTTTCTGTAAATAAATACTCTCACCAACTGAAAAAAAGAAACAGAAAAAACCCACTCATGATAGCAGCTCCAGCACTGCCTTGGAGCTCAGCTTCAGCAAACTTATACTGGCATGTTGCAATATTGATAAAGTTTTTAATATATTTTTTTAAAATTCTACATTTCAAAGTCTTAATATAAAGAAGCCTAGATGGTACAAAATTGTATCAGAATAAGAAGAAATCAAGGAAACTCTTCCACAAAGGAAATTACTATCAAAATTGATGCTTCCTGCCATGTTGAAATTCCAATAAGCATTTATCTCAGCAAATCCTCGGCAGCCTCTGACATTTCTATTATTGGGGCTGACTGGGTTCATCCTACCCTTATGAGAATAAATAGTGGAAGATCCTGGGGGATGGGAACTGCTGCAATAACAGGCACATCACTCAGCAGTCTGAGGCAGTGAGAAAGTTGGTTTTTCCCAGGTGTGATGCCAAAGGGCGGCGGGAGGAGAGGACAGCCAGCAGCTGGATCTGCCCTGGCATCCAGAGAGGCTGTGGGGCTGGGGCCTCACAGCCTGAGCCAGGCAGTGCCACGGGGATGGGGTTCAGGCCTCTGGGGACCATGGAAGGTGCCTGCTCCTGCCAGGGGTTCCTGCCCACTGCCCAGCCCATCTCCCAGATCCACCAGCAAGGCAGCATCAGCTTGGCCAGGAATGGCCCTGAGGAACCTGCAGTGGATCGTGGATTAGCTAGCAAAGCGAAAAATTGCCCCCATCTTCTTCTTTCTAAGGTCTTTTAAGCACTATCTATCTAATTACGAAGTGACACCTAAATTATTTCTATTTTTGACCCAATAACTAAAAACTTGAAGTCTGCACTGTGGCCATTCTTTTCTAATTAAAAACTGCTACCTAAAATGCCTGAAGAAGGAGCTGAAGAAGAACTAACGCCTAACAACTTCAATTTTGCTTTATATATACTATATTATTCTAAAACCTTAAACCATAAGTTTTCTACTTTGTGATATCACACACTTCTATTTAAACTACACACCCACAATCTCAGTGCCATCACTCAATTTTGGAAGCCCTCTCCACAGCCTCAGGTTAAATGCAGTGCTTTACTGAGGGTCAGTGCCTGCCAGCACAGAAAGCCCAAAATTCTCAGGGTTCTAACACACAGCCACCTCTGCCTGGTACTGCTTGGGATTGCTCCAGGTTGCAGGCAAGGCTGGCTGGAAGTGGGCAAGAACACAATGGGGCTACAAGGAAAGGCAAAAAGCAGAAGTGCACAGTAAAGCAGGGCAGCATGGGCGTCCCAAGGGAAGGAAGGCCCCTGAGTGAAGTTCATGGTGGGCAAACTGCTCTAGAAAATTAATTCAGGGATGTGCACTCATCTGGGGGCTGCTCTTGCCATAACAAGGAGACAGTTCTGAGCCCAGTGCCAGCACAGGGGAAAGCCCCTGTGGCCAAAGGAGCCTCTGCCCAGAGGGGTGTGAGGGAGCTCTCCCTCCCTCCTCCTGTCTGGCAGCTCCAGCTCTGGCACAGGCTGGGGTCCTGCTGCTGCCAACAGCCACCATGCAACACTCTGCCTGTCCCTGCCCAAACCTGTGTGCCCTTCCTGCCTGAGAACCAAGTCCCTTGCTTAAATGCTATTTCTGTGACTCCTTCCTTGCAGATGTACAATCTTAATGCTTTTGAGAAATCAAGAGAAACTGTCCTGCAGCCTTCCATCATACTCTTTCAGAAACAGATATCCTAATTCACCCAACCTTCCCTTTTTCTTTTTTTGTGGTGTTTTTTGTTGTTGTTGTTTTTAATTGAAACTCTTCCAGCCATGGCAGGAAGGAGGGTGCAGTCTCACAGCACCAGTGCTGGAGGGAAGGAGGCTTGGGGGAGCTCACCAGTGTGTGCAAACACCTGAGGGAAGGGCACAAAGAAGATGGAACCAGGATCTTCTCAGTGCACCCAGGGACAGGACAAGAGGCAATGGGCACAAACCCAAACACAGGAGATGCTGTCAAAAACACTCAAGATGCTCCTGCTTGACAAGATACCTCCAGATTCCTTCCAACCCCAACCATTCTGGGATTCTGTGACATTATTAATCCATGCCACAGGCTGAAGTGCAGCCTGGCAGAGATGGGCTTCAGATGAGCACTGATGGCCCAGCCACAACAGGAAAAGCAGGGAAATCACTCTGCAGCCTGAAGTTACCTTTGCTCTCAGAAAAGCCAACTACCACTTCATTTTTTCTGAACTGTAAAGCCAAACGCTTTTTTTCATTATTCTAATAGAAAGAGAGAAAAGTTAAATGGGTTAATTTTAAGGTATTTGTACACTTCCTAAACTAAGGGTACAGCTAGGAAACCCCCCCCAGTAAGCTTGGAGAGCTGCTCTCTCTGGGAAGCCACATTCAGAGGCAGAACACGAGCTCCAGCTGTACTGGGCAAACATCCAGCACTGGGGATCAGCATCCAGGAGTGATGAGCAGAGCTGTCACCAGGCAGAGCACCTTAATCTGCTGTCTTTCCTCTTTGCTTCTTTGCTTCCAGTTTGGTAAGCCAGGTACAAAACTTTTACTCTGCTGGAGTGCTTTTTGACAATGTTTATTTTTAATTTCTTCTGGCAGTAGGAGTAAACTTTGAATAATCTGGCAGGTGCTATGCTCTGTTCCTCAAAAAGCAGCAGTTCTGCCTGTAGTAGGATGTAGATTTCTTCTCCTGCTACTCCTGCTCTGAGAGCAGGGATGATTCATGTTTCCCACCAAGACAGAGCACTAAGGAATTTCTCTCTGAAGACTTCCATAGTACACCTTTAACCTTCAGTTTTGAGGACACATGTTCAGACATCTACTCCGCAACATTTTGTCAAAAATTAGTATTTTTCTCCTATCACAGAAGCTTAACAGAAGTGAAAATGCATTCTTCTAACACTCTGGCTTAACTTCCACATATCCCCTAACATCCAAAACCTCCAGGCTCCCCATATCTGTTTGAAGATGGTTGCAGAACTCAACAAGTCTGTACCCTTCTATTTTCCCATTCATTTTTTTCCCTCACTGATACCACAAAGCAATCTCTAATTCATAATCACATCCGTGTCAGGTTCCCAATCTTAAGAGAAGCACTTGGCACTTTAATCTTCAAGCAGATTACACATTTCCTGTTAGGACTTGAAATCTAACTCTGTGCATGTGTGTGGGTGCCTGCACGCTTCTTAAGATTTGCTTAAAAAAAATAATAAAAGGGAATGTGGAACAAAGGGTTGAGACTTTTCTATCAGGTCTGGAATTGGTTTTGCTGACGATGAAAAGATGAAGTGGAAAGGGCTGGGCTGCTTTCCCTCCACTCTCTGTGTGGCATCACAGACACTTTGTGTACTAAGTGCCACTGCACTGAAAGACTGTCCCTGTGCCCCCAGGTCCTCACTGCTGGCAGTCTGGGAGCACCAAGCCCCAGCTCCTGAGAAGCCCCAGCACTGTAATTACACACAGCAGGGCCATTTGCTGTATGCATGTTTAGAAAATAAGGCTGGCTACCCAACGTGGAGAAGCTGACCACAGAGGAATTTACAAAAGGAGAGAAAGGCCAAAAAACTCATTTTTAACTGTAGAACATTCCACTGAGAGACTGATAAAATGAGTTTGAGTTCAGTGGCCCCTCTCTTGGAATGAGCTGGCACTCAGGAGCTGCTGCAGAGTCTCTGGGGTCCGGCCCAAGGGGGAACACAAAACACAATCTCCTCTCTCCCCTCCCTGGGGTGGGCACAGGAAGGGCCTCCGGATGGGAGCCTGACTCAGGTTACCCAGGACTGGCATGAGCCCTGCTTGAGAAAAGTGCAGCAGAGATGAATGATATTAGGCATACAATAAAGTTTTTGAATAGTGAAATTTGACATGTTTGACTGCTTTAAAAAATATCTTCCCTTTAAATCTGCACTGGCAGCATGTTAGCAGCAATGTTACTGACACCTAGGACACAAAAACCATAGCCAGGGTCAGTTCAGAACTCTCTGCAATGCTCTGCTTTAACCTTGATCCAAAGGGTCTGCTTCTGATGCCCAGAAGCTTCTGAGTTTCCATGTTCTTCCATTCCCAGACTTCCCATCTGAGGCTCCCAGTAACTCCTCCAGCTGGGCACTTGTGTGATGTGGGAGGCTGTCTGCTAGGAACTGAAGTGAGGTCAATAAATCAGAGCACACACTGGGCACAGATGAACTGCAAAGCTTGTGGTCACCAGCAGTCTGCTTCTGATTCAAACCAGAGACTGCAGTGCTTCAACACAAGCAGCACTTTTATATTCAAGTGATGCAATGCACAACTTCTCCCATGTCAGACCATGGCTGGATTGTAGCTAGGGAAGAGAGTTCCTTACACTGAAATTCTGAGTAGATATAGATATAGATATAGATGATATAGGTATAGATATAGATGATATAGATGATATAGATATAGATATAGAGAGAGAGATATGTATATATATACTCTTTTGAAGCATTTTGCCAGGACCTAAGCCCAGTTTCTGGAGTTTCAGCTGTGTGGTGGGCTTGCTGCTCCTCAGCATGACAGCAGGATTGTGCTGATGACTGAAGAATATTCACTCTCCAAGGGACAGAGCAAAGAGCTGTCATGGCAGGAAGGCTTTGACTAAAGCTGTGCCTGCCAGTGAGTCTGATGACAAAAACATGGTGGTACCTAAAAGCCAACAGTTACAGGATGTAGCACTCCCTCACACACTCATTTTCAGAACCATAATAATCAAAGAGTGCTCTTAGCAGTTTGCTTTGCTCTATATAAATAGGGGCAGAGGCCAGCAGAGTGGTTTGCAGTTAATCACATAGCACAATATAAAATAGTTGTCAGTGAACTGCCCCTGTACTATTTATTCAAGGCAGAAATAGAGCAAGCTGTATCTTCACTAGCTCACCCCTGCTTGGAGTGGCACCTTGTGCCACAATGTCACCGACTCAGAGCAGCCTCTTGATATAGATGTGCTCCCATGTCACAACTCACCAAACCAGTGCTGGAAGAGTGATCAATAAAATGCAGGCAAGACCCCGTGAGCTGCTTTCTTACAGCACATCCCAGTGGAAGTTGGGCTGGCTCACAAGGGAGGCAAGAATAGCTGAGAAGGAATAGCAGGTTCTAGAAGGAAGTAAAGTATGATGGAGAGCAGCAGAAGTAAACTTAGACTGGGCATCGGGGCAACGTGGTGCTGAGATGTTACAAACACAACAGTGTCCCCAAAGCAGTGGTAAGAGACAGCTAATTAGAGCTGGAATGGAGGGGAGCTGAAAAGATAGCTCTGTCTTGCTCCAAATCATCGTGGCCTGCAGGTCTCAGGATGCTGCTCCTGCCTCTGAAGCCTGGGGAATATGTGTTCCCCTTCTCCATCTGCCCTCTGACCCCTCCATAAAAGTCACTGTGAAGGCCAGTTAGTGCAGGGTGAGGTGGGTCTTCCTCCACTTTGCATCTCTCCTGGAGATGACCCCAGTTCTCCGTGTCACTCCACAAACAGGAGAGAGAAGTGCCACTCAACAGCTCGGAGCTGCTCTTCCCACACCCACACGCACAGACAGATGCTCTGTACTTGGCACAAAGAGCCAGATCTGATCCAAACCACTGGCTGAGCAAACAGCTCACACCCAGCAGAGGCTCATAAACCTGAGACTAGGGCACTTCAGCAGGAAATGGGACATGCAGCTTGAGAGGGCAGCTTTAAATGTGGACTTTTACCATCCACACACTGGGAACTCAGGAAGCAAACATCCCACATTCACTGGAGATCTGCTGTCCCGCACGATTACAGAGCCAGTCAGGCAGGGGTGATGAGTGAGCTGGGTGCAGTCATTAGAGCTCTCAGTCTGGGAGAGATTTATTCTGGCCCATCAGAAAAAACGAGACAGGACTGTGTGACCTGACTTGCAATAAGCTTCAAAAAAAAGCAAGACAAGACCAGGATGGGAAATGAATTTGGCAGAGTCCCGGACAAACCCAACACACGATATTGGCCCTTAGCTTCTTGCTCCCATAATAACCCATGGAAAAGTAATAGCAGTGACCTTTAAGGACTGCAAACCCAGCTGAACTGGGGAAATTCTCAAAATGAAAAATCTTAAATAATAGGGAATATTACTTCCTCTGATCCCTAGCTCCACACCCACAGAAATAAAAACAAACCCTCATTTCAGAGAATTTTTACACAATAGTGTTATCTGTTGGTTTGTTTTCAAACATTTAGTTCCTAAAATAAGCCTATGTCAAACTGAAGAGAGGGGGACTGGGCAATACATCTGGAGATGTTTGAGAGTTTTGTACAAAAATCCATTCCCAATGTGTTAGTCCATGAGCTCTAGAATTATGCAGCCCATATACCTTCCACCTGGTGGAAAAAACTAAACCACCTTGTAACGAGAACGTGTCTGGGACCATCACATGCTGCCACTTTACAAACATTAAGAAAGCAATTTTTTAAAGACCTGGACACCACTTTATGACCAGCTTCCCTCATCTGACTTAGCTGGTGTTAGTCAAAGCCTGATTTTTTTCTTTACTTTTGGTTTTGCTGGGTTTGAGCAACAGACACTGACCTTTGCAGAGAAGCAAGCTCCTGCAGCCTGCAACAGCGCATGCACATGCACACCTGCTGTATGTCCACAGCCTGGAGAGAGCTGACTTTTGGACCTGGTGTTTCAGATCTAATGTGAGATGCTCTAATCCACACTTGAGCCTTCTGAGCCCCTCTCTTCACGCTCAACCATCAGGCTGTGGGCAAGTGCATTTACTCTGCTCATAACTCAGTCATATCTGGTGCCTGGTGCTCAGCACTGTCCCTAAACGTTCCCCTTCCTAGAGCAGGTCCTTGATCCTGCAGTGGAGAAATCCCACCTATCCTGCATTGCTGCAGTGCTCTAAGTACCAAACAGGTCTCACCCACAGGCACTGCTGTCAACCAGTGCAGAAACAACAACCTGCCCGTCTGATTTTTGAGATGTGTACTTGTACAGCACCACTCATGGGGTACAACACACAGAGCAGGGGCTCTGCCCATCTCTCTGCTTTTATTGCTGTAGTTCTACTCGTACACTTTCCTGCTCACACCTTTTTCACCTCTCCTACATCTGTCTTTTACCCTCTTTCAGTCATTTTAGTCCTGCTCTCATTTTCTCTTCTCCTCCTCATACCTTTCCTGTTCTCTCCAGCACTCCCCTAGTACACAGGCTCCCTTTCAGTTCTTGGTCTTTGCCTTTTTTGCCCATGGACTATTATTCCTTCCTGTTTTCATCACGTCTTCTGAACTATTTCAGCTGTTTATGAGAAAGGCTTTAAAGTGACTAATTTTTGTTAGAAAAACCCAGTCACAGGTCGGGTTCACAGTGCCACGTGCTGTACTGAGATGGAGCACTCAGCTCACTCCTCTACAAGGACTTTAATACTTGAGCTTAGCCCTTCTCTGCCTCTGCACAATTACTCCTCTTTGCAGTGTGTTCTCAAAAGAAGCCACACAATGGCACTTGTGTTTAGGCAAGGGACTGAGGTTTTCTACCACAGCTGGGTGGAGAACGAGGTGGGATGTCTTTAAGTGAAGCAGATTTTGTGACTGCAGGCCAGCCAGGAATGTGTGGATATTGAGGTCAGCCCTCTCTTTTGGGTTTTAATGCTAAGCATGTTCCATAGGTGTAATAGTCCAGTATTTCCACAGGTACCCAATGGCACTGGACATAGAGGAAGGAGCAGCATAATTACTGCTGCCTCCTGAGAAAACAGGTGTTTGCTCTCCACATTTATTTTAATTCCTTCAACTTTGCTGCCGTTCATAAGAGACTAAAAATTTATTACCAGAGCAGTATGAGAGTTTCACTGTTTCTGCTTTATCACAGAGGGGAGGGACAGTGCAAACTAGATGGAAAAATAAATTAAAAATAAAAAAAAAAGTAAAGAAGAGAAATAAATCAAGCAAACCTGAAAAACTAACACTGTGGGAAAGCTTAGCAAGCACAGTGACTAGAAGATTTACAGAAGTGTGTAAGACCATACTGACCAAAACTATTGCCATAGACTCACCAGAGAGATTCCGAGAACAATTGATGCCTCCTTGAAGCAAACCAGGTATTAAAAAGAACCTTATGCCCTTGTATTTCTTATTATTTTTCAATAACCATATAACACTTCTGTGGTAAAACAGTAACATGAACTCATGATGACCTTTGATATTTGAACTCAGAGCAAAAGAGAGTAGGAAATGCTGAGCCCATGAGCAGCAGGAGTGAATGGGGTTATTCACAACTGGGTGCTGTGGGGCTCAGCAGTGCTGGCAGCTCCTGAAACCCAGCACTCGCTGTCTGCTGCTGCTCCTTGGTGCTCACTGGAAAGCCACCACTGTCACCTTCCTCACGGCAGACATCGGCGCCGCCTCCGCAGCGTGCGGTGCCCGCGCTCGCCCAGGAGCCAGGCTGCAGGTCTGGGGAGGACAGGCCACGTCCTTGGTGGCCCACGGAGCTCAGCCCGGCCACAGGCTGGGGCACGCGTGTGCCAGGACCATGGCTGGCTAGCTCATTGAAAGGGCACTTGGCATGGCAGCCAAAAAAACCCCATTAACTTCAAAGTTAAAGCACATGAGGTAATTTTGATCCTGCATTCCACCCTCATTTTATTTAAAAAAAAAAAAAAAAAAGGCACAGTGACATACGATATGTCTGCTAACCTCAGGCTCCCAGCCACCAAGTAATTCATCCTCCTGCAGGTACCTCATCTGAACATGCAAGAGAAACTCTTCAAAGGATTCCTCGGACGACAACTTGTCTCACTGAAACTGAAGGTAAGCAGATCTCAAGAGAAGTCAGTCAAACTCGGTTTCACATCTGATCACACTCATATGTCCCAACAAGAGCCTTCGCTGCAAATGCATTTGAAGTTTTAAGTGTGCTGCCAACTTTCTAGGTGCTTAACTCAAAGAGGCAGCCAGGGGAGATGCCCCAAGAGAAACTTAACTGTAGAGGAAAATTAAAAAATATCTTCTGAATAGAGACCACAGAATGTGAACTGCCAAAACACGCTCAGAAGTTTCCTTCATAACCTTGTAAAACACTGGAGAAAGTCACAAGTGAGACAATTTCTCCTTTTAAGAGGAAAATTTATTCCATTGTAATTCAAAATGCAAGCCCCGTTAAATTTATAGACTTCACATTTTATTCAGCTGTAAAATTCTTGCCCTCATTTGCCAGGTCTTGTCAGAGAGCTCAGCCCAAGCCTGCAGCCGTGCTGCCATTGTGCTGCTGCAGGCAGACAGACACTGCAGAGGATCAGCACCCAGCTGACCCCACCACACAAGAAAACAATGAAGAAAACCTGTTTCTCAGCTTCCCCTTTGACAACTTCCCCCCAAAAAGAGGGGTTTTTTCAATAAAAAATTTCTCACTCGCTCCTGCTATTTGTGGTGCTGGCAGAGGGGATGGGGAACGTGCAGTGTGGGCTTCAAAGGTTGGTGGTCCCCTCTGGTTTGCTGTCAGAGAAAAGCCAGGGCAGACTGCAGCTCTGCAGCTGACTCAAGCTCATTTCAAACAGAAATTGGATTACTGGTGGGCAAAGCTCCCCTAGGGATCACAGTTTGCAAGATGGACTGCTCAGAACATTTAGCTGAGTTACCTCCAGCTCCACTGCTTTCCCCAGAGCCTGTGGGAGTTCAGCACTACAGTTCAGTGTCAAGAGACATCTGCAAAGTGTCCAGAACACTGTGCCCATTACAGGTCCATCTTCTCGAGCTGCTGAGCAACATCAGGTGCCTTTAATGACAGTGCCAGAGCCAGGCCTGCTCAGACCCTCCACGATCTCCTACCAGCATTATCACACACTGCACTAAAACTGTGAGAGCTTTAAATCAAAAAGAAAGGCAAGGAAGGCTCATTAGAAGGAAACTGAGATGATCACCAAAACTGTTCTTACAAGCCCAGAATGCAGAGTTTCTATAGTTTAAGCAGGTTCAAAGGACAATGCTCAATGAAATCTATTCATCCTCATAGCAAGTGTACCAATTTAGGTAGGTAAACACTATTCTTTGAGTCATGCTGCCACTCAAGTACCCTTATCAAAACCATTCATTTAAGATTTTCATGCTTAAGAAGCCACAACACTCTGTCCTCTAGACTAATGCTGCTGTGTCTTTATGCCCAACTTCCTAAGACACGTCTTTCTGTTATTTTATTAAATGCTGGAGTCATTTTGCTGCTTGTTGAAGGTGACACACGTTTAGGGTGGACAAATAAAGTTCATGCACCTCATCTGTGATCTGAGCAGCTCTTTGCAGATAATTCAGTTTTCCAGTCAATCTAATTATAGTCTGAAGTTACAGCAGCAAAGACTTTCAAGTACAAAGCAAAGCAAACGTGTAGGAGCTGAAAGCCGTTCATTAATCCCGGCTGGTATTGGTAGGAGTGGCTTGTGCCCTCGGGCTATTCTCCCCACCTTAGCATTCAATCTTTATCTTACCTATTATGTGAATCAGATGGTAAATATTTTACTTTCTCTAAACTACAGTAACCCTTATGGTGATCGCAGAGACAGTTTGTTTTGTATGAATTTTGATATGAATTTTATTTTGATATGAATTTCTTTCTTCCAATCTAAAACATTCCTGAGCAAGATCCCCAAACAGTATTAACTGACACTGTGGCAGTGATTTATTGAGAGGATGGGAATAAGCAAAGAAAGCCTGTTCATGAGAAGAATTTATTCCTCTCTAATACCTTTAATAAAAACAATAATCTATTCATCCTTCTTTACTTTTCATCATCTCTTATTTGAAGAAATTACATCTGCCACATCAATTGCTGCTAGAATTTAATTTTTAAAACTTCAAGTCATTAAGATCACAGGTAATTTTAGCTCAGGCCTCACCACTTCAGGGCACGATTTGTTACAAGGGTGGGGGGAAACCCAACCCCAGCCCCAAGCCCTGCAGGGAGGAATTCTGCCTTGTCCTTTTGATTTTGCAGGGCACACTGTGTCTGCTAAGGTGCAGCTGGCCCCTGGGGAGGGAAGGGGAAGCTGCCTGGGCCAGTGAGGTCCCACAGGAGCATCCCACTGCAGAATGAGGCCTGGCTGCCACGCTCGCCCCTGTCTCTTTGAACTAGCCCACAGCACTTTGAGGGTTTTCCATTCAGCACTGCAGCCAGAGGCCATTCCAAAAACCACCGTTGCTGGCACAGTTATAATATGCAGCCATCTGCAATTTTGCACCCACAAACCAGCTTATAAATCACAGCATTCCCTCTGCTGAAGGACTGCAGTGGTGGGGTTTTTCCTGGGGGCAGGCACAGGACACTTGGAAGCCCCCAAGAGCTGTGCTGGGCAGTGCTCCCACAGGCTGACTGTGGGCAGGGGGGATGTGGCTCCTTTCTTTAGGTTGCATTTGTCCGTCCAACAGAAGAGCACAATCCCCCTTTTTCTCCCCTTCTTCTCCCATGGAGGAGGGACCTTTTCCTGGCAGACCCACACAATGAAGGCACAGTGCTGGCTGGCTCTGGGGAGAAGCACCAGGATGTATGGATTGACCCTTGCTCTCAGTAGGTGAGGCAGAACCAGGCAGTGCCTCAGCTCAGCTCCACACCAGGAACCTCACCAGGGCCAGATCCAGGCCATGAGCAGGGCCAGGGGCATCCCAGCTCTCCAGCAGGGTTGGGTGGGGGTGAGTGAGGAGACCCCAGCACCTCTGCCACCCACCATCACCACAACAGCCGTGAGCATGCATGTGCTGTACTCCAGACAAAGGCTGTGGCAACCCTTTCTGAGTGGTCAAAACCAAACTGAACCTTGTGGGACTGCAGCATGATGCTCTGAAAGCTGTGACAGCGACATCTTCTCTCCCATCTTCTGCTCTCTCGCAGCGTTGGAGGCCAGCACCCACCCCAACCTCACAGCTCTGGTGCAAGCTCTGAGCTGGACGTGTCAGTGGGGCCACCATGATGCTCCACGTCTGCTCTCATTTCCAGACACACCATCTCTGGGGTAGCTGAGACCACCCAACGAGCCAGTGCTTTCCAGACTGCCAGCAGACCCAGCGGGGATGACCGCCTGCTGTAGCTCCAGCCATGTGACAGCCAGCCTGGCACCCACAATTAATGGCAGCACACCAGGGCTGCTCCGGCCTGGCACCAGTCCCTGGGAGTCCCCAGTGCCCAGAGGCAGCTGGGCAAAGGTGCTGGCACAGCCAGTGCTGAGCCACATTGCTGATACTGTGTCCTGGTGGCCACTGCTGCATGCCCAGGCTGCACCTCTGCTCGCCCTGCCCTTCCCACGGGAGCCTGTGGAGGATGATCTCTGGGACACACTGGCTGCTGGGAGCTGAGTTTGCCCTGCACTGCTGACTCCAGAGGGGCTGGCTGCAGGTACCTGCAGGCCCTGTGGCAAGAGGGAGGCAGTGTCCCAGTGCTGGGACCAGCCAGGCTGCAGGGGAAGACCACAGCTGAGGCAGGTGACCAGCACTCCAATACTTACACTGCCTGCAGCCTGCTCACTCTCCTCATTTACAGAGGTTGTCCTCTTCCACAGGAGAGCACGTGCACCTCAGCAAGCAGCAGTGGTTTAATATCCACTGCTATTCCAGCAGCACCTTTGGGTGCCAGGTGCCCAGCGTGAGAAGCAATCTGAAGGAGAGCACTTGGGAAAGGCCAACACTGCATCTCTGGTCAGCACCAATAACCCTTCCCCTCCTTTCCCCATTCCAGCCCCCCAGCACTGCACTGCCAACTGCTCCTGAGCTTCAGTGAGGACAGTGGCCTCGGTCACCTGAGCCACGCACACTGCCAAGTCCTGCTCAGAGCCACAGGAACCTGCAGCTGAAGATGGAAGCTGCTCTTGACCAAAGCACTCATTTCAAAGGTGCTGTAACTGAGGGAAAAACGTGAGAGGAGACAGAGGAACCTGGTCTGGCATTTGCTACCCTGGGAGCAGAGCTATGGCTAATGCTGTTCAAGGGGGTTGAGCTCTTATGCTCACTCATTGTCCTGTGCTTGCAGGGGGACGCTTTCCTTCGTGCTGTACTCCACACGAGCCAGGCAGAGTTCACTTCTGGGAGCTGTGGGAGGGGAGGAGACATCTGCTACCCAAAAGGGAAGGGATTCCCCAGCTCCCAACCAAATTCAGAAAGTGGATGGATGCTGACACTGCCTTCGGCACCGAAGCTGCAATATGCTGTGTGGGCAGATCCCGCTTCAGCAGCATTCACGGGAAGATCCCACAGAAATAAAAGGAACACAGAAATAAAAGGCAGTCTGAATGAATGAAGGGAGAATGTCACATCTAGGCACACAATCTGAAGTCCAACTCAATTTCTCTATGAGCTTTTAAATGAAATTCTTGCTTACTTCATATGCCTTTTATTTAAGGCTGTGTCAGAGAGTTCTGAAAGATAGCCTTCATTAAATGTACTTAGTTCCTGAATCCTTTCTTTTCCAAAAACTTCTCTCTTCTGCCATCCATTATTCCCATCTAGTAGTCTCTCATTATTTGTTCCACAGTGCACAATGCTGCTCTTTCTTTTCAAAATTATCCTCACTTGATTGCAGTGATCAAAACCGAAGGAATATAATGAGAATTTCTCTACTCAGTAAACAGAGACAATCAGCAAGAGATGCCATAGGGGAGTGTTTTTGCCAGTTCTTCCCTGAGAGGGGCAGGAGGCAAAAGGTACCTGAACCAAATCCTGAGCCCATCAGCTTGAAACCTTTTGCTCAGCTCTGTTAATTCATCAGCTGTTTTTCTCAAGCGAGTCCAGAGGAGACCACCAAGAGGTATCTTTACATAGTCAGGTATTTCAGAAAGTCTGATCCCCCAAAAAACCAAACCCAAACCTCAAAAATAAAGTCACCCCTTCAAGACCCTGAAAACAACTAAAGCACTCAGCCACAATAATTAAAGAAATTACTGAAAAACAATTCAAACAACCAAAACATTGTATGGTTTATACATATCTTTTGTATGTGCCTTCCAGAGTTTAATGCTTTGGGTTGTATCTTTTATCTCTTCCTCTTTATCCTGAAGAGGTTTTCTTTTCTATTGTGTGAGGTTGTGTGTTTTTAATTGGAGTCAAACTTCTCACAAAGCCCCACTCTTGGCAACCAAATGCTCCATATCATCAGGCCTGGGATGCAACCTCCTGACTTACCAGTGCTGGGATCTGTGCACAGCAGCAGAGTGCAGGAACTCCCCCTTCAGAGCTCATCCCCAGCAGGGCTGTGGCAAAGCCATCAGTCACACATTCAAATAAATCTGGACTGCTCTGTGTGCCTTGCACTCTGCCAGCCTCCTGGCACGTGGATATTGCCACTTTATCTAAAACCCAACAACTTTTCATGACTGCTCTTTACCCTAATAAGAAGGGCCTCCTTAACAAGGCACCTGCAACAGGAATTTTGCCTAATAACAGTGTTGTCATATTAGGGAATGGCACTTCAGGACCTCTCCAAAATAAAACATGTTCCAATTAAATATGAGGCGAGATCTTTTTATATTACCTAAACCAGAAATCCAGACCAAGAGGGAAGAGAAAAAAACAATCAATTAGTTGAAGCACATGCTTTTGATCACATCCTTTGGAAAAATAAAGTATATCCATGGTTAATAATGCTAAACTGAACCAACTTCCAGCACATACAGAGAAAAGCCAAACACAACCCAAAGAGGAGGTGTCTGGGTTTGAGCAGTTAAAACCCACTAATTGAAAAGAGGCCAATCCAGGACACACTGGCTGAATGACTTGAGTGAATGCACAGCTAACAACACTGATGGGACCACAGAAAACTGGGACCCACAGCCCCTGAGGAGGAGCTGCACGTTCCTCCCATGTCTGGGGCAGTTTTATGCCAGCACTGGTGTCCCAGGCACGTAGATGATTAATTAGTCACTCTCCTTCCCCCTGCATTTCTATTCTCATGGCACGTGTTTCTGAAGGCATTTCTAGGTGGTGCAGAGAGGAACTTCTGCCTTAACCATGGAGCCACCACAGTGCCCACACAGCTGAGCTCTCCCAGACCCCTGAGAGACGAAAAGGCAGAACTCCCCGTGGCTGGACATTCCCACAGGGAGTGTTTGGCTGCTGTACTGATGCTCTGCAGTAGACACCTCAGGACAGACACAGAAAGGTGCAAGTCAGAGCTCCAGGGAGGGGATTTCTACCTAATAGCTGCAAGTCATTTGAGATTTTTAAAACATAAATTAATCTGGGTAAAGACAGCAGGAGCTAAGTCTTAGGTATTTAATTATAAAACCTCCCCCTGCAGAGTTTTGTCTGTGCTTCATTTCTGTAAGGAGAGTGAAGAGCATTTCTCCAACCCACAGCTCATTTTCAATTAAATTCCATGTCAGTACGTGATGGGCTCAGAGAACAATCCCCCTAGGTGCAGATCTGCTACCCAAAAGGGAAGGGAAAGGCCAGACCCCTCCACGTGATTAAGCATCAGCTGTCATCTTCAGGGCCTTTACATGATGACCCCAATCTAGTTCACAAACCAGGAGGAAAGTCACTGACTGAAATTCAGCATCTTCCTGGAGCGCCCTGTGAGTAAGCACCAAGCCCAGCCTGGAACTAAGCTGCCTCTGGAGAAAGCTCAGTCTGTTTACACAGCTACAGGGCCGAGAGAAAACACTCATGGCTTTGTGTGTAACCAGGACAAAAATGGGCCCCCATCACTGCTTTGCATCTGCCCCTCACCCTTAGTGCTGTCCCAGCAGCTTCCCATCAAATCCCCTTCTTCCTTCAATGACTCCAAGCAAAGCCTTGAGGCAGAGCCTTGCCTGAAGACCCCCACGCTGTCATCCCAGCACCCTGTGTGCCCGTGCTGCTCCCCTGAGCATGTCTCCATCCCCAGCCCTCCTCCCTGCTGCTGGCACGGACCAGCCCCGTCTCAGGGGCTGACTGGGGCAAGCACCACCTATTTCCTCAGTAAGTAACAGGTGCAGGAATGACTGCAGGGGCCTCTGAGAGAAGACATGGCAGTGACATTGACTCTGTAACAAGGATCAGACTCAGCTGGTGCAAGAACAACCCCAGAGAGCCAACAACTCGGTGATCTTCCCTAAATGAACGAGGTGCAACCTCCATGTGACAGTAGCCAGCAGGAGGTGGAGCGACCTACACCCACTCACGGACTCTCCCCCAACACAGACATCTGATTAAAAGCATGTTCAAACACTGAGTCGAGACCTGCACAGTCCCCTGTAATCTTCTTTTTCAAGCTGAGTATCAACGAGGCAGCAAATTTTATCAGGAAGACATTATTTTCTTCTGATATCATCTATTCTGACACTGTAACTCGAGAGTGGAAACACAACTTCAAACTCTGCAATCTCTAATCCAGAAGGCTGAGGGAAAACATCCTTCACTGGGCTGGGCAGAGTTTAAGCCTGCTTCTGTTTGCAGAAGCTCCAACAGCTGAACTTTGAAAGCTGTTGGACTGTTGTAAAGAAAACAACACAAGCACACAGCTGAACTGAGACACAGGACCACAACACAGCTCCTGGTCCCCAGCATTTTCAAGCTGCAGTCCGTGTCACAGCACTATTTACAAAGTGACAAAAGCACAGCACTACTGGATTTGGGGAATGGAACAGGCATCCCAGGAGTCCTTCAAAGGTAAAAACTCACAGCTGCTTGCATCTCAATGAACTGTAACGAGCCCTTAGAACAATAGGAGTTTTACATATCATGGATGTTGTGTAATGAAAGCATCTCAGCAAACTGGCTGTGGGGTGGTGCAAAGTTTGGGAAATGAATTTGAGAGTCAAGCACCCATTGTTTGTTTCTGAAGTTAAGGAGCCGTGGACATTCAGCATCCCTTGGGATTGACTGCTAGGAATAGGGATTCTCCAAATGCACAGCAAAGACTGACATTGTTGAGGCGCCTGTCAAATTTAACTGGCTTAAATGGCCACATCTGTAGCTCATTAAAAATGAGAAATTAAAAAAAAAGCTTAACTAGCAGAACATATCCAAACCAGTATCATCCTGAAGGATCAGAGAAGACATTAAATGAGACATATGCTAAGTCATATTACTTAACACGTGGTTGGAAGGTACTCAGAAACCACAGTGACAGCAATAACCAAACCTGAGCAGATCAAGAGACAGCTGAATGTCTCCAGGGAGCATTACAGCCTGTGCCCAACATCAAAATAAATAAATAACATCTCAACTGACTACACGTATGAGAAATGCAGGAGAAGATCAATTCTGGTTTCAAACAATAAAACTAGAAAATCCCTTAATTCTGCACCCCATACCTTAGGTAGTGACTTTTATATATATAAATCTCTGATTTTCTCACACTCTTTGCCCTCATAAACGCCCAGGTTTGACCTCTTGATCCCTTGTGCTATTCAGGATTTCTGAAAGCCATAAGCAGCGGTTACAGTCAGGGCAGCCGCTGTCCCAGGGGACCTTGGTGCTAATGTTGACTCCCAGGGTTTCACTCTGTCAGTTTTCTGTGCTCAGGGAGCAGGAGTGACACTGGCAGCTCCTGTTTGAGCCCCTCCAGGCAGCAGCAAGAAGCCCAGAAGCCAGGTCCAGGTGAGTCAGTCTAAGAGCAGTGGCTGCTCCGGTTCCATGTCTGACAAGACTCCTGATTCAATTTTCAAAAGAAAACCAACTGGACTTGCCAATTTGGCTTTATGTGAGCCTTGAACCAAACCTCACTCCCTGGGACCTCGCCTGCTGGGACTTGCAGCTCTTTGATGTGCATGAAGACACAGGATGGAAGGTAATGACTGTTCTGCGATGAAATCTTCACAAGGTGTGACCTTGTCAGCCCATTTCTGGCTACACAAGTCCAAGAGAAGGAACCTCAGAGGCAGGGAGATGGAGGGATGACACCACTGGGCTGCAAAAAAACCCTAAAATACTTCAGAAAACACATCACAGAAGCTCGTATGAAAGCCAAGAAGAAGTGCATAAATAAAACCCATTGCACTGGTCGCAAGGGTTTAATCACTTAATGACTGATTAGATATCCATGCACAACAACACAAAGGACAATCATTTTTAAGGCATCTCAGGCCACATCACTGAGCAGGAAGCACAACCAAATGTGGCAGCCAGATGGCAAATCAAAGTCTCAGGCTGATGAACAGCCCTGAGGTTAAACAGTGTCCAATGGAACCGACGTCCAGCAGGGACAGGCAGAGAAAAGAGCCAACAAAATCATCAGGACGTACCAATCATCTGCTTTGTTAAAGAAGACTTGAAAAACACTTTAAAGAATTCTGATTGCTTAAAAGGGAAAAAACTTATCATGTAAAAATCGTAACACTGGCCCTAAGTGAAACATATCTGAATGCAGGAATGCACTGTAGGGAGAGGCATCGTTATCAGACTGATGGAAAACAACAAACTTCAGGCCACAGGTCTTCCTTACAGTCTAAAACTGAAGCCATAAATTAAGCTAAGTACAAATTAAGAATGCTACTTACTGTGATCTAGTTTAAGAGAAAAGTGCTTGTGGAACGGGAGAAGGAGGAGGGAGACCTACAATTAGTGCCTGTGTATCCCCCTGACAAAGGAGGGACTGGGGACTGTGTGGGGAAAATCTGATTGTGACATAAGCCCCATCATCTTTACTGCAGTTAAAAATCAGAGACTTAGTGGAGTTATAAATTCTCATTTACAGATTTGTTTGATTGCTCTCCCATGAGGTTTATTACTGAAAGGAGTAAGATGATGTGGATGTTTGCTGATAAATGTTCTCCCATTAGTAAATGGGTATTTCCATGCTCTACAGTTACTTCAGAGCTCTTCAGTCGTTTGCTCGGATCCACACCAATCTCTCAAAACACCTTGTACAAAATCAAAAATACACTGCAGTACAGGACTTATATTAATACAGTGACTTTGGTGGTTCTATTGAACTCAGGAAGTTTTGATAGCAATTTTCCAATCGCTTCAGAAATTTTAAATTTGCCGATTTGCCATGATCTGCTCACACTCAAGCCTCTGTTGGTCTGCAGAAAAATTGCTTAACGTAGTAAGACTGAGAGTGAGGAGGTGAGGAGCAGGTGAGGAGCTCCTGCTTTCTATCCAAGGAAGGGGCTAGGACCTAGCTTGTCTCAATTTACCAGCTGGTTTAGCAGCAGTTATTACCTCCCCAGCCAACCCAGCCTGCCCACGGCCTTTGGCTGGCACGCTCACAAAGAGCACAAACACTGCCAAGAACATAAAGCTGGGGGAAGAGGTACCATAAAACTCTGGAGTCCAACATAGGTTCTCTGTATCATGACAGAACAATGCACACAGAAACACTGCTCCAGACAAGTGAGGCAGGGAGAGGGCCAGACTGAAAGGCTGCTGCTTCCACAGAGCCACCTCCCTGCCTTCTGCAGGCACTAATGTACATCCTAAAGGTCATTGGCAGAGGACACACAAATTTGTCTTCCAGAGGGAGTAAATGAGAATAGCAAACTGGAGGCAGAGGCTGAAGAAAGCATTTGTTAAGAGCACTCTTTACAAATGGGAATTTTGCCTGTCCTGCCATGGTGAATGGGAGCTGGAATACAGCTCACTGGCTGGGTGGGAGCTGCCAGGGCTGTGGGAGCTTCTTCATCAGGCTCCTTGGGGAGCATCCTGAGCCCCATGAAGAGGGACCTGAGGCCAGGGCAGGTGCCTGAAGTGCCCTCTGCAGCACATCCTGGCCCCACTGCCCTATGACAGCCCTTACCAGGGGAGAGAGCAAGGCAGCAGCTACTGCTCCTTGAGATGCAAACACCTACCAACACTTCCCAAACCACTCATGAGAACCACTGGGCTGCTTCTACTTCACAGCAGAGACTGACTGCAGGTTAGTTCCTACCCATTATCTGGGGAAAAGGTTGTTCCACTCTCCAGTATCAGACCCTTCGTGTTAATCTGTGCTACAGAAATGTATAGAAATGCTTTGCTGAACTGGGCACTTCACATAAGAGTCAATTTCTGAAGGCAGAAGCTGTTTCCAGGCCATTTCCCAGGAACAGGGAGGTAAAAGGAGCAATCCCCATGTCTGCTGTGCAGCTGGAGGCTCAGGCATTCCCCTGGCAGCTCCGGAACAAGCAGCTGTTTTGTCACAGCACTGTGACAGGGCCATGCAGTCCCTTAAGGCAGGGTGCTCGCGTGGCTGCAGAGCTGCCAGCATCCAAACCAGCATCTCCACCCAGCTCCAAGCAGGGACAGCAACAAATGCCACGTTCCTGGGTGCTGCCTACACAGCCAGGAGCTCAGCACCGTGCTGATCAGCAGCTGTGAGGCTCAGAGGACGTGCTCAAGGTCACAAAACCAACAAAAAAATCACTAAGCTTCAAAATCCTACCTCTGGAAGGGTTAGATGGGTAAAGAGTATCAGGAGTGGAAAAAGGCAGGACTGTCCCTTGCAGCAGCTTCCTGCAGCTAAATTAGGTTAACAGAACGTGGGACTGCAGTGCCAAGCACCCTGAGGAGTCCTGTGGCTGCAGCAGCACTCGCTGTCAAGGAGAGGACAGCAGGAGCAACAGCTAGAAAGAAAAATGGAGAGTGATAAGGGAAGCCAACAGCAGCTCCAGCAACTGCCTGAGGACACACTGGGAAATTTAATGTATTAAAAAACCACTTTTAAATAATGGTCTATTTAATTGATGCTAAATTACAGCTGAATGCCTGTAGAAGTACTTATGACATCTGCACTAATACCAATTCAGTTCATCAGGATTAATATTATTCTAATACATGCCAAAGGAATTAGTAAGTATTGGTACTTTAAAGATTTTAAAGTCATGTTTTGAGATGGTTTAGCTTTCTTATGGCCCTTCTCCTTCCTCTCAGTCCTCATGAAAGCTTGCTTACAGGACTAAAAAAAGAGGTGTTTTCACAAATTGCATCCACTTGAATGATGTTGTTGTTCCTATGCTACTTGTTATACCTGAAAATTGAAGGAACACTTCACTTCCTGCAACCACCAGAGAAAGGGATGGGCCTGGTACAAAAATAGCACCCCGTTAAGAAAACATGCCCAGAAAGGAAAAGGAGGTATGCACAATCACACCTCTCCACCACCCATAAACAAGAACAAAACCTGAAATATCACCTGTTGGCCAAGCCATGATTACAGCAGAAAAACAAACCCCAAAGTTTCACTCTTCTGCTCAGGTACAATTAGGGTTCCACACCTCCTTCCCACTCTGCTCCAGGGCAGCTGGGGCACAGAGGGCTGGCAGACAGTGGTGGCTGGGGCAGGACAGCAGCTCTGCCAATCCTCCCTTCTCATGGTGAAGGCCCCACATGCCCTCACACAGCTCAGAGGCAGCAAAAGCAACTGCAGAGCAGCTTTGATGGCTCAGCCAAAGGAGCTGCTTCCCACCACTCCCCACCAAAGGGCTTCCAGAGCAGCCAATATTTCAGCTCTGCTGGCCACATGCTGGCTTGCAGGTGTCAGCTCACAGGCTCTCTGCTGTTATCAGTCTCAAGTGTTGTTCTTCAAGCAGTGACACACGAGGAGTCATATCTAAAATCTCATTAAAATTTAACAGGATTTGGCGCCCTTAGCTTTCTGCTTCACAAGTGAAGTCTCCAGCTCAGCTAGTCAATGTTTTTATTTTCATATATCACATTGCTTTTCTCACGGTGCCACATGCTAGTAGAGTAATTCAGCAGCTGAAAACCAGCCTTTCATACCTTCCAGCATTCATCACCCTTCACATTCTTTCTTTGGTTAATTGCTAAAGATGGTTTCTTTTTTCCATCTTGTGTGTTTATTTTTGTGTCAGGAATAGCCTATCCTCAGAGCCCACTTTCTCCTCCAGCAACCTGTCCAATATCAAAACAATACTGGTGGGAGCTCAGGAGGGAAATGACAAACCATTATTGAATGTAAAGCCTTGACCTACATGAGACTATTTAAGGTCAATTTGGTATTTCTTAATATTACCCTGGTGAGGTGACTGTGCTGGCAGGAACATTTGGGATTGGACACTATCAAACTCACTACAGCCATGACCAAATCCTGTTGATCCTGACTCAGGGTTAGGTACTGAAAGAATCCCCTTCTCAGGGGTTCAGGGTTTGAGTCAGCAACACCTAATGGGAACATAAGTATGTAAAAAAAAATAAATTTGCTGGATATAAAAGCCCCAATGAAACAAAGTCCCATGCTAAGTACAAAATAACCTCCCCATGTCCAAAAACATTCATTCCCAACTTGGATGTACTGCAGTGAGGTGTCCCCTGTGCCAGCCACTGTGATATGGCAAATACAGGCACAATTGTCAGACAAGTGGAAAATGAGAAAATGCTGGGACATGTTCAGCGATGTCAAGACTGACATTTAAAGGTTATTTTATGGCCTGATACAAGACATAGGTGATAATCTTCTTTAAAACTAAACCACAAAAGAAGTAAACCAAAAGTAACACTAGAGCCACAGTAAGCCCTTTGATTCTCAGGGACCATCAGCTCAGATCTACCTTTGCAACTGAGAGCCAGCAGCCCAAATTCCAGCTGTGCCACCAGCTAAAAAAACCACCTGGAGAAGTCCCCCAGACCCACCTATAATTCTCCTTCCACTGACATGTTATCTGCAATATCATTTCTCTAGGAACGCTCCTGTTTGTCCAATAAACAGCAGGCCTGCTACTGTGGTGACAGAGCCTAGAGGGAGATTTTAAAGGCAGGTGATAAATTATTCACCAAATAGATGTGGCAGAAACATACCCAATGGCATGAGGGAGTGTGGCATTTTTGGAGTTTTACTCCAGTGGGGCAACTCTAAGTCAGCAGTGGCCATCCTGCTTGTGAGTAATGTGCTATTGTCAGC
Organism: Promerops cafer; assembly: GCA_013398275.1. Lineage (NCBI taxonomy): Eukaryota > Metazoa > Chordata > Aves > Passeriformes > Nectariniidae > Promerops > Promerops cafer. The sequence goes on along the minus strand of VZSE01002030.1, from coordinate 303,299 downwards.
CATGGCAATAAAAGCCAAAACACCAGCACTTCTTAACACCCACAGTCATCACATTCCCCTTCTCCCCTGCCTCCTTCTGCAGGTAGGCTGGACAAGAGTGGTCAAAAACCCCTCAGGAGAAGCTAATGAGTAGAAGAGGGCCTGAAGGAGGCCTCAGATGAGACTGGCAGTACAATGATCACACAAAGCATTAGTGAGGGAAGGCAGGGACACCCCCAAGAGCTGTGTTAACATTCAAGGCACTGCTGTGGACATGGGGCTTTGGCCACTAATCCAGCTGTCCCACAGAGCAACTCCAACAGTTCAAGAGAAAAATTTAGGTGTAATTGAAAAATAATTTATTAAAAAAAAGTTCTTCAATTCAGAAGCCTTGAGCTTCAGTGCTTTCTTTGCATAATGCTCTTACAGTCAGTACCCTAAACCATTATGACAAAACACATTTAATTAAGAACAAGAAGCACCAAATTCTTTCCTCTCTCAGACCCTTTTGTTTTCTCTTTCATGTGGAGATTATTATTTAGCTGCTAAAAGCACTTCTGTGACATATATGCACAACCAGGTCCCTTCCATTCCAGTTGGGGAGAGCAATGATGGCTAGCTAAGCAACCCATTGGAAGCAGGATCCTAAAAGCCAGATAGCAGCAGGCTGAGGCATTGCACCCTACAAACATGTAGGTCTTGTGCTGGTGGCAGATGTGCAGCCAGCAGGATGCTCACAGGGACCTGGGCTCAGGCACACCACTGCCCTGTAAATGACAATGGATGTGTCTCAATGCCAAGAAAGGCTGGGGCAGCATCAAACAGGGTTTGCTGTTGGATTGATTCCATCAGGCTGATGGAATCATGGTGGTATGCCATGCTCATTCACATACATCCATGATATTTTCCAGTCCTTTTGTTTCTCAGCAGGCCCAAAAAGCTGAGTTTTGGGGCTAAATGCAAGGGATGTGCTGCCTAGGGACAGGGTTCAGTGGGAGGCTTGGCAGTGCTGGGTCAGTGGTTGGACTGGATGATTTTAGAGGTTTTTTCTTTTCCTAAGTGAGTGCATGATTCCACTACAGAAAATTGAGTGTTAGGCAGACAGGAGTGTAACCCCTGTCAGACAATCTATTCTGTGAGCTGCACACAGCTCAAAGAAAGGGAAAACAAGCTCTCTTTCTAGCAAAATTCCAAGTTGATTGAGGACTTTAAGAGACAAAATATTAGGAAGGCCTCACTTCCAAGGTAAAGAGATAAACACAGCAGGGCCTGAGAGATCCACTTGCCCCAATTATCTCTTTCCTGGCTGCCCCGAAGTGGCAGCAATATGAGGGTGTTGGTGGGCTGTGGGACCCCAAAGCCCTGCACAGGACACACTGCTCTTCTGAAGTCTGAGGCATTTGGATGAAAAGTTTAAAAATGTCAAAGACACAGTGGAATTGATTTGTGATTAAAGGAAGGATTAAATGCTGAATCTAGGGCAATCAATAGCCCTGCTAATGCCTAGTGCAAGACTTCCTGCTCCAGCCAAACCCCCCCTTTCTTTGCTTTGAGCCCACTGTCCTTATCAGTGGAAAGATGATCCTTTGAAGGCAGTGTCTGTCTTTGCCCACACAGCCCATTCCCCAGCACTGCTGCTCCACAGCACAGTGCCCAGGCTGCCACTGCCACACAAACCCTGCAGGATGCTCAGCTCCCACCGCCACTCCTGTGCTCATCACTCAACACCCCCTGCCCCAAAAAACCAAACCTGCCCCCCCCCCCCCACCCTCTCCCCCCCTGAGTGACTCCNATCTGCACCTCTGAGTGTCTCCCGACATCAGTCCTTCCAGTCTCTCACACACCCCAGCCCCAAATGCCACCCCCAAAATCCCCACACACCCTTAAAAGCACCAAAGGCATAAATTCACTCCTAGAAACGGGAAGGGTTCCACTGGCCTGGCTTCAGCTTTTTTCTGTCTCCCAGGACTGGGCCTAATCTCTGCAGCATGTTTACAGACAGTGATGTGGGATGTGGCTACCCCCACTATTAATTTTAACTTATCAGAATCCATAATAACAGCAATTAGTCCCCATTAAGCAAAGGATCTGCATGCTTACACTTCACAGCCACAGATTTTATTTCTTCTCTTGCAATTAAGTATTTTTATTAGCCAGATGGATCATGAAATTATTAGAAGAACTGGGATGTAAACTCTCTAAAAGCACCTTAAGTAATTAATACTGATTTATAAACATTCAGGATTAGGGAACAAATACCTAATTCTCCCCTAATCCCTCAGCCAGCACTGCTTTGTGTTCAACATACAGGAATATAGATTAACCAGCCTGAAGTTAATAGCATTTGAAGGACAGAGCTGATCAGTCATGCATGGCACTGTGATAGGCAATATGCTTCCACCACTGATTTACTGTAACCTGTGGGATTAGGACAAATTCAAGTGGCTGTCACTTTCCTGTTCCATTTCCAGCTTTCCCCATAAACTCCCAGACACTGAGATTAAAGATTGAACCTTTAAAGAGGATCAAACTGATTGGTCACCTTATAAACCTATAAACCAGTGCACTACACTGGAATTAAGGGCCCAAACTGCTATCACCTACCTACTGTTTCTGTTGAGTTTCATGAGAACTGATTTCTGTTCCCAGTCCTGCTGATAACTCAGGACAAGTCACATCTTGAGATTTCTGTGTCCCTTGTCATCCTCACCCCCTCCTCTGCTCAGCAGGTGAGGTCCCAGGTGCCTCCTTCACTGTGGCAGAGCCTCACACTGCACCACCCACTCTGAACCAGGCCACCAAGTGCTGTTGTCATACAAACATTTCATAATAACACACAACATCTGGTACTATTCACCTCCATTTCAAGCATTGTGTCAGCACAAAGTGCACTGCTTTGGGTGTTAGAAGGAAAATAAGTGCAATTTTCTGAAAAGCTCCTAGGTGCAACTCATTCAGCCAAAAAATGTTTTATCTTTTCTCCTCTCCTAGCTGGCAGTGCCATTTTGTTAGACAACAGCCTTAAAACCAAAATATTTTCAATTAAAAAAAAAAAACAACAAAACAGTGCTGAAGTGAATAAAATGGTGTAATTGAGGAGAAGAAGAGCCTCTAAAACCTGATTTCAGGCAAATACAACTGCATTACCCCCCCACTGCATTACCAGACAGGCACAAATATAGCTAAAGCCAGCCAGGCAAACCCAGCAGAACACAGGGTGCTGCAGTCTGCTAAGGCAGGATTTCACTCATGTGTCACATCCAGTTGCAAACAACCAGGAAGGGAGAAGAGATACACAAAAATAAGAAACACACTGCACATTTAGCTATGGGTCACCCCATTTCATCCAAGCACTGGATGGAGCAGAGGCTTTCAGGAGGGGACAAGACTAAATGAAGTGCTGTTGTTCTTCTGCAGGGATCAAGCCTGTTTTCCAGGAGCAGCTGTGCACCTGCACCAGCCAAGAGTTGGCACTTCATTTAGCACAACCATCAGCTCAGGCTCTCAGGTGTTTTACAGCAGGACCTCTGCCCACAGCACCAACACCAGGGTCTCCTGCACAGATCCTTTTCCCCTAAGAAGTCCACTTTGCCCTCAGGTGAGCTAATATACATCAGGATCACTCGCCACAGCAGCCTTCCCAAAATAATCAGATCCTGCACTTATGTAGCACTTCAGCTCTTGAAAAACATCTTGGTGTTTTATGAATTTAACAAGAAAAAGTACACATTCTCTTTCCAGGTCACTTCACCCAACACTGAGGTGTGGGCTGCTCAGGGATGAAATGCTGCAGCTGCTGCACTTTAATAGTTCACTTCAAGTTTTGTAGCAGCAAGAAAATACCATCCTATGCACTAGAAACTGCATTTTGATACTTGAAATTGGGAGTTAGCCATGCATAAGGGAAAGGAAAAAAAAGCAACCACCACAACTGGCTTGGTTTGTGCCTGACACCTGGGGTTTTTTATTCATCACTGCCCAACTCATGGATGGAAGAGAGAGGGCAGTGGTTTGTTTTATCCTCCCTGATAGATCTGAATTTGATCTCTGGTATTATTGTGTGTGTGCTTCTATCCCAGCTGTGTACAGCCAACTACTGGCCAGCAGTGAGACCACCCTGAAACAGAGGTGCCCTTTGAAAGGCCACCAGCTCTTCCCCATCCACATCATGCAGCTTTAGCAAGGCAGCAAAGCAAAAGGATCACAGCAGAATTCTGGATTTTGCAGTGTTTTCTCCCCTGCTGGTCTGCCATCAGTGGTAGCTGAGAAATCAGCTTCTGGACACATGCAGGAAGCTCCTGTTTGCTCAGTGGAAGTTGGGTCACTGTTTGCAATGCAAAGCACGTTCCTTCCTCTCCCAGTTCAACTCTCACCACTCCCTGTGCTGTCCCTTCAGATTATTTTAACATTATTCATAACACTGCATCCCCCATCGCCTACCTCTGCTGTCTGGAACAGCCCTCTTATCTGTCAGCCACGTCAATCCTCCAACTGTTTCCAAACTTTCTTCAAAAAACCTCTCTCCTGTCACATCTTAGCTCTCTTGGTTTCTTTCCTCCTCTGTGATTTTTTATGTGGTCATTCATCTTAATGGAAATTTCCCCCACAAAGCTGGGTATGTGCCACCAGTTACCTTTTTCACATGTTTTTTAGACATTTGATCCAATGAATAAAGTTGCATATAAAATGAAACTATTTTATTTATGAGCTGCAAGCACTAATTCCCACCATTTGTTCCAAGAATTCCAAGTAAAATACCTCTCTCCTGCTTTGTGTAGCTGCCATGAATGCTAGTGGATACAGCATACAGCCAGTGAGGAGAGGTTGCTCCTGGGTGAAAAGAAAGAGTTCATTTGGACTGATATTTTAAAACAAGACAGTCTGTTTAACTCCAAGTCTGTTCAGTGGCTCAGAGTATTTGGCAAAAGGAGTGTCCTGTGCAGCCTCAGCAGTTTGGGACTGGATGTTGAAGCTGCACTTCTCTACCACAGTAAGTTACTTTCTGGAAGATGCAGTAAGGGTCTTTAGAGGTCAGACTGGAGGTAATTAACAAGAAAACTTTTTATCTGCTGCTTCACAGAGCCCCTGGATAAACTCCTCAAGGAGTCTTCTCCAAACCAAGGGGGTTTAGATTGCTCTCTGTGGGCAGAAATGCAGCAATTTCAGGATTTCAAAAGCCAATATGCCTGGGAGTCCAAATTTATACTTACATTTAAATTACTGTGCAAGCCACATTACACAACGCACACGGGAACCTAATGACATTTCCATGTTACTCCTCATCCTCACAGGTAAGAAAGTCAGTCCAGGTGACAGCACTGCATATTAAATGCAGGATGAAGACACAGTACCATTACTTACATAAATATTTACCCTGGCTCTCTTAGGAGGCTAATCTCCTTAGAGAAGTGATGGAGACAGACCAGAACCTGGAGAGCAAGAACAAACACAGGCTGGCCTGTGTAAAATACCTGAAGGTGGCCTTGGGAATACCTCTCTGTGCAGTGTATGCCATTTTGCAGGAACTGCATCAAGTCCCATGAGCCCAGATCAGCTTTTCAAAGTCCCAGTCTGACTGCCTGAAGTTTTACCTTCTCTGATAAGGCAGAAACTCCACGTGCAAAAGGATATTTTGGCCACCCATCTCCAGCATTACTGCAAAAGGAAATGAGCTAATACTTTCTCAGTATTTCAAGAATTGCCCATACAGGGCGTATCATCGTTTGGTCAAGCTCTAAAACCAAAGCTGAACATGTGTACGTGGAAGGGGCAGATATATCACTTATATATCACTTATATATCAGCCCCCTGGAGAAGCCTGGAAACACAAGCTCATCATTCAACAATTTGCTTTCATATCCCTCCCAGATATTTGACACAAAGGCCTTACAGGCTTGGAATTTCCCCATAAGCAGGAGCCCATAAAGCTCACTGAAGGGCAGGGGGAGTCCCCATGCAGAGCCAGGGCCTCCCCTCTGCAGGGAGTGAGTGCTGCAGGTGGCCATGAGGATGGTGAGAACAAGGGGGCCCATCAGAGCAGGCAGAGTGGGATGTCCCATCACCACATACCCACATCAGCATCCTGCTGCAGCCACCAGCAGCCCCTGGAGCCAAAGTCCTGTGTTTGCTGCACAATTCCATACTCAGCTCGATGAGTGATATTTGCTGCAAAGCACCTTGTTATGTTCTAATGAGGGATGCCAGGAAAAATGAATTATAGAGAACTAATACTGCTTTCTAAAGTGGAAACCTGGAAAGTGTCCAGAGAGATCTATGCAAATCGTAGACTTTAACCACAGGACTTCTGCAATAGTTTTCTATTAACCATCAATCACTAGCTGTAAATCTAGTCTGCCTTCATTAGAAACCAGAAACAGGAACAACTTTAGTGGTCTTCCACACTAAATATATTACACCCTTATGCTGCAATTTACCTTTCTCTAAATAATGCTATTTTTCCCTATGCTTAATATAAAGAATACTGCAAAGACAGCAGAACAATTATTTATTTGTAAGGGAATGGAAAGGTGAAAGGTGAGCTCTATATAAACCATTATTATTTATAGACCACAATGCTGTGCTTCCTGCACTGGAAAAGCAGAAGACACTGTCTCTTCCCCAGAGAGATTTCACTGTAAGTGAAGCAGAAACAATACTGAACAGTCACAAACAGTACATGGAAGAACACATTTTGAGCTGCCCTTATTTCTACACAGTTATGTACAGTGATTATGCTGAGACTTATAACCCCTCATACTTTGTGTCTGTGTCCAGTGTTTTAAAGTTCAGTGCCTCGTCAAAGAAGTGCATTTTAAAAGGAAGGTTTTATGCAACTCAGTAGAGTCACCCTGAATTTAACTTGAGGCTGTTCTGCAGGTGAAGGAGGCACTAGCAAAGCCTAACAATGTTAAGAGCTCTTTCAAAACCCCCACTGATAAAAACAAGGAAGGTATGCAGAAAGATCCAAGAGCATTATGAGGCTACAGGATTAATGCCTTAAAAATCTGCCAGTTCAGGCCAGACTTTAACAGCCATGTACTAAGCAGGGCCAGGAGCATCAGTGTAGAGATGGTGTCTTTGGCACTTGGGTGCCAACATCCCACCCAAGGTTCTGTGGTTAAAACCTGGGGGATGGCAGTGTGGAACCACGTGGGTTTGTGGGGCTACTTCTCCAAGGGCACAGGTCACCTTCAAGAGCAACAGTGAGCAGCTGCACCAAATAGCTGCAAGAGAAGTATCTTTACAGCACAAACATCTCCTCTGGTTTTGTCTTCACTTCAGAGCAACTTCAAATGATTTACAGCACTATAAAATGCAAAATAAGCCATCTCCCACAGCTTTGTTGCATAGTCCTGTTGAGATACAGGGTTTTTACCCAAGTTTTTTTGATATTTTGCTGTGATTTAGGATGTGTTCAAGACTAAGGTTAAGACCCACTGTAGTAGGTGTTAATGTAGATTCATTAGCAATCAAAGGCACTAAAAAGACACCTAAAAAGAAGCCTCATGAGCAATAACCCAGAAATGGTCCAGGACAAAGGACATAGTACAAGCAGTACAGTTTGGATCTGAGGTCCTTACTTACAATGACTTAGCTACCTCCTCCAAAAGCCAAGGCAATTCTGCAAATGCAAAAAGGTAAAAATAACATCCTCCTCTGAGTATCACTGCTGAGGGGCTGGACTGTTGCCACTTTCTTCAGCAGCTGAAAGAGAAAGGCAGATTCACTGTCCTTTTCTCTTTTGTTGGTACAGAACATCCAGAATTACCAGAACACCTCTGGAAAATCTCCAAACCTGAGCAGCTTAAAGCAAAAAGTGACGGGCAAACCTTGTGCACCATTCCCCAAAGCTGGGGTTTTAAAGGCTGTGGAGGACTGCAAGGCTCTGTTGCCCAGAAGATAAATGGGATCAGCATGAGGAACAAAACAACATCAGCCTGGTGAAGCTCCATTTGCACACCGCTGCATGTGGTACAGTTGAAGGATGACCCAATGCTTACCCACTGAACTTCAGTATCACAAGAAATGCTGCAGCTTTCCTAAGCCACAGCACCAGGCTGTTCCTGGTGGCCTGGGGGGACATCCTCTCCTTCCTGCCAGCCACCCCAGCTCGTAGCCCTGGGCTGTGTGTGCTGTGTGTAACCCCTCCTAGACCGGGAGCGGAGGGAGCGCTGCCCAGAAGATCTGGTTTATTGTTATCCCTGGAATAAGGCCTAGGAGCTCCAGTGAAATCCCAAACCCCACTGCAGTTGATGCCTTGGAATGGCTGCCTAGAACAGAGGCTAGACAGAGTTAAAGTGGGGATTTATTAAAGGACTTCAGTGGCTACACCTTGGGCAGTGCAGAAGCCTTGCAGAAGCTACACCCAAATGGTCACGAGTTTTTCAGACAGAAATAAGTTTGGTCTATATGCATATCAGGGGTTAATTGTCCAATTACAGCTTCAGGTAATGAAGTCATTTACCCCAGTTTGCTCCCCCCCAGCTCACTTCTGTTTATACTTTTTGGGGCCCGGGGTTGCAGGGTCTCCTTGGTTCTCAGGCTCAGAGGGATCGTTCTGTCTGACCAAAAAGTGAAGAGAACCCACCAACACTCTGTATGGAGTGCAGAGTTATGCACTAATGCAGCACAGGATCTGCCAAGCACAGAAGCTGGAAAGTTCAGGCATCCCAGCCGTGCCCGAGGTGCCAGGGCAGCGGTGGCTCCCTGCCCCAAGGACGCGGCTCCTGCGCCAGCCGAGCTCTGCTGCGCTCTGTGATTCACAGACTGGGCACAGCTCCAGAAGCTACAGCAGCACTGAGTCACGACACCACTTACTCATAGCTTGCTCTAATGTTTAGGGAAGTGATCACAAGTATTTATACATCCAATATACAGAAACTGCCACCTCCTCCACGCTGGGCTAAAGCTACGGCTGCTACTTGCCTCAAGCAGACAAAATATAAAAAGATTGGAAGGCTGAACAAAAGCGGAGGGAGTGACCAAAGAACACAGCCAGGCTCCTGTGGGTGCCTGGACCATCCATGGGTACTGCAAAGGTAGAGGGATTTAAAGCAGCAAGAGAAGAGACAAAAAGAAAACCCCGAATTTTCTACTCATATTTTCAGCTCTGGGTTAACTTCTGCAGTCAGAAGACTTCCATAAGATTTATGAGGAATCACTTTGTACGTTGCCAAATACATCTAAAACCAGATCTCTAAAAACAAAGAGACTGAAAATAAACATCCAGTGGGTTTTATAACCTCCCTAAGTGCTACTGAATTTGAGATAAGGGCAACCCCATGGAAGCACGTGGGAATCCCAAGGTAAGAGAGCTCACAATGATGTGAGACAGAGCAAAGAGTAACTGGGTAAAACACATCTCCCAAGACCTGACCCACAATTCATCTCTAGTAAGTACTTTTTGTTTCTATCCTCAACACTTGCATCGTGCCACTGACTTGCCTGTGTTTGAGTATGTTTGAAGCCTGACTCTCCCCAGCTATCCCATGTTCATCTTTTCCCAAGCATGAGGATGTAAATCAGCACTGAACAAAAACAAGCAGAACACCAACCAACCCAAAATTGCTGTGCAAACAGAAATGTTGAAGGCCATGAAGAACCAGCCTTTCATTCTCCTTCTCCTTCCTGTCATTCATGGCCCCACCTGTTGGTTAAACCCCACAATGCCTCCCCTCCAAAGCATGTTGTCTCCTCATCTGCATGGATTTCAGTCAAAAAGCAGACAGATAAAAAATGCCACACTAAACAAATTCACCAGTGCTGGTGCTGCTTCTTGCAGAGAGCTTTCAGCTAACCAAAGTTTAAATTAACTTTCTGAGAGGGCACAAAAGCCAGACCTCATGTAATTACATACTCATCTCTCCCTTGGGCTCAATATTTATTTATTTTAGGATGTCTAACAGCTCTCTTGGGCTTGCTCTACAGCTCTGGAAAAATGATTACTTAGTCCTTGAACCTACAAACTGTATTCTGTGTAAATTTTACATCCAGAGCTATGCCGGGTGATTAAAAAAAGCAGAGTTTATCAAACTTTCTGAAAGATTGATTTGTTTCATGGCTCACCTGTCTTCATAAAACCCATTGCAGGCTGAAACAATGGGTAAAATTTCACAATCAGCACCTGAGTAAGAAAGAGAAGGTGCACGCAACCACTTAACTTTATTGATTTTTATTTTTATCTTGTTTTCTTTCACAATAATTGGCAAGGGTTATTTGGTTTTGTTTTTTTTAAACCACCTTATGAGGTTATTAATAAAAGTTCACAGCCCACTGTACTTTAAATCTTTTTTTAGCTCTCAAAGGGGACACAATCCACAGTTTGAGATGGAGACAATCCTTCTGGCCTTAAAAATCTATGAGCTCTTACATCGATGCTTCAATTTACACACGAGTCATTCCCCTGCAACACCCAACAATTGTCTCTTGTGGGTTTTAGAGCTTCCCCCATTATCAGGAGGACTTTCCAAGCTGTGGGTTTTGTACCATTAGAGGTCCATGTGCAAAAGCAGATGTTTTCCCACCAAGGTGCTGCCCTGGAGGTCCATTTGAAAAACATTATAGTGAATATATGAATGCACGGAAACACGCAGCTTTGTGTTTGTTTGTTTTAAAAAATGGTATTTCATAACATGCTGGTTCAACAGCTGGAACAAGCTCAAGGGCTGGGCTCCTCCAAAGGGGATATCCCATTAAGATACATGACAAATTGAGCATTTGTGTTGATATAAGATCTGCTTTTCTCACGCTCTAGGAAAATGTGGTGTATTATCTCTTTGTCTGGAGTCTGAGGGTAACTGAACTGAGGATTATGTGAGGCTGACAAGGACCTTTGTCCCCCTCCTTTCTCTACAGGCTGCACATGCAGTTTTTACCAGCGTTTCTTCACTGAAGACAGAGCAGCAAACCTTGTACAAAGCCACCTTTCCTGGAGAAGCAGAGACAGAATTTGTTTTTCATTCAGGCAGTGGGTCTCCAGGAGGCTGGCAGCCAGGCTTCAGACTACAGCTTTAATGTGTGCCTGCTCCATGCAGTGTCAGTGGGAAATACAACCATTTACCTGCAGACTTCCCTTCTAACCTGCCAGCCTGACCCCCCTCCTGTCCTCACACCAGCCATGCCAAGGCACCAGAGACACAGCCAGATTCTGATGATCTTACCAGTAAAAAGTCATTTTATCTATTCATGGTCTGCACTTAGGACTAAAAAAATAAATAAATTTCATGCTAAACCATGAAAGAGCTGGTTCTCAATGAATATGAGTTGACACCCCCATAACTGTCTGGTGTCTGGTTTTTAACATTGTGGTAAGTTAGTCTGTAGCTCAGGTTTTATCCAGTCAGGCTCTTTACTGCACCCCTAACATTTTGGCTGCTCTGGCCCAGTCAGCCTCTCCTGCATCACCAGCCTGGGAACAGCTGGATTCAGTCAGCAAACTTTTGCTCTCTGGTGTAGGGTGACATGGCCAGCAAGAACCATGCTGCCAGCCTCAGAAAAACAAGTTTAAAAGCAAGCCTAAAGCTGCAGGGGAGGAGGAGAGGAAGAGAGAGAGGAATCACATTTTTGTCTGTATCACAACTATAGTTTCATTTTGTTCTTAGCCTGTCTGAATCAATCACTGCTCCCTGACCATCCTGTGTCACTCTTAAAATACAGTGAAGAGTGAAACCATATTAATGAAAATCAAGGAAAATAGGAAATGCAATTCTGAATACTGAGTTCTCAAAGCAACCTCGAGCAAATCATTCTGCTTCATAGCAGCTTGTTTTCCCCAACCACAAAACAGAAGAGCAAATGCTGTGCTGTTACTTTATTGGAGTGGCTGTTCTGAATCTCTTAGGATATGCTTTGCAGATGGAGAACTTGATGAGGAGAGATATATATATATATGTATATGCATATATGAAACATTCATATGCCCCAGCGTGCTGAGCTTCCAACATGGCAAAGCAGCAATGGCAATGAGAGGGTGGAAAATACAATTTAACTCATCATGATGGTAGCTTTCAAAGTATAACAGCATGAGTCCCTTCCTTCCACAGGTGCAATTGCCTGGGTAAGTGAGGTGGGATCTCATTTTGCCAGCTATGAACAGTTCATCCTTTCTGCTGGTCACTAGCAACACACTTTTCTATGTTTTAGGACCTGGACAAACAGGAGAAAATAAATATCTTATCAAGGGAGAAGACTGCAGATATTTTTTTATGACCTGTGGGAACAGAGGTCCTAACAGGTCTGCAAAACATTGCATAAATGTCTCCAGATAAAATTGTTAGCTCTGGATGGCGCCCATCACCTAAATGCTTAATTGTGACATTATTTCCCAGAAGAGTTTGTTTGTGTTTTGCTAAACCATTAGAGACAGGCAGCCCAGATCCATGCAAAACCCCCAGCAAGGAAATACTTAAAAGTATGGGAATGTTTTAGGTCAGCCAGAGAATTGGGACTGCTAACAGAAATCAACAAGTTCAGGCTCAAAAATGCAAAAGGCGATACTTCAGGATTGCTTTATAACGCAGACATAAAAGAGATGATAACTATTTAAAATACTTCATAAAAGTACTGGAACTAAGCATCTCCTAGAGCAGAGCCCTGACAAATCGCCCAGCCACCTACATGCATTTATGGTTGTGGCTGTCCAGGGATCACTTACAACTAAATTAGCAACGGAAGTCATTACACAAGGAATAATTCCAAGAAACTGGAGTCTCAAAAGCAGAGAGCGAATGAAGAAATTGAAATTGCAGGCAATGGGGCAAAATGACAGCATACCAGACAGACTATTTCCTCAATGAAAGAAATGTGAATTATAAAAAAGTCAGGCAGTCAGCATGTGTCAGAAGTGCCCTGAGGAGACTATCTTTATTTCTCCCTTTTGGCTGCAGAAGGCCATTTAACGCTTTCCATTTCAGTGAGAAGGCACATGATGAGGTTCCTTCCAAGCCATGAACACAGACTCCTCTGAGCCTGAGCACTGCTTCTGCTGGGTGTAATTGCAGTGCCCTGGCCCCTTCAGGCTGTGGGCAGCCAGCACCCACCACACAGAAAGCTGAACTTCTCTGCAACAAATTTATCTCTGACAGGGAATGAAATTCAAGGAGACTTGAAATTGAAGAAGAGCGCAGAAACCACACTGCTATTTCCTGCGCCCCGCTTGACAAAATGGGACCTGATATTTGAGATGGGCAGACCCCTTCATCTCATTACTCTGTGACAGGATGAGAGAATTTGTGCAGGAGATCATGTGCTATGTTTCTCCATCCTGGTGAAGTACAAAAAAGGTGCTTGAAACTCCCAACATGTTCTTCATTGCACAGCCCTAAAGAGGAAGTCCAAAAAGGCTGTTAAACCCTTAGATAGCTGAAGTCACAGACCTCTTAAGGCATGGAGGGCATCCTGGGGCAAATGATCACAATATTCTCACCCTTGTCCTTCTCTCTAACATCTGCACTTGGACTGCCAAGCCACACAGATGTTTGCTCTGATGGGTTTACCCCTCTCTTCAGCTCTCCTCCTCCCCTGATGGATGTCTGGCTCTGGAGATGCACCATGAAGGTGGCACCAAGCCCAACTGCAAACCAGTCTTCAGCCTGCTGCCTCTAGAGCAGGGTAGGTGTGTGCTGTAGAGCCAAGCAGTGCAGGAAGGAAATGCACTAATATCAGCAGCACTAATGTGGTTCTCCCAAGACAAGAGAAACTCCTGTCGATGGCTCCATCCCATCCAGGAGAGGAGCAGCTACACAGCTGCCAAGTGCTGCAAACCACAGAGGCTGATCAAATGGGGCTGTGCTGGTGGACAAATAGGTGGCCATACTGGTAGACATGTGCACCAAATTGGGACAACTTTTTTTTCCCTCTGTCCCTGAGCAGGGCAGAGGAAACGCACTCCGGATACACACACGCACCCAAACCACAGACAGCTTGCTCTGGGGGAGCTCAGTCCTAATCACAAGCAGGTCTCTGCTGCTGGAAGCCCCTGCTCTGTGTTTTTTAGCCTCTCACAGCACAGGCTGCCTCTTCTCCATGCAACAATGCACTGTCCCTGGCAGGGTGGTTTGTGAAGAACAGCTTTCATTTGGTCAAGATTTTACACTCCTTCCCTTTCTGGCTGAGAGCGGCAGACTGAGAGCAGTCCTGAGGAGAGGGACTTGGGGGTGTCAGTGGATGACAAAGAGAGCAGCCAGTGGGCTGCAAGGTGAATGGACTCTGGTACCTGTTGGACTGGAACTGCAAAAGCACTTGTTCCCAGCCCAGTGGTTTAGCTTTAAGAGAAACTTTAATGGAAGCAGTTCAATCAACACAGGTGGCTTTGAAAATCCTGCTCTTAAAATCCTTCGTGTGTCAGCAGCTGCTGCTTGGCCAGCTGAGAAGCCCTGAGGCTTCAGCCAGGTTGCTTTTCCCCATTTGTTGTGAGCACTGAGGCTCCTGCCTGGCCTGGGCCTTGCTGGCTGATGGAGGATGTAACAGCAGCATGAAGTCCAAGGTTGTGCTCTGCTCAGGGAAGTCAGAAACCCCTGGCTGCATCCCTGTTGCAGAGATTTCTAGCCCCAGAGCCACTAGTGCATATCCTTTCCTCATGACTAAGCTCAATAAAGCTCAGCACCCTGACCCCTGTGTGTGACAAGTCTGATTTTCACCTTGTCAATCTTGATGAAAGATCTTTACAGACTGTCCCTGCACACCACGGGCAGCCCTCGTGGGGCCTTATCAAATGTTGCTGGAAGGAGAGGAACCCAGACAGATGGCTGGTTTGGAAAGCCCTGTAACCTGTGATCTGGACATGCAGGAAGCAGCTCCAGTTTGTCTTGACTTCTGGCTCCTTTGCAAGAGGCTGGTGTTTACATAAACAAAGTCAAAGCAGAGGCTGCAGTGGTGACAGACAAGCCCTGAGAGCTTCAGCAGAGGTTAGGACCTAGGACAGGCTGCATCCCAGCAGCACTTTGTAACAGGTACTGTTGTTAACTCTCAGGCTGGACAAGGTAGAGAGCTCTCCTTTATGAATTATAGATAAGCCCCCCAATGCACCAAGTGCCAGATATCCTGATGCTCAGCTAAATGCAAGGGAGGAGGGAGAAAAACCATGCAGACACCTCATGTCCCAATCTGGTGTGAGTTTATAATGAAAAACTTTTGGAGGCCAAGGGACACACTTCCAAAAGTACTCCCACAGGGCTGTAGACGAGCAGTTAGATCTTCAAAGAGCACACTCTAATTCAGGCACATAATGGAGTGGACAGATTAAAACAAAACAAAGCAAAACCCACGCTGAGACAACAGCAGCTGCCCGTGCCCACCAGCAGCTGAGAACGACAGCTGAGAGAGAAACAGGGGCCACAGGGGAGAGCTGCAGCCCTGCAGCCTCGCCCAGCCGTGCTGCTGGGAGAGCCCCCTTCCCCCTGCCAGGTGCTCTGCACAATCTGGCCAAGGAACCAAGCAGGGAGAAGGCAGCAAACCATCAGAAAATGCTACCTGCATCAGGGGATGACACAGGCCTCCCAAAGCATCCCCCCTTCTGGTAAAAAAGATAAAGGGTTCTGTGGGATTTGGTGACTCGAATGCTTACTTTGCTGCAAACAAACACTTCTAGCTTTTGCAGATGTCTGAAGGACTGTCAGGCAGCTGTGCAAAAGGAATATGAGGAAATTGCCCATAAGAAAACGGTTAATTCAGACCAAAAAGGCAAGAGCAAAAGAGCTTGGCAGATCTTCTGAGGGCAAAGTTACAAACCCCACTTACTGAAAGTCTGGATCTGGGAAACTCAGCTAACTCTGATGGAGTTAAAAGACACTATTTTGGCCTGTCAGGGCCCTGAACCAGCCAAGTTCAGCCCAGCTGCTGCTGTTCACAGCTACAGTGGCACCTCTGAGCAGTGAACAGGAGAAACACAGCTTTCCCAGCACATCAGGGACCTCTGAGCAAGGCCAGAGGACTGTACACCATCAGCTGAAAATAAAAAATCATATTTATTTGGGAATAGTTGGAAAAATACTATTTTTAAACTATAAATTATGACAGTGTTGGCAAAGGTAAGGCATTTTTAAATAGTTTCACCTAGTTAGCAGAAGGTGATGGTGGCTTCCTTCTTTTGTGTGTCCCTCCAGTGCTTTGCACTAGCATGTCAGAGTTGGCTGCAGAAGTGAGAAAAATTCTTAAGGAGGTATCCAGGTTTTCTCCTAGCAGTTTTAACAGCTGGTTTCCTTTTGCCAGTGCTGTGCTTGGCCCTCTCGTGCTCCACTCCAAGACATCTCTACCAGTTCTCACTGCCAGGACCTGGCAGACACGGCCACTTGTGCTGGACAGAAGTCTGCAAACAGATGGCTCTGGTCCACAGAGCCCAAGGATTCCTCAGCTCTCCTGCTCTCACCTGACCCCCACTGCACCAAGGCTCCACTGCAGGTGGCCTGTCCTGGCCTGACAGGTTTCCTGGGAGGGTTACAGTGAGGAGCCAAAGGCTGGAGCAGTAGAAGCACCAGGAGAGCCCCAGGGTACCCAGGGATGCACGATGAGGGGCTGCCAGCACACACCTGCCTCCAGGGTGGCAGGTATTATTTGCAAGAAAACAACAGCAGCACCATTATTGCACAAGACAAGTGATAAAACATCATTTAGTTTGTACCAGCTGAGGTGGCAGAGATGGGCTGTTCAGAGAACCCTGAAGTTGCTCTCTCATGGAGAACAACAAAAAGCTTGGGGAGTTCTTTACAGCTCCTTTTCTAACATGCACTGGGACCCCAGTGATGCTTTTGCTCCTTAATATTGGCTTTTGCAGCACCTCACGTTCCTGGGGACACATGGAGGAGCTCCATCAGACCTCGTGCATTAGGCTGCATGAGGTATTAGAGACTGAAGTCATGACCCAGCTGTCCTTTCCAGCTCCATACTCCACATGTCAGGCCAATATTCCTTCTTGCTGAAGAAGGAATGAACTCAGGTAACTCAATTATCAACAAAGGATCAATTAAATTAGTATAAAAAACAGATCAGGACAGGCAAGACAGCATGGAGAGTGAGTTTCTTGGTATATTAAACTCACCAGGATATCCCATTGCTCTGCCTTTTTCCACATGAATTTTCCAAAACAATTTTTGAGCCTCCACAATCATGTTTCTTTACCAAGCAGCATCCTTTCTTGCTGCCTCAAAACTGAAGTCTGCCCTATACAGATGCCTGAAAATAAGAGATAGGTTCTGAGTATCTGTCACTTGAGAGGTTAGCTTAGATTGTTTGTAATAGTTTGTGGTACTCATAACTGGTTTTAAACTGACAGGGGAAAGTGATAAAAGAATAAGATCTGTGTTTCTGAGCTCACATCAAAGAAGAGCTTTAAAGAACCAGTAAAAAGGCTGTCAAAAAAAGGAAGGCTTTACCTAGCAGCCTAACAAAACAAGCTTTAAAAAAACGAGAAATAGTGTCCCAAAACAAATGAACCAGAGAGGGAAAATGTTAGTTGAAAAGTAAATATTTAACAGGGCCCGTACCTGCTAAGAGAAAGACAAAAAAGCCTGAAAAAAAACCCTGATCACAAGAGAGATGGTTTTTGCTGCAGAAAAAAAGGATGGCTATAGGATTTGGAAGTACTTACAGTTCTTTTCTGCACTACTGACTACGTTAGAGTCATCAGCCTGAGCTTGGCTCTCCATTACACTGCACAGAGCCTTCTGATTATTCACTCCCTGACACGAATTTCTCTTACAAGGCTTCTTTAGACCTCCCTTTGTACCCCCAGCTTTTTAACTGCCATCACGAGCCTTCAAGGTTTAGCACTGGAGGACAAAGCAGCGGCCTCCTGATGCAAAGATTAATGGCACTCCACAAAGAAGTGCAGACACGTGAATTATCCACATTCTCCCGGAGCCTGCTGCCCAGAGCAGTGTGAGACAGGTACACACACACCCATCCATCCCCTGGAGATGCCCTGGGGATGAAGGGCAGAGCCAGCAGCTTCTCCTGGGGTTGCTTCCCTCTGGCTCCGCGATGCACGCCGTGGCAGCAGCTCGCAGCTTCTTCTGCTCCATGCTGAGCTATCCCAGAGCAGATGGTGCTCAGGGCTTATACCTGGAGCAGTGCTTAGCAATCTCAGAAATGAGTTCTGATGTGGCCTTCCCCTAAATTGTCTTTGCCATTTCCTAAACAAGAACTCAGCCTCATGGATAAGTAGCTCCTCAGTCGCTTGGCTCAGAGGGAGCCCATCATCCAATTCCGGTAAGCGCTACTCAGCGTGGATGCAAAAAGAGGTTTTGGCAGCTCCCACTGCTGCTGCCAGCCAGGATCTTCCAGGTCCTCAAGTCACTCCAAGCAGCTCAATTTCCCTTCTCAAGCTGCATCACTACAGCTATCTGATACTGTCCCCTTACTCCAGGCAGCCCTTACAGAAAAGAAGATGGAATCACTTCCCTGAATCTTGAATTGTCTTTTGAATGCAACTCCTTAGTATTAGGCTTATTAATAAAAGCCCTTTCAAGGATTCATCCAAGTGAAGAACAGCCATGCAAGTTCAAGGGCTTGGCTAGTTTAAAAGAGAGAAAAGTGCTATTTTATACAGTAGGAGGTGAACTTACAGAGCTTGCTGCCATGGGACTGTGGGGCAGACCTTACGTGGCAGGTTTAAAAAGAGATTAGACAATATTCATGGACAAAAGGTCTATGAAGGACTGGGCAGAGATGTCCCTGATATCCCCTCTGGAGAAGCTGTGGGTGTTTGGGAGTACAAAGTGACAGACTTCAGAAAGGTGGCACAGCCACAGTCGGTTCCTAAATGTGTCCTCTGCTAGCACTGTCAGACACAGCCTGCAGGGTTGAGTCAGCCCATGGGGTGACCTACTCAGACACTTCTTACCTTCCTGCAGGGCACCCAAGCCCCTCACACACCACTCCTAGGCCTGGCTGTCAGGGCAAGAACCAGCTGCCCTGTGGAGGCCAACCAGACACCACATGGTACCTGAAGAGCTCAGAAGCTCTGGAGCTGCTTCTGCACCATCATCAGGCAAAACACACAGTCCAAAGCACAGGGTGGAGGACACTGCAGAGGAAACCTAACTGAGAGTTGTCATCACCTTGCTCAAATTTCTTCTGCACGTACCAAAATCTAAAGCCTTGCCTCAGCAGGGTCAGCCCTGCAGTGAGCCCAGGGAATCCAGGGCCACATGAGCACCTCCACATGCAGTGAAGGAGGGAAACAAATCACCCAGTACATGTCAACTTTTATGCCAACTTGATGTGTTGCATGTGTGATTACTGCAGAAACCAACCTGGGTAATTACAGCCATCTGCACCCATTACTACCATTTGTATGTGTATTCATAGAAACTGCACATTAGTTAGGCATGCCATTGCACAAACATATTAACCAGCTCATTAATTAAAAGAACAGACCTTCTCTGCTTAGGAGGAGCCCATCAGCCACTAATCACAAGAATATATCTTCTCCATCTGTTAGATCACTTGCTCCCTCCCCAGGGTCACCAGGGAAGATGCAGCTGGCCTGCAGTCTCCAGAAGGCTGTGCTGGGGTGCTGAGCATTCTGTTTAAGTGACCTCCTTTGTATAGCAAGGCTCCAAGACCATGGCTGCTTCTGGAAACGTGACCATGGCACTCCCACAGTGCTTCTGGATTACCTCAGGTGACCTCTGCATTAGACACCAAGCATCCTTCCACCCCTGCCAGGGCTCATTTGCCAAGCACAGGGGTGCTCATGGCCTGCCCCTAACAGGGCAGCACTCTGGCAGCCCCAGTGCACATCCCATACACCCCCTTCTGCCAAGCTGGGCCCTCTTCTGGCTCCTGTTTCTAACTCCCAAAGCAACAGCAGATTATAAATATACAGGGGACGGCTGTGCCCCAGTGCTTCCCTGACATATGGTTCTATCTTCAGTCAGAAACTCTGGATTTAAATTTAGGGATGGAGCAGGAGGTTGGGTTTCAAAGTTCCAAGACAAATCCCCTGGGAGGAAGCAACGAGGCCAGATTTTTGTCCCTGTGGTACAGCCTTAAAGCAGATGGGAGCAGGGAGTCAGCTCTGTGGAGCAAACCACACTCTGGTGGAGCCCTGAAAGGCTGTGCCCAATTCCCAGCTCTCTGAAGACCTGCTGGAGCTCCAGCCCCCTGTACCAGCTGCTGCTACAGCAGCCCTGACGGGGCAGTCACGACTCCTGCTGAACACCAAGGCTTTGGGTAGAAAAATAAGGCTCCAGCTACTGCCTTGTAAGAACTCCTTCTGTTACAGCAAAGGGCAGCAGCATCTGCTTCAGGCTGTATCAGTGCCTCCATCAGCTCCCCATCCCTTCCAAAACAAGTGTTTGTGTGAAGGGGTAATAAGCTACAGGCCCAACAGCTTTGGCCATTTTTCATTTGTGATGAAAAAAGGAACAAGTAAGTTTCAAATCATTGTGAAATATTTGTGAAACAAGCCAAACCCCTCCTTCCTGCACACATGAAATGCAGTGCTGAAGAAGTTACTACAATCCAATAAAGCGTAAAATGCTTTCATCGTTTGACAACATAAATGCTCGCCCGAGTTATAAACGAGTCCAAGATAACTCTGCAGTAGATTTAACTTTGGTTTTCTAAAAGCTAGAGAAATTTTTCTATCTTTATAAATTTTTAAAAAAGAAAAAAGAAAAAAAAGCATTTCCACTGCTCCCAGATGTGGGAGACTGGTTGCAGCTGACAGTGCTCCATCAAGTGGGACTTGTGCAAATACTGCACTTGGAGCACCCCAGATGTTGACCAGGCTGTCTCATCACTTTTACACTTGTCAGGAAGCCTTCTGGTACCTCCTGCCCAACCCTCTCACTCTACAGCTCCAGAGATGTCCTAAGCTCTGTAAAACCAGCAAAAATACCAGGCAAAACCAGCAAAAATACCAGGCAAAACCAGCAAAAATACCAGGCAAAACCAGCAAAAATACCAGGCAAAACCAGGCAGGGTGTAGCTCCTGCCTGCAGCTCCTCTGAGCTGCTGCAGAGGATCCAGGGCAGAAGCAAGGGACCACAACACACAGACACCTGGATCCTTTCTAGATGATTCTGCTGTGGGACCACATCACCATCACTGTACATGTTCAACGCACAGGCACTTTCCTCACACTCTTCTCCAAGCACAGACTTTTTATTGCTCTGCAAAGCACCAAATTACATGGACTGGATCCATGATTTGGTCCAGTGCCTTCTGAACTAAGGAAAAAGGCCTTCAAGGAAACTGCATTTAAATGTGGTCTGAGCAATGCTGTCTTCCCCCCCTGCTCTGTCTCCTGCAGCAGGCACAGAGCCAGGCAAGCCTTTTGGGAGAGCCTGCACCCTTGGGTGCTCCCACCCTGCCTGCCCCAGCCAGCAGGAGCTGCTCCCCAGGCAGAGTTATCCTCTCCTTGTGCCATCTGACCACCCCAGCTGTGCTGAATCCAAAAGTCACCCAAACCAAACCTGCTGTCCTGGGTCCCTCAACCATCTGAGAAGCAGCAAACATGCTGAGTTAAGTGCAAGGTAAGCAGTATTTTTATTTGGTTAATTAGAATTGCTCATCAAATGAAAACAAAGGAGTGATTTACTGCAGAACTGGTACAGGTAGTTGTTGCATAAGTACATTCCTGCATATTTGGCTACATTAGGAATATTTTTTAATTAACAGTTTCTCCTTGGCTAAAGCAAACCATAGAAAATAAAGAAAGAGAAGTTTCACACAAAGATACTGCCGAATCCCTCGACTGCCAGCTACTTTTTTCTGCAGGGAGGATTTTAAATTAAAAGCAGATTGCCTTCATTAGCGTTACCAGAAGCCATGTAACTGCCAAAGCTGACAGAAACACAACTGTGATTTGCAGATTTGGCAAGTGCCATTTTCTCTTACTGCAAATGTGGGTAATATCATTTGTATTAAAGGGCTTTTGTGGGGGACACTGCAAAAAACAACTCCTTCCCCAGGAGAGGAAAAATATCTCCAGAGGGGCAATTTAGTCATCTGAGGCTCTCAAGTTTTCTCTCCTTGTTAACTTTGCAAGAAAGTTCATTCCATTAAATTTGTGTGGAAAATGGTCAAGACAGTATGAATGTTACAAACTGACTGAGCAGAATACAGTAGCAAGCCCAAAATAAACATTTCAACAGTGATCTTTGACATATAGCCATACTCAAGCTTTCCATGCCATGTTGCCAAACCCTCAGAAGCTATTCAGCATGGATCTCACCAAAATCCCTATTTTCTTTACTTCATTTTAGCTGAAAAGGCTGATGATAGGAAAGTTACATTTCTATGGAGGGCTGCTGTGTTTGCAGGCTTCATGCTCTGCTCCAGAGACCCTTGGTGGTGAGGGGAAAGTCTTGGTAGTGTTTTTACTCTGATTGCTGTGTGAATAGCTGCAGAGCAGAGGGGGGATGTGTGAAGGGACTCCACATGCCCTGCTCCCCTCCCTGGTGCATCAGTCTCCCCCAAATTCTGCTGTCCAGCCTCAGGAGGAGAACTTAAGATACATAACCGAGGTGTTAACCCCCCCCCCAGATGTATTTCAGTTTGTGTTAGACGTGACAGGGCAGTCCTTGGTTTTGGGCTGAGCTGAGCTGCTGCTGTGACAGCAAAGCCACAGGGGTGACCCCGACCCCGTGTGCTCCCTGGGGCTGGGAACAGAGCCCCCAGCACCAGCACTGCCCTCCTGTGTGCTGCTGGCACAACCTGGAGCCACGGCCAACGCTGCTGCCTGGGGCTCACAGAGCCTCCTGCGACGAGAAGATGATCAAAATTACAGGATGAGGAAACGAGAGACATGGGCAATGTCCTAAAAGAACCCAGGTGCTCAGTGGCATGGCACTAGACACCACAGCACCCCCGAGTGAATGAAGGATTTATTCCCCCAGCTGTAGCCAAAATGGGAAGGTCTGAACACACTGCTAAACTCTGCAGGAAGTAGTCCAACACAGTATTACCACAGTCACAAATGTAAAGCCTGTCTGCAGTAATTAGCATTGTACTACATATGATTTATTAGCCACTGTCTTACAATCAAGACTGAAATAGCTGCCTACATTGTAGTTACCAGTTTCTTAACTGTCTAAAAATAAAGCGACAAATGTAATGCAGTGCCAGGCACGGAACCAAGCAGAATAATGTTAACCTACACGGAGCCTGCAAATGTAACCACAGTGTGCCTGCTGGTAACCTTCAATCCAGCCTGCAGTTAAACACTCAGTGACTCTGCAATTTTGGTTTCTATCTTCAAAAGAACCAGAGAAGCCAGTTCTGTCTCTGTAGTCCAACTCTGTTTCACCACACAGTGAACAGAGTTCATTATCCATTGAACTAAACACTAAGTAATGAGTTAACAATAATTAAACTGAAAGAGACACAGATTAAAGGAATTTATTATTCCCTGATCTGCCAAGCAAATTGTTTAGATACCTGCAATCAATGAGTAATGATGAAACAGAATAAAATCCCAACAAACCAAAGAGCCAACAACAGGCTCGTAAAAATCTGTTCAGTAAGGCCCATGTATCTTCGTTAGGCTGAACAGCACAGCATTTTAATCAAGAAAACCCTCCTGTCTTTATGCATCATGAGATCAGAGGCACAATGTGGCCCAAAATTATGCCTTTACTGTTTATTATTCATGTACCACAGGACTGATGAAGATTTATGGTCCCATTGTGCTAAGTACTGTATAGTGAAATTCGGAGAAATAGTGAGAATCTGTACTCCAAGACTTTATAATTCAAAGACAAATTACAAAA
Source organism: Promerops cafer (assembly GCA_013398275.1). Classification (NCBI taxonomy): domain Eukaryota; kingdom Metazoa; phylum Chordata; class Aves; order Passeriformes; family Nectariniidae; genus Promerops; species Promerops cafer. The sequence goes on along the minus strand of VZSE01002030.1, from coordinate 279,606 downwards.
ACAAGGTATTGTAATTTAAAGACAGTAATGAACAGATGGGGATTGGAGATACAGACAGATTAAGCAACTTGCCCAAGGTCATCCCAGACACATGTGCCAGAGCAGAAAATTTAACTGATCTCTGGAGTCCCAGCACATGTTTTTACTCATGTAGGAGAATGCTGTTGCTCCTCTTTGATTTCACTAGATGCCATATTTCATAAGCTAATAAATAAGTTAAAAAATTGCTAATGTTACATGGCAGTACTGGAAGGATTTTCTTTCATCCCTCCCTTCAGAAGACCATCATTAACAAAAAGTCTTCTGCCTACACCTACACCTGACCTGGCACAATTACAGCATTTGCACAGAATCATGGAATAATTGAAGCCTACAGGTCTTCTGCAGCCATCTAGTCCAACCCCTTATTCAAAGCAGGACAAACTAGAGCAGATGCTCCAGGGCCTGGTCCACTCAAACTCTGAGTATCTTCAAGGATAGATGGAAATCACAACACTTCCCTGGACTCCTGTGCCTGTGTCCAACCACTCAGGTCAAAAAAGTCTTTCCATGTATGAAATGAGCATTTCCCCAGTTCCAGCTCGTGCCTGCCACCTCCTACCCTGCTGCCACACACGAAGTCCAGCTCTGTCTCCTCTGTTCCCACACACTGAGTAGTTGCAGGCAGCAGTGGCATCTCCTCTAGCCCTCTTTCTTCTGGACTCCACCTGCCACAGCATTCAGAGCTGCCCCTGGGCACACTCCAGCCCCCAGCAGCAGCTTGGTGGCTGTGCCAGAGCAGCTGCACTGTAGCTGTACCTCTCCTGGACAGGTACCCTGGAATGGGGCATCGTGCTCCAGATGCAGCCCCGAAGCCACCAAACACAACACTGTAAGGCACTTCACACCATTTTTAAAATAAAGGATGCAAATACCTAATTTTCTTCTATCAGTTACTCTATTTTTATGCATTCTACACTACACAAACCCTGCAGCCTCCAGTTTACAGAACAGCACAGGAACATTATTTCTGCACACCACTTGTGGATGTTTGCTGTTCCAGGGGTCTCAGCATATGCAGGCACACCAGGCTCCCAGAGCAACCACTGCTCCCATGAAGAACCCTGGAAAGGGACATTTCACAAGTCTTTTTCTGTAGCTGGCAAAAAGGATAGCCAAGTCAGCCTGAGTGATGTAAAGTGCTCAAAATATATCAGTGACAGCAGGATAAAACAAGCCACCATGCTGCTGGACACACATACATCAGCAGATACATTTAGGAATTTCAGTCCTAAAACCTGTCACACAGTGTTTTGCTAACAGTGAAAAATATTTAATTTATGACTGTGACAGGAGATCTCTTCAGTGCAACACAAACAGTAGCAGCAGTGTTACTAATTAAACCAAAACTCAAGCTCCCAGACAGCTCATCCAGGATAGTGGGAGAAGTGATACTGCATTTCAACACAGTGCCTTTCTCTCCTGGTTTACAAGTAAAATGTGTCCCCCATCAAAAGGTGTTTGCTCTCTGTCTATTTTAAGAATAAAGTCACAGCTTAAGCTTTGCTTATTTATATTTGCTGGCACCTGTGAAGATTTACCAATAAAAATTTCATTTTAATTAGTTCTGCAGAAGTGCTATCAACATTTGGTTTAGGTTTCCCCTGAATGTACTGCCCTAAGGAGCAACACAATCAGTGCATTCGGTCATCCTGATACAAAAGGTTTGGCACAGAGGCATTTGGGGCTTTAGTGATCCCACAACTGAAGAGTGCAGGACACGTGGATATGGCAAATCAAGTTGTCCCCCGTGCTGCTGTCCAGATGGGACAAAGCAGCTGGGTGTCAGAGGCAAGCTCTGCATGCCAATGGCACTTTTGTACCAACTGTGAAAGCAGAGCAGTGCAGTCCCAGCTTTGGGCCAGCACGCACCTGCAGAAGTTTGTGTTTGGGGCACAGAACAGACCTGCCACAAATCACAGAATTGTTTAGCTTGGAAAGGACCTCTAAGATCGTTGAGCCCAGCTGTTAACCCAGCACTGCCAAGCCCACCACTTGCAAAAGGCAAACTGGAACTCTCCTCTGACCTCCCCAGGCTCTTCCCAGCGTCTCCTCCGCACAATCCCCCAACACACAAGCAGCTGGGCTCTGCCACGACCCACTGCCATCACACAGGATGGGGCACAGACCGGGGGAGCCTGCAGCTGGGTCCAAGGGATTTCTACCCGTGGGTTCCCACCATTGTGCAGCCCTTCCCCAAATTCACAGCAGATGAGTCCCTTAGCTGTGCTTTGGCCTTGAGAGCCTCTCTAATAAAAATACCAGCCTCCTCCTCCTGCCTCATCATGGAAGCCTCTCTGAGACCTCCCGCAAATGCAAGGGGAGAGAGAGAGGGGGGTTCTTCTGCAGGGGCTGTTTGGTATTCTGTCACAAAGCCAAACAGATGTTTGTAAAAATCTAAACTGGTTCTACAACTGTTTTAAACCCGCACAGCTGTGCACAGCGAGCAACTGCATGGGGGCAGAAGACCACTGCTCTCACACCTAGGGACTAGAGTTTAATAAACCAACCTTCCCGTGAGTCACTCGGGCTCTCTCGTTCCAATTCAGCGTTTACGGCAGAGGAAACTGCTGAAACAAGAAAAGCGAAGCGGCTTTTCCAGCTCCATGGTGAACATTTGCATCCAGAAGGGGAGAGCTCCCTGGTGCCAGGCCCAGACGGTGATTACAGCACCGATTTGCGCCACGCAGCTTCTCTGGGGAGGACCAGACCAGACTCTGGGACAGCAGCCCTCACACAAAAGGCTGTTGTGCCTGGCACTCGCTTCAGGATCAATTACACAATGCAATCACCACGAACTTCTATGCAACAACGTGAACCGAGAGCAGAAGAGACTGAAGCAGCCTCTTTGTATTTTTAAAAATGTAAAATTAATGCTAATTTCTGACAGTGCTTTTATTACGTTTTTATTTATGAATGAAAATTACAACTATGAATTTCTAAAGTACTCATATTTTAGAAATATGCCCATCCAACTGAATTATACAGGATAGTTCTACAATCCTATAAAATACTCATTTTTTGCAAGCCAAAACTATTTGTCATAGAGTATTTGCATTTCAGTAATATAAAACATTGACTGCCTACATAAGTACTACCATGTTGCTCCCCAAAACCGCAGCAAAATTTCTGTTGTTATTTTCTTGTCTTTTTTATACTACAGAAGAATGCATGGCAATTGAAAAACTGGTTTTACTCATGTTGCTAGCACAGGAGTCTGTAACAGCTGGGTAATTCCATATTTCTGATTCACGCTGCACTATACAGAAAGGCACATAAAATCAAATTAGTTTTATAATTTCTATACAGGCAACACAGATGTGATGAGTGTATTTTTTAAAACTCAGAAGCAAGAGCATTGTGAAAAACTGTCACAGCGCTCTGCTTATTTGAACTTTAAGAAAGAAAAGTTTTCCATATCTTAAGAATTCCAAGTGAAACAGGAACACATTACTGGGCAGAAGTTACTGACCAAGCTCACAGCCCTGTCACGTTCAGGCAAGCATTTTAAGTGTCTGCAGTCTAAAGCTTCATTATTTTTTGCAGAACAATCTGGCAACGGAAGTAACCCGATTCCCTGGGAATCAAATGTTACTTAAAGACAGGTTTCACCTGTCAGGGATAAAACACATTCTGAGCAACAAAGTGTCAGGGTATACAGACATCAGGTCTGTCCTTCATGGCTAACAGAGAATGGAGGAAATTTTCTGCTTTCATTGAGTTTTGAATTTTATCTGGTTTTTGTAACTTTGAGGGGAAATATTCTAATGCCATGGCAGTGTTGTGCAAACAAACTACAAAACACGGTGGAATAACCCTCAAGCAGCTGCTATGAGGGTTCCTGCAAGGTTTAGGATCTGCCTTCCCTGGGTCTCTCCCCATCACAATGGGGCACTTACCCTTACAGCCCTCCGAAAGACACACAGCAAAACAAAGTGTCACTTTTTCCCAGGTAAATTTAAAGATGAAGGGATTGTTATGGACTTGCTCTAGGCCACCACCCATGTAGGTGGCATGTCTGCCCCACAAGCTGCCCATTGACCTCTCCTTCCTTCTCACACCTGTGCCTGGGAGTCAGCATTTGGAGGAAAATTGAAAAAGAAGGTCCAACTCTGGCCTAACTTCTAGAGGTAGAAAGGAGTGATTTAGGATTTTCAGAAAGACTCAATCTATGCAGCAAGGTCAGAAGGGGCAGATGAAAGCTGAGGAGAGCACTTGGTGGTGACTTTCCTGCCACCCAACCAGAAGCAGCACGTCCAGCCCCCTTCTGAATTAACACTCAGCAGAAGCTCCTGCAGAGGAAGAGCCAGGCAGGTGACTCTAGGTCTGCTCCATGCCCTCTGCAGGGCAGGACATAGCAGGGACATGAGAGGCCCCTCTGCCTGTAGCCAGGGCAGGCAGAGCCCAACCCTGCTGTGGTGGAACTGGATGTGCTTCCATCAGGGGACCCGCTGCCACTGCAGGGCAGGACAGGGCAGGGCACCACGATGAAGGCAACTCTCTGCAGGGGCTTTTGTTAGGGCTTCCCTGAGCAGGGCAACATGAGTACTCACCACCTAGGAGCTGCCTGGGGGAAAGCAGCACTCCTGTCTGGAGGCCAAGCCTGTCACAGAAGTTAGGCAGAGCCAGCTGAGCCAGCTGTGTGCCAGAGCAGCCTGCTGTTCTGACAGTATCCCCCCCGGGGCTACCTGCCTGCTGTATGTACACAGAAGCATCCCATGGGGCACAGAAAGAAACCCAATATACAGAAACATGTAGCATTCAGCAGGGACCTGGGCAGCAAACAGAAATTAAAGCTGTTTTCCCCAAGGAAGCCTATGGATTTCCACAGAATTGAGATGTCTGGTTCCCTGGTCTTCCCCTGAAATTCTCAGGTGAATGCTGGAAGCAAACACAAAATTTCTCCTTCTGCCAGTGACACCTGTCAGTCACTCCCCCAATACCCTGCTCCTCACAGCCCCACAAGACAAGCAGGAGGAACACACGAGCTGCTGCTGCCACGAGAGCAGGACTGCAGCACTGGCCCCAGCCACACAGTGCTGAGACTACTGCAGACAGCAGGCTCAGGATATTGCTCAGACCAACAGCTCTCTGAGGCTGGAGCCATCCTTTTATCCTGCCTTCCCTGCCATACTGTGCCTAATGCAATTTGATGCTGCAATAAAAATAGATGATCCTCAACCCCCCTCCCCAGCCCAGTGGGCACTGGTGGGTCAGGCACAGAGCCTGTGCTCAGCTGCTGCTCATGGGCAGGTGCTCCAGGGCCTCTGTTTCTGTTTCCAGTTATTGTTGTTGTGACCTACAAGGAAAAACCTCTGGCTTTAAATGCACATTTTTGATAAGGAAGTTACCAGCTCCCACCCTGCCTTTGGCTAAGTCAGAGCACACTTAATTATTGAGATCACCCAGAGGAATACATCTATCTGGTCCCCTCCATGTGAGACAATTGTACTGAAAGCAAGAGAACGTTAAACCAACTATTTTACAATCGCTGCCAAAACCCACACAACTCCTATCAAGCCCATCCGGAGAACCCAGAGTTGACTGACACGTGTTCTTAAATAAACCAGGGCACTTGCAGGGCAGCAACAGGAAAAGGACAGATGAGGTGAGCTCTGCAGTTTCACACAGTGGTGGTGGTGGGTGTCTCCAGCTATACATCCATGCAAATTTTCTGGAAAAAGAAATAGCAGGCTTTGCTTCACCAACAAAAGAAACTGTTGAAATAGGCTTTTTTTTTTTTTTCAGACACAGCTGATAAGGATAATTACGTGGTGGAGAGCTTAGTCATCCATCTCACGGCGACAGAAGAGCAGATTCTCCTGAAAACAAGGCCAGCAGCGCAGAAGCGCGCGGAGCGCGGCGGAAGCTCGCGGTCGGGGACGCCGCTAGAGGGCAGCGCGCTACCCGCGGAGCGCGCCGGGAGCGCTCCGTGCGCGCACTGCCGCGCTCGGCTCGGGCACCGCTCGCTGCCCCCCGACACCGCCACCGAAACGCCGGCCCGGGGGAGGACAAGGCGCCATTCCGTATGCTTTGCCCCGGCAGAAATAGCGCTCTAAAGCCAGCGGGCTACAAAAGGCCGTTCTGATGTGCCCCGAACGATTTCAGTTCATTAACGGGACGCTGCTGCATCTGGGAGTGCTCCGTGGAGCTCATCTTGAGAAATCCCTCTGCCCTGAGGAAACACAGCCCAGATGGAATGGGAAAGCGCTGGAGTGCCCCTTTTAGTCACGGTACAGATCTTTCCTTGGGATGGAGGAGCCCTGGATTTTATGTTTCAAACCACAGATGTAGGCTTGTCCCACTTTGGAAGTGCCAGCAGTACCAAACACCCTCCAAGATGGGGTTCCATTACCCCCTTCCGAGAGCCTGATCAAGTCCCAGCTGGTTGCCAGACCTGTTCTCTGCTTAGGTAACACTTCTCTAAAGGGCTCAAACACATACACTTGACAACGTTTTCATCATAAAACCTAATTATACAGCCTGAAAGGACTAAAAGGTTAAAAAAATTTGTTCTGATTCCTTTCAGCTGGGGAGCCAGGGAAGGATGTGTGTGACACCTGTGACTGGATGGGCAGCCTGGCAAAGTCCAGCTGGCTTTTTTCTGCACCCTCCTCTTCTTTGGCTACCCTGCACCCACTGCCCATGCCAACAAGATCAACCTAACAGCAAGCCACGTCTAGCAAGGATTAGTCTCAGGAATAAACAAACCAAAGCAGAAGTCCAAACCGAACAGAGAACAAGGGCCAAGCACATTCACATCAAATCACAACCCTCAGGTCTTCTCCAGTCCGTGAGGGAGCTACCTCAGCTCGAGACACTGGGGAGCAGTCACCCATCCAACATCAGTAACCCCAAGACACTCCCATAAGTCAGAGAAAGATGGATATCCCCCCCACAGGGCAGTATTTTGTGGTATAGGCTCACTCTTCTATCACAAGCCACACTGTGAGCCTAAGACAACCAGTCCCTAACACAGGCACTAAAAAGCACCCCGAGAGCAGGGGATGTCTCCCCTTCAGACACCAGCTGGGGACCCACGGGGGGATGGTGTCTGGGCAGCAGGAACGTGAGACAGCAGAAACAGCTGCTACCTCCAGAAGACTCATGAGGAAACAGAAAAGCTGGAAGGTCTCAAACTGGTTTCCCATATTTTGTAGCAATCAGAGAAAGGGGTGTGGGTCATCCAAAAGGAGAGTGGGAACACTCTCCAACACGCAGGAAAGCTGTGATCAAGTTAGTGGAACATCTCATGGGAGCAAGTGGTGTAACTTTCCCAAACTCAAAGGGGGCTTTTCCCCCAGCATTAGAAACTTTCCTGTAGGCAGATCTTCACCCGAGACTCTGGGTGCACGGCTGTCTGTCAGGATTGCTAACACGAGCAGACACTGCTTTCATGTTTGGGAATTTTGCCATTGACTTCAAAGTACTGAGATATAACACCTTGTGTATTCCCTCAACACACTTAATAACAGCACCTGACACATTTAAAGTGCTTAGACACGTTAAAGGCATCGTACAACATTAGCAAAAAACCAGGAAACCCTGTCTAGGTGGTTCATGAGAAATCTGGTAAGCCAGGAGTCTATCCCTGCATCAGATGCTTATCTATTAGCCAGCTAATAACTGTGTGACTCTTCTCCAGCTGATCCGTACAGCCACAAGCAGGGACTACCTTCTGGTGAGCTGTGGAGACACTAGAGTATTCATAATCCTCTTAAATCATAACTAAGAATACAGATTAGAAGGTGTAAAGCGTGCAGTAAGTGTTCTAAACCCAACACAAACACAGGCAGTCTCAGTGTGAGTCAGAGCCTGCATGCTGGGAGCTCGCTGAACTGCTCCTGCAGGGCGGCTCTGGGCGCAGGCGGTGCGGGGTTTGGCTCCTGGGGCTGGGCTGCTGTGACACCAGCACTCACCAAGCAGTGCCTGGAGCCAGCTCAAGGCAGGCAGGAGCAAGGTCAGCCGAGCATGGCAGCACCACTTTGGGGACAAGGCCGTAGGGCTAAGAAATTAGTGTTCCCCTTTGCTTCAGGGCTAGCAGTGGAGAGAAGGAACAGCAAGGTCTCCTTGGAGAGGGACAAAGGGAAGGGCTTTGTCTCCAGACAGCTTAGAAATAAAATAAAGACATGGCTCATGGGGTAGCTCTTAAAACATGGAGAAGGCCACCATCAGGAAACCCCAGCACAGGTCCTGCTGGAGACAACACTGAACCCACTTCATCAACATCTCTTAACTTAGCCAAAAGTTGCCCAATCACAGAATCACCAAAGTTGGAAGAACCCTTCAATATCACCTCATCCAGTCATCAACTCAGCACCACCACAACAACCCCTTATCCACACCTCCGAGTGACTCCACCACCTCATCCTCATGCATGGCTACTCTCAGTGAACATTTTTTTCTAGTATCTAATCTGAACTTGCCCTGGCACAACCTAAGACAGCTTCCTCTCCTTTCACTTGAGACATGGCAGAAGACGCCTGCCCCTCCTCAGCTGTGTGCCCGTGGAGGCATTCACAGGTGTCAGTGGTGCACCCTGACAAGGCTCCATGCAGGTGACAACCCCGTGGTCAGCAAGCTGAACTGCTGCCACTGAAACCAGCCTGAAGCTAGGAGCAAATGTGGAATTACAAACGGCACCAGCCTGTGCTTGGTACGTGTGGGGATACTGCAAGGAGGGTCTTGAGACTCCTCTTCTTGGAGACAGCAACACTGGCACCAACCTTTGCACTAACCTGCACAGCTGCTAAAAAGCATAGAGGATACACAACAGTGTGCTTTGTCAGGTTATAGAGCAGAGAGAGAAGGTTATATCTATGCTCACTGATCTTTTAACTGCACTGGGCAAGTAACACAGCGACACAAAAACGCGTCAGTCAGGAGGCAATTAGCAATGAAAATCATCAAGTCTGGTAGCTGTTTTAAACACCAGGCTAATGGCAGCAGCAGCAGGTTTATGTGTGGGACCTTCCTCCTCCAAGCACTTCTTCGTTTTACTTTCCATGTGGTATTCCTCAAGGTTTCATGGCATTTATCTACAGAGTTTCCCTGCCTACAGTAACAGCCAGAGACACCCGGTTTGATACTACAGTTGTAACTACTGTGGCTTGAGACCGCCAGCGTGTCTGCTCGTACCAAAACACAGCAGGAAACAGAACTCCTGGATCCTGGAAATCCGTGTCCTGACACTTCTGGAACCTCAACGATTTGCAGGTACAAGGTGTTTCACTGGCTGCTAACCTGCGATATGTGATACTTTTAAACACAGCTGCTGCCAGCCTCAGTGAGTGCCCCGTAGTACTATCCCCGAGTACAATGCTGCAGCCACCTCCACCAGTGTTTGTAAACATCCAGCCTTCCAAGAACTTCCCACTTGAAACACGACAGCTAATGTATTCACATCTGCAATAATTAGATGCAGATTTATAAAAAGCCGCTTTCTTGCTCAACTGAAGTACTATTCCATTAATAGTGATGTTCAAATGATTCTGAAACTCCCCACTGTTTAACTTTGAGGACTGCTCGTTTTACTTTGGAAATTTACTCTCAGTTGTAACTTGACAAAGGAGGTACTTATTTATTCACATTTATGAGGCGTGTATATGGTTCAGCCTTCTCCATTCATAGGTCAGACAACAAATTGGTTTCTCTGAAAAATTACCTGATGAAATATTCAACTTAAGGCATTGTGTAGCTTAGATGTGCACTACAAACTGCAGTTTTACTGGGGTGTCCCTGTAGGTTGGCTCTGGCACGTACGCCTGCATGTTTTATGCTTTGTCTGAAGGAGGAAGCTCCCACAGATGAGGAGAAGGCTCTTGGATATGGGTCACAAGTTCGTGTATCAAAACTTTGACGAGAATTTTAAAAAACCCTACGATGTATCAGCATATTTCCCCCACGTTTTCAGAGAAAAAAAAAACAAACCCAAACCCAACACAAACCAGACCTTGAATATTCTTTGCTATTTCAGTTATTTCTACAAAGAGGAGGAAATCAACCAAGATTTATCCAAAGCCAGAATGAAGACAAGAGGACACACTCTAATGTAGGTTGCACAGGTTTCCTCTGCACTTCACGTTTGACACGGTCATTTTACTCCTGCTTCATTTTTAGTAAGTGGCAAATACCATTTACGCATTTACTTCCCATCCAGAAGAAGATTTTAAATAAATCAATTCCTCTCTCACAACCTTGTGGCATTTTCCAGCTCCGACACCAAAATCCATTACACTCTGATTATTCCGATTTCTGAATCAAAACCCTGAAACCCGGTTCAGTTGTACTCAGAACAGAAGCAACGAGACAATGAGAAAAAAGAAAGAACCACCACTGAACACTTGGTGCGACCACCCCCCTCTCACAGTTCCGTTCTCATCGCCGCTGCCGGGGAGAGACCCTTTCCAGCCCGGGCAGTGCTACCAGCGGTGCTGAGGGGAGCGAGGGGAGCCCGGTTCTCGGGGAAACCTCTCTGGTCCGACTTCTCGCCGCCCACGACCCGAGAGAAACTCCAGCGTGGGGCGGCGAGCGCTCCCCCGCCCCGCGGCTCCCGAGCCGTGCCCGGGCATCCCCCGGCTGGCAGCGACCCCGGGGTTGCCCCGACCGGGGCACCGCGCCCTCGGCCCCCGCGGGACTTACCGGAGATCTCGGCCTGGGGCACGCCGCTGAGGCTGAAGCCCTTGGCTCCATACAGCTGCCGGACCTCGGCGCAGCTCCTCGCCTTGCTGCCGCTGTCACCGCGAGCCGGGGCGGAGGCGACACACAGCAGCCAAAATCCCCACGGGAAGACACGCATCCTTCTCCGCTGGCCCCGCCACCTGCCGTGCGAAGGGCAAAG